>ML781026.1:179966-274438 GCA_009831015.1 Picea engelmannii | reverse complement strand
TGATGAACAGTGTGGTCTAAGGCTGGGAGGTTCGTGGAAGGCCTGCACTTGGTTGGTAAATGCTACAGCAGATAAAAGATAAGTAATCTGAGTTATGTTTTAACACATTTGACATGAATCTGCTGTTTTGTATCATGTTTTCCGCTGTATAAATTAATTAATGATGAATGCTATGGAACATTTAATTATAGCAGTACCCATATATTTTACTCTGAGTTGTTAAGTGTGTTTAATTCTGGTTAAATGCATTTTTTTTTAAATCCATGTAAGGAATGTTGGAAACAGAGAGGTTTGGGTGAACCTAGATAGTGAATTGGTACACTACAAGGCTCCAACCCCCTTGTTTCTCAGGCTGCAACCTGAGGGAAGCTCCAACTCCCCTATTCTCTAGCTACAACTAGAAGGAGGCTACAACCCCCTATGTTCTCCGACTACAACCAGAAAATGGCTACAACCACTTGTACTTGCCCCATCCAACCACCCTGAAGTAGAAGTAGAATGATGGAACCACTGTCACAGTATCATTGTGAGATATACCACTATAAACATGTACCAATAAACCTGAACCATGAATCAACCATGAATCAACCTGTACCTCAACCTGTAATCAACCTGTACCATAAACAAGTGCATCAACCATGCACCAACCTGTACCAAACAACCTGTAATCAACATGTACCAAAAACAAGTGCATCCAACCATGTACCAAGTATGTGCCAATCATGTGTCAACTACTCATTAGCTATGAATCATCAATATGTACCAACATCGTCAACTATACACCTCATGTATGTGCCAACTCATCAACTACTTGTCTCAACCATGTACCCAACATGTACCTCAACCAAAATCCCTCATCAATTTCATCATACAAATATGATTTGTAACTATGTAATAGACCCGGTGTATATGATCGCATACCTACAAACCTTCCTTAACTTTCACAACAAGAGACTAGCATTTTCATCAAACTTTTCTTTTGTCTCACATGACTAGTTTGGGATTAGTCAACAACCCTAACTTGAAATAATCATAACTATATACCTTTAATGAATAAAGATATGAAAATAGTACACAATGTTATTCAGTTTGTTTTATGCAATTCCTCCGGGTGTCACTACTTGGAACCTCTCATAAAAGAATTTATAGAAAAAATGGCATACCTTGTTGAATTCTGGTTTATTCTAGAGAGTGACCTTGTAGAGGGTGCCCTGCACGAAATATTTGTTGAATCGATCTGAAAATATTACACAAAATAATACAGACTGTAATGTAACCAACACATTTGGTTTTACTTAATTTTTATCTGTTATGAAGAATTAATGGTGTGTTTACTCGAAACACCTTAGAAAGCATCATCAAAAGAATTTATCCTCCCTTGAATTCAGACCTTATTTTCTTCACCTTCCCTATGAAATTTGGCTTAGATATCCTTTGGTTACCTCAGTCACCTATATATATTAAATATTCTCAAGTATGATATAAAATTAAAGAGCCTTGCCTCTCATTTATACTCTCCAAGTAGCTTCCTTAGAAGCATCTTCTAGGTCACTTTGCCCACTTTCCTTTTATTAGGGTTAACCCACTTCTAATTTCTCCATTAAATTTATTATTTAATTAATTTATTTTGCATTCACTTTGAATTATATTACACTCATCACTTCACTTTATTATTTACCTTCTAAAATCTCTTAAACCACTTTGACAACTTTGATCTTTTGGGGATTCTAGATGACATATGAGGGTCCTCCAACTTCGTAAGGCCATAACTCTCAAATCGCGAGGAGTTATGTGACGTTCCACATACCACCAGAACTTTCATGACATTTAATATCCATATAGAATAGTATTACCTGAAAATATATCAAATCTCATACCATTATCCATCAAACAAACTTGGTTCCATTACCCAAAACTAGGTTCTCCAACTTTTCATGGCCATAACTCTCTAACCGTGTGGATTTATGTGACGTTCCACATACCACCGGAAATGGAATGACATGTACTATCCATATAGAATAGTATTACCTTCAAATATATTAAAACTCATACCATTATACATGAAACAACCTTGGGTCCATTACCCAAACCTTTGTGCTACTGTAATTCGCTATCGGAATTTGTTCAAGGGTTGACATCAATGACAACCAACCTTAATCAACAATATCCCCCTTTGGCATTGAAGGAAACACTCTGATGAAATATTGAAATAATGTTATGCAATACTGAATTCATATCACTCATGCTCCCCTTGGAACCATGCCTTTGTCCTCTGCATCACTGTGACCATTGCTCCCCCTGGAGTCATGCCTCTATCCTCTACATCTAATAAATCTCTCCCCCTTTGTCATCAATGGAAAAGGTTGCTCCCCCTAACTGAACTGTCTAATATCCCAACTTGAACTGTCCTCTTTATGGTGCTTCCTCATGTACATCTAAGACATATAAGATAAGCATTCAAAGTCATTCATTTTGGAGTAGAAATAAATCTGAGTCTCTTGTGAAGATACTCAAAGGCTTCTCGTGGAAGCGATTTTGTAAATGTCTGCCACTTGTTCTTTTGTGCCCACATACTCAAATCTGGTGTTCTTTTCTACAACCTGTTCCCATAGAAAGTGATACTTGATTGGAATGTGCTTCTTCTTGGACTGCATCACTGGGTTCTTTGAGACATTGATGGTGCTTGTATTATCACAATATATTGGAATGGGCTCATCATACTCAACCTGTATATCTGTCAGAGTTTGTTTCATCCATAGAACATGTGTACAACATGTTGCTGCTACAATATACTCTGCCTCGACTGTATATAGAGATACTGATGATTGTTTATTTCTTAGCCATGATACTAAAAAGTCGACGAAGTAGAACGTTTCTCCACTGGTGCTTCATCGGTCATCAATAAAACCTGCCCAATCTGCATCTATGTAGGCAATAAGTGACAGATCCTTTCCTTTTGGATACCATAATCCAAACTCTTTTGTTCCTTTAAGATATCTGAAAATCCTCTTCAATACTAATACATGTGATTCCTTTGGTGCTTCTTGAAATCGTTCCACCTGTCCAACTGCCTACATTACATTTGGTCTAGATGTTGTCACATATAGTAGGCTACCAATCATTGACTTGTATTTCCTTTGATCTATAGAATTTGAATCATCATCTTTGCTTAACTTGCAATTGATTTGCATGGGAGTGATAATTGGTTTGAAATCTTCCATTCCAAACCTCTTTAGCATTTCTATGATATACTTGGTTTGAGAAATAAAAATTCCTTGGTTTCTTTGACATATCTGAAGTCCTAGAAAGAAGGATAGTTCTCCAAGTAATGACATTTCAAATTCATTATGAATATCCTTTGTAAATTTCTGGCTTAACCTGTCATCATCACAACCAAAAATAATATCATCGACATAAACTTCAATTAATAAAATACTATCTTGACTTACCTTGATGTAGAGGTTGTTGTCTGCACTTCCTTTTATGAACCATGCATGTTGTAGATATTTATACAGTCTAGAGTACCATGCTCTAGGAGCTTGTTTTAGACCATACAAGGCCTTCTTTAATTTACACACATAATATGCACTCTTTGACAAATGAAATCCTTTTGGTTGTTTAATGTAGACTTCTTCTTCAGGTTCCCCATTCATAAAATATGATTTTACGTCCATCTGATACACTTTAATATTTTTGGAGCATGCATAAGGTAAAAGCAATCGGATTGCTTCCATTCTGGCAACTGGGGCAAATGTCTCTTCAAAGTCGATTCCTTCAACCTGTGCATATCCTTTACATACCAATCTAGATTTGTTCCTTGTAACCTATCCATATTCATTCAATTTATTCCTGTATACCCACTTTGTGCTGATCACATTCTTATCCTTTGGTCTTGGAACCAATTCCCAAGTGTCATTTTTCTCTATTTGATCCAATTCTTCATCCATGGCCTTGTTCCAAAATTCATCCTTTCTGGCCTCCTCAAAATAGGTTGGCTCAATCGTAAATGTCAGTGTTAGGTGTGTTTGTTCTGGTGAATGGATTCCTCTTCTAGTCTCAACTCCTGCGTCTTTGTTTCCGATAATCTGATCTAAAGGATGATTCTTCTGTACTCGTCTACTAGGTTTTTTTGGAGTTACTTGCTGAACTTTCTCTTCTGTTTTTGTCAGATCCTCTTCGTCTTCCCCTTCTTTTGTTTCTTATATGTAAAGTTGTTCCATTGATTCATTTTCTTCTTCCTTTAATTCTTGTCTACCTGTTTCATCAATTGTTACATTGATTCTTTCCACCACTTTGTTCAATCTCAGGTTGTAACACTTGTATTATTTTCTTGTACTTGAGTAACCAACAAGTAATCCTTTTCCCACACGAGATTCAAACTTTCCCATTCTGCCATATTCTTTTTTGATGTAGCATTTGCTTCCAAAAACTCTGAAGTGCTTTACATTTGTTGGTCTTCCTTTCCATAGCTTGTAAGGCATTTTTCTAGTGTTGTTTCTGAGCATTACTTTGTTTTGAATGTGAACTATTGTATGCACTGCCTATGTCCAAAAAATATCTGTCAATTTGGAATCCATTAGCATTGTTCGATCCATTTCCTGTACCGTCCTGTTCTTTCTTTCAACAACTCAATTATGTTGAGGTGTCCTAGAAACAAAGAATTTCCTTTTTATTCCATGACTGCTGCAGTAGTACATAAATTTCTTTGAAGTGAACTCTCCTCCATTATCAGATATCAAGCATTTGATTTTTGAATCCATTTCATTTTCAACCATTTCCTTGTAGATATTGAAGTTTTCAAAAGCTTCTGACTTATTCTTGAGAAAGCAAACTGCGACCATTCTTGTATAATCATTAAATAATAACATAAAGTATTTCTCATCTTTTAAGCCCTATGTTGTAGTTGGTCCAACTAGATCAGTATGCACAATTTCCAATGGTCTTGTCGTTGAATATTCCTTTGATTTGAACCTGGTCTTTGTTTTCTTTGATTGTTGACAATGCTTGAATAAAGTGTTGGCTGGTTTCGTGATCTGGGGCAATTCTCTGACTGCTTCTCTTTTGATGACTTTGACAAGGTTATCAAAATGTATGTGACCCATTCTTCTATTCCATAGACAACTTTCATCTTCCTTTCCTAGACAACACTTTTTATTTCCAATTTCACTTAACATATATATGTTTCTTGAAGAACTTGCAGTTGTAGAAATCAATTTTCCTGAACCTTCTTTTCTTATATCGCACTTTTGTGAATTGAAAGTAACTTTATGACCTTGGTCACACATTTGACTCACACTTAGAAGATTATGGTTCATATCTTCTACTAGTAGAACATTTTCTACCTTTGTATTCTTGTTCCCAATTTTGACTGTGCCTTTTCCAATGGTTTTGGCTGAATTATCATTTCCAAAGGAGACTCATCCATCTCTTTCCTTTTGTAATGTAAGAAACTTGTCTCTATCACCTGTCATGTGTTTTGAACACCCACTGTCAACATACCAACCACGTTTCTTATTCTTATCTTGTAGAGAGAGTGTGCATTCTTCATTGCTATACTGATCTTGCTTTCTTATCCATGTCCTTTTCTGAGGTTCTTGTCTGTGACTATTGTTATTTTGTTGCAGTTCTCTAGGAGGGACTGCCATTCTGCAATATTTGGCCATGTGTCCAAAATTGTTACATTTGTAACATTCCACTTCAGTGCTCAAATATTCAAACCTATTGTAACTTCTTCTTTGTGTTTCACTAGGACTTCTTGGATAACCCCTTTGTGTATGACTTTCAAATTTGTTTTTGTTCCTGTTGTTAGCTCTACAATTCACAACTTTATGTCCAAAATTATTACATGCATAACATAAACCAAAAAATATAGTTTGATACATGGAAGTTGAATATCTTATGAAAGGAGGTACTCTTATGAATTCTTCTTCTTCCTAAGGCCTATCTGTTGGTTGTTGATTTTGAAAAATGAATCTTCTCGGTGGAGGAGTGCCCCTATAATCTTCCTTGTAGATCTTCCTATCCCCCTTGATTATTTCGGTAAAATGTTTTGGATATGTTTCTTGCTCTGTTGTTTTGGATCTTGATCCTTTTTAGATCTTATTGTATCCATGTATGGACTTGTCATGATGAGATGTTTGACTGTTGATAATGTCATCCAAAACTTTTGAGTTGTTCTATATATTTTTCTTTTGAAGATCATTTCTTAATGTGACAATCTTTGCTTCCAAATTTCCAATGATCTTGTCTTTTTCTTCTAGCTGTTCTTTGAGTGCTTCTTCAATTCTTTTATCTTCTTCTATTTGAACCTTCAAATTTGTGATAATTTTTTCTAGTTCTTGAGTGTCTTCTTTCTTGTCTAGTTCTTCTTGTAGTTTCTTGTTTTTATTCTTTTCTCTTCTGATAACTTCTATGGAACACATTAATTCCTCTCGGTAGTCAACTTCTTCCTCTTCAATTTCTTCTTCGACTTCTTCATATTCTTCTTCGGCTTCTTATATTCTTCTACAGAGTCTTCTTTATCAGAGTCTTCTACTGCCATGAATAGAAATCTTTCTGTCTCACTATCACTGACTTCATCTTCATCTAATGATGAGATGTATTCTTTGGTGCATAATCTTTTCTTGAAAACTTTCTTTGTGGTTCTTTTTCCTTTATATGTTTGTTTTCCTTTTGATTAACCTTCATCATTTATCTTTTTCTTGTAAGGAAATTTGTTATCAAAATGACCAATATCATCACACTTAAAACAAATTAAAGAAAACTTACCTCTATACCTACCGTCAGATCCCTTGTTCAGTATTTTGACAAAGTTGGCCACTTCTTCTTCATCTTCCGAGATGTCACTGTTGTTGCTATGTTCTTCTTTTTTCCTTCCCTTTTTCTTTGAATTTTTGGATGCTTTGAAGACTGCTTCTTTTATATATGGATTTTCCTGTTCATTTCTCATTTCATATGTTGTGAATATTCCATTTAATTCATCCATGCTTATTGAGTTTAGATCTTATCTTTCTTCTAGTGTTGATATCTTAGGGTCAAATGTCATAAGAATAGATCTTAGTACTTTTTGAACAATTAAAAATTCTTTGATTTCTTATCCCAATCCTACGATTGCATTTACCGTTTCATCAACTCGTAAAAAGTAAGCTGCAATATTCTCATCTTCCTTCATCCTAAGTTATTTGAACTGACCTCTGTAAGTTTGAAGCTTTGCTTCTTTGACTTTTGAATCTCCTTCATAAATATTTTGAAGTTTGTCCCAAATCTCTTTAGTGGATTTACAATGTGCAACTTTGGTGAATATCATTTCACTAAGACCATTCAAAAGTGCATTTTTTTTTTTGGAATTATTCTGACCAAGTTTCACTGCTTTGTCATTTGTTGGCAGAACTGCTGGTGCTGTGTATCCAGCTACAATTGATTGCCAAATTTCAAATCCCTGTGCCTGTATATATGCTTTCATCCTTATGCTCCAAAATGCATTCTTCTGTCCATTGAACTGTGGTATTCCATTTTTATACAAGTTGTTTATCTCCATGATCTACCTTTTAGTGGTTAAACTGATTTCTGAAGGAACCTGCTCTGATACCAATTGTTGGATTGATGAGAGGGGGGTTGAATAAGTAATATAGAAATTCAATCCTTTTTAACCATATAATCCAAGTGTTATATCAATGTAGCATTATCATACAATAACTGCAGAGTAAATAAGCAATGAAAAAATGAACAATCATACACATACACAGTAAACTAGTGTTTTACGTGGAAACCCAAAGTGGGAGAAAACCACATAATGATTTTTCTTATATGTCTTGAATAATTACATTCATTGGAAGCACCGAATTCCTTTGTTTTCCATCTGCAACTGGAAGGAGGATCCAACCCCCTTGTTTCTTAGGCTACAACTTGAGGGGAGATCCAAGTCCCCTATTCTTTGGCTACAACCATAAGGAGGATAAAACCCCCTATGTTCTCTGGCTACAACCGGAAGGTGGCTACAACCACCTGTCCTTTCCCCGTCCAATCACCCTGAAGTAGAAGTAGAATGATGGAACCACTATCACACTATCATTGTGAGATATACCACTATAAATCTGTACCAATAAACCTGAAACATGCATCAACCATGCATGAACCTGTACCTCAAACTGTAATCAACTTGTACCATAAACAAGTGCATCAACCATGCACCAACCTATACCAAACAAGATGTAATCAACATGTACCATACAAAAGTGCATCCAACCATGTACCAAGTATGAACCAATCATGTTCCAACTACCCATAAACTATGACTCATCAATATGTACCAACATCATCAACTATACATCTTATGTATGTGCCAACTCATCAACTACCTATCTCAACCATATACCCAACATGTACCTCAACCAAAATACCTCATCGATTTCATCATATAAATATGATTTGTAACTCTGTAATAGACCTGATGTATATGATCACATACCTACAAACCTTCCTTAAATTTCACAACAAGAGACTAGCATTTTCATCAAACTTTTATTTAGTCTCACATGACTAGTTTGGGATTAGTCAACAACCCTAACTTGAAATAATCATAACTATGTACCTGTAATGAATAAAGATATGAAAATAGTACACAATCTTCGTCAATTTTTTTTATGCAATTCCACCAGGTGTCACTACTTGGAACCTCTCAAAAAAGGAGTTATAGAAAAAATGGCATACCTTGTTGAATTCTGTATTATTCTAGAGAGCAACATTGTAGAGCATGCCCCACATGGAATATTTGTTGAATCGATCTAATAATGTTATACAGAATACTATAGACTGTACTCTAACCAAAAAAAATTGTCTTATTGAATTTGGATCTATTATGAATAATTTATGGCGTTGTTACCTAAAACACCTTAGAAAGCATCATCAAAAGAATTGATCCTCCCTTGAATTCCGGCCTTCTTTTCTTCACCTTCCTTCTGAGATTCAGCTTAGATATATTTTGGTTACCTTAGTCAACTGTAGATATTCAATATTCTCAAGTTTGATATAAAATGAGAGAGCCTTGCCTCTTATTTATACTCTCCAAGTAGCTTCCTTAGAAGCATCTTCTAGGTCGCTTTGCCCACTTTCCTTATTTTAGGGTTAACCCACTTCTAATTTCTCCATTAAATTTATTATTTAAACAATTTGTTTTGTAATCAATTTGAATTATAGTACACTCATCACTTCACTTTATTATTTAACTTCTAAAATATCTTAAAACACTTCGACTACTTTGACCTTTTGGGGCTTCTAGATGACATATGATGGTCCTCCAATTTCGTAAGTCCATAACTCTCAAACCGTGAGGAGTTATGTGACGTTACACATACCACCAGAAATGGAATGAAATGTAATATACATATAGAATATTATTACCTACAAATATATCAAAACTCATACCATTATCCATAAAACAAACTTGGTTCCATTACCCAAACCTAGGTTCTCCAACTTCTCATGGCCATAACTCTCTAACCGTGAGGAGTTATGTGAAGTTCCACATACCACCGGAAATGGAATGACATGTACTATCCATATATAATATAATTAACTTGAAATATATTAAAATGCATACCATTATACATGAAACAACCTTAGTTACATTACCCAAACCTTTGTGCTACCAGAATTCACTACGAAACTTTCTTCAAGGGTTGACATGAATGAAAACCAACCTTAATCAACACAAATTATGCACCAACTGGGAATTATTCTTGAAGATACATTGATGAAAATGTTCATGTACTCATTACAAGGTGATGCATGGAAATGGTATAGATTATTTCCTTATTATATAATTTCCTCTTTAAAAGAGTTTCATATAACTTTTGATCATCACTGTAAGATATGTTTCCCTAACAAACTTATTTTTGAGAATTTTTGTGAAGATTATGAATCGTACATTCAACATACAACAGGTGATTATTTTTTTAGTGTGACTGAAAGAGGATTTACCAATGGAGAGGTGGAGGAAGATTCATTCACACATGAATCTTTTTCATATTCTTCTATTCAAGAGGAAGATGTTAAGAATTGTATTGATGATGAAGTCGAGTATAACAAGGATTTAGATGCATTTTCCATTTTATCAAATGTTTCTGATAGCTATTTTTATGATTCATTTGTTGTTCCTAATTAAGACTAGCCTCGATATGATGAGTATCTTGATGATAAGGAGAAATTTTATGAATCAATACACATGGAATTCTACAACATTGAGTCTGTGTATGATAACTATGAATCAAAACTATTGGAAGGAATTGAGGGAGATAATTATGAGAAACAATTTTGAGAAATTAGTGAGTCTTTGATTGCTATTCTTGAACTGTAAGTAGAGGAGAGAAACAATTGAGCAGTGAAATATGAGAATACTCAAAGGATTCTCATTCATTTTGAACAATAAGAAGAGGTATTTGTTGATTGTTAATATATTACTCCTTTTTATGATCCCATGGCTATGTACATGGAGTTGACATGTAATCATGAATTTTTTGTCTTTGAACTTATAGAGACAAAATTCCAAAGTTGTAAGTATGGTATTTTATATTATTATTATTATTATTTCTTTTTAGCTTCTTCAATCCTATTTGTTCTCAAAGATTGAAGCATAATTCAATTAATAATTCATTTACTAGGATTATTACTATGGAATTTTGCTTATACTTAAGCAAAGAAAATCATTTAGCTAGTAGGTTGTGTATATAAATGCATTCACATTTCAAGAAATTGGCTTGATTTGTTGTGTAGTAGAAATAGGTGAATAAAGACTCCATATCCCAATGGAGGAGCACTAGTGTCGATGCTTGTCATTTTATTTTCATATTGATCATTTAGTTTTCAGATTGCTTCAGTATACATGGTAGTTTTGGTTTTGCAGTGTGTGAATTGGTTTTGGGCCATTCAAGGTTGCAAAGGTTCTGGAAAATAACACATTTGTCCTGGAAAATATTGTAGGTGTAGACTTATTTGGAGGTGAATGGGATTTTTCTTAAAAAATTCTTTTACTAGATACATTTGTGATTCAATTTCACAGTAAATACCAGTGTGGTTTTTGAAATAATATTATTTGAATAGACTCCAGAATCCAATGGAAAAGCACTAGCACAAGATTTTTTATCAGGTTGTTCCTTCAGTTTCTAGTTTGATTCAAATTGTTGGATAGCTTAGTTGGCAGAATATAGTGTGTTTTCAGTAAGGATTACTTAAATGAGAAAAGAAACGGGTTATAGATTTCAGAGATAAATTTTGGTGAAGGAACATGTTTTGTAGGTTCTTAAAGCCTTGCAGGAAGGACTCCATCCCTAGTTGGAGATAGGTGTTCGCACCTAATATACAGAGATATAAATTTTCTCAACCTCTCTAAGAAAAATTTAAGTCAATATGGTGTGTTTAAGTTGGTTAGTTTTTTCCTAATCTAGTTTATTTTTCAACATCCCTTGAATTCTGTAATAATTATTTTAAAGTCTATTTTGAGTCATAATCAAGTCAATTAGTCAATTTTCTCAATAAAAATATTATTCTCCCTACAACATATGTGCCATTTATTATCTTTGATTAGAATTTTGAACATCCAATAGTGAATTGTCGCTATCAGAAGTTCTACATTAGGGTTAGAAAGGTAATTAGTGGTCATAGTCATTTTTTGGTACAAATCATAAGAAAATCATGCAAACTTTATTTGATGGTTAGTTTGAAAGGTTATCATATGCTTGCATATCCTGAATCTGTTAAGTCATGTGCCATATCAAGTAATTATATTCATTCATTTCCCAAGTATATTAGCTTTCCATCCAATCACCAAAACGATTGCATATCACCAACATAACTTCATCACATGCTAGTTAAGCTATTTGAAAATCACAAATCCTTGAATTTTTACTCTCACCTGAGAAATAACCCTATTCACTCTAATTGTCAGCATAACACGATAAAAATTTCAGTTTGCAGGAATGGGAAAAGGAAGATTTTTTTTACGCATCAAACTAGATGACATATAAATTATAGAATCCTACACTTTGTTAGCTGATCAATTTAAACAATCTGTATGGTTCTCTTTATGTGAAAGGTTTGAAGGATCTGATCTGGAATTCGCTAGAGCATTCACAAAACAATTTGATGGTAATATGGTCAATCTTGGATATTTGACTCTATAAGTTTCAGAGGCATCCATTGTAGTTGGTGCTAGGTTACCAATTGATGGAGAAAATTGGCTTAAGAACCAAACCATCACCAATGAAAAAATCAACTAGTTCTTAAATCCATATTATCAACACCCTGACTTGAGAAAATATATTCCAAGGAGATGGCTCAAGGACGAATGGGTTGACCTATTGAATATGGTCCATAAGTATATAACCTGTGAAGGTATATATACTATCACCCTAATGTATCACATGATATTTTTTTATGTTTCATAAGAGAAAGAAGAATGAGTCTGCCATTTTTGTTGCTAAAAAGTGTAACGAAAATGTCAATTAGGATTCAGGCTCACACAGAAAACAAAATACATAGTGTTTTTATTAGGGTTTGATCAAATTATTAATCATGGAGGATTTGAATAAATCAAATAAAAATTGGAAACATTCTTATCTAGTTTCAATGCAGAAATTCATGAGCCACAAGTTACATTATTTGATACCCCCATTGAAAAAATTAAAACCCTAAAAAACCCTAGAAATATGGCCATTCAATCTTCCTTTGCAGAACAAGAAATACAAGAATTTACAAGAATGAATATAAGTGTTTCAAGAAATATTTCCTTGAAAGAAAAAGGCACATCAAAGGAGGTTGCAGAATCCATCCTAAAATAGAGAGGCTCATCTCTGTAGCTCAAAAAAGTGTATAAGAGGAAAAAGAGAAAAAAATATATGATTGATTCAATAATTATAGATCTTGTCATCAATAAATCAGCCAGTAGCACAATAGTCAGAAAGGGAATTGGACAATCTTCTCTGAAAAATGAAAAGAAAGAACCAAAAGAGTCTGTATCAAGAAAACCACATGCCCGCCCAACAAATAAGATGAGATCAAATGAAAAATATATTGTATATCCTTATATAAAAAAAAAATTCCTTACCATAGATGATGATTCAAGGGGATCCTTTCTAGAGAATGAAGAAGGAAAAATAGAGATAAAGTTATCTAGGTATAACTGAGACAAGATGAAGATAAAGAAGAGTAAAAGATCAAAGAAGATAGAGCAAAAGATTCCTAAACTTGAAGAATCTAATAAATCCTTGGATAAGGGAGAGTTAGAACTTCAAATATTCATACCCATTGAAAAATATGAACATGATTCTCCTGAAAATGTCATAGAAGAACAAGTGATTTCATCTCATCCAAGTCAGGGTAAAAGTATTCTAAATTTACCATATTTTTATAGTGAAGACTCTGAACTAGAAAAAGACTAGAATAAGGATAAAATACCAGTAAAAGAAGCAGTCATAATGATACATCCAAGTAATGAAGGTGATGAGAAGACTAAAAAGATGAAAAAAAGGTTGAATAAGTTTAAGCGTCTGATCAAACATCTCAGACATGAGAATGTTGTGTTGAGAAGGTATAATACGAATGTCATGGAAAAGAAAGATAAGATAACTACCAAGAATAATAAGTTGTGTGATTTGGATCATAAAATATACCAGAATAATGGTAAGCTATTTAGGCATGGAAGGAAATTGAAAAGGAAATGGCTTCAAGAGAAACTCAGAAACCAAGAAAGGGACAATCTTAAGCTACTTACATAAGTTGTTCAAAGTGTTCTATGAGAAGAAATACATAGACTTAAAAGGGTAATTCAAATTTTTTGAATATTACACTTCCAGTAGCGACTTATACATAGGAAAATGAAAAAGCACTACCATAATTTCCGAAGATGTCATTTTCTTGTTATTTTTTGAATCTCGAATATGGAGTGTATATGGAAAGTTGTTGTTCCTTTTTTACAAACCCTTTGATATATGTTTATCTATTATCTGAGGTTTGTTATGTTTTAAATATGTAATCCCTATATAAGATAGGAGTTGGTCAAAGGGAAAGTCTTAGAAAGTGTATCTAAAACTAAAATTGGATTTTATTCTCCAAAGGAAGAAATCAAATCACAATATCTACAGTTAATATTTTGTTCCTAAAATTAGGTTCAGATCCATTAATTTTGGATCTTAGATATATTTTGAAATCAATTTTGTATCTAGAAAAGAAAAAATGTAAACTGAAGAGGGGGTTCAATTTTGGGGAGATTGGCCATTGTTTGTAAAAGACATATCCTTGTATGGAATCACTAGACTTAATACAGATCTCTCATTACTGAATATTCTTGTGGATTCATTATCAGATTGTGCCTTTCTTATGTTTTCACTTCTTTTATTACTTACTTGAATGTGATGGCTATTGATGTAGGATACATGTATGGTCATTGTTCTAAATATTCTTGAGCAGTGAAGGATTTACTCTGATTTCCTGCATTGCATAAATCTCATTTAAGTATATTTGTTCTTAATTGTAAAGTATTTATGATTAATGAATGTTTCAGTTTTGTGGATTTATTAATTGAGCAGGATGCTAAATTGATATATTCACATTTTTTTCCCTTTCATTCTTCCATTTTTCACCATTTAATATAAATTGTCTAAGTATTGGGTTCATTTTCCTTGTTTTCATGAACATGGTGTATTGGTTTGAAAGTAATCTTTGAGCTAAAAATACAAACCCCATTTAACCTGATCCACTAAACCCTAAAATATATGTATATATCTTTGAATATGTGCCTGGCCTAGTTCTAAATACAGTCTTATAACATCTCAAGTGATAAAAAGTTCTAACCTAAAACCTCTCATTCCCCAAAATCCTACACAACCTAACCAAATGTGCCCCTTTCTCTACACCACAATCCCTCAGGATGTCCCACTTCCCTTTGTGCACTCCAATAGAGACCAACTAGGAATTCTCATAAATTATAGCTCTGAGAACACTAATATGCCTTAACATTAACTACTTATAAGTTGCTTCATATACACATTTTTACCATGATATGACTAATAATTTCTTTCATTTGACCACATTTAATAGTAGTCATGGGTACTTTTATGTGTTGCTTAAATGAATAGTTTTTTAGATGGAATTTTATGTGTGAGGTACATTTTTTATCTAATTTTTATTATAAAGGATGTGTGTAGCATTAATCAACCAGGTATAACCCCCTTAAGGAAAGGAAGATCCCAAAAATCAAGGGACCTTTCCCCTGACCTACCTCCAAAGCACTTCATGTTTATTGATGATCACTCCTTGGAACAAGAAGTTCAAACATTAGAGGATATTGACCAAGATGCATTGTTCCCATGTTTCCTCCTTGATCCAAGGGAAGAGGATGAGTTCACAAGCGTATAAATAAGCCTCTACTGTAGGGGAAGAGGAACATAAATATGAATATTGTGTTAACGTTTGTTGAGGAATATTTTTGTTGAATACTTGGATCTATGCTCTTGATATAAAACTGATTTTGATCAATAAAGATGAATTTGTTCTTATCTTATTATATTTTTAAAGGTTCCTTGTGCTGCTTGGGTAGGGGCCACTCAAGAGGGCTCAAGGACCCTACTGTAATTTATCTTTTTCTTCTATGTTAGTGTGTTATCATTTAGTTTTTTTTATGTTCTCTTGAAGGATTAGATAATCATCATAATAATCTCTGACTTATGTTTCGACTGTTAGTAATTGTTATCTTCGACAGGTTTCTTGTAGAAAGAATTGGAAGCCTATGAGGATGCTCAAGGGTATATTCTCACGGATAAAAAAATCATTTTCATGTCATTATATTTTAGTCTAGCTTTTTCTATGGTTTGGACGGATTTTGAAAGATTCTTAGGAATCTTTTAGTCATCCTGTAGAAGTGTCCTATAGGACTGTTACAATTCTTGTAGAACTATTGTAGTTTTTGTAGAAACTTACTATAGGATTGTTTTAACTCAATTTTCTTAAATTTATCACTCATATTTTCATGAAATTAGAAATAGTTAATAAAATAACATATGGATAGATAATTGGCTCAAGGGTTAGGCATGATTTGGTTCATTTAGTCTACGGAATATTTTATCTTCTTCTATGCAATTTCCTTTCATGCATTAGAGTTAGTTTCCTTGCTCCATAATCAATTTGGTTTTTTTTATAGCTCAATGTGTTTTCTTTCATTCCATTAGGATATATCTCCTTACTGAATGTAGATTAGTTTCTCTTTAAATTTATGTGCTTTTACTCATACAAGTAGCTTAAAGTATTTTTTGCATAAGTTATACTTAGATTCATGCATTTATCCCCTTGATCAATCTCAGACATAGATTATTACTAGTGAATTCTACATATACTTTTCACAAAACCTCTCAAGTTTGTATGAACCCTGGGTTGAAAAGTAAAGTAACAAGTCAAAAAGGAAGTATCATTTTTGTTGTTATTCCGAGGCCCAACACATTTTGGTGCCATTGTCAGGGAGGTGTTAAAGATTGTGCATCATGTCCTTTTTTTTAAAACTTGGACGAGTAGAAACGATATGTCAGGCACAAGGCCAACCTCACTATAGAATTGTTGTAGTGTAAAATCCCAAGTGCATTAAATTTGAGTGAGTATTGATAACTCCTTGTCACATTATTTTCATCTTAGGATTATATAAAAAATATAAAAAATATCATCATTTTTTTTAAATTCATGAATCAATCGACCTAGAGATAGAAAGGAATTTTTTTAATAAAAACCCCCACCCCAAAAACAAGTCCAAGTAATCCATAAATTGGTCCTGAAACAATTCAAAGTTTCTTGGAAAAGGAAGCTAGAGAATTTCAAAACCTTTTAGATGAAGGTCAATATCCATCACCTCATACCATGTCTATTCAAGAAGATATGATAGAAGTATTTGAGTTTCCTATATGAGAAATCAATGGGGAAACTAAAATGAAAAATATCAATCCTTCTACCCTCTCTTGTTTCCATGGTATTACTTAAGAATATCATGAAACCTTCCTATTTGAGTTTGCAGCCATATGCAGGACCTATCATTATACTACATATGAACAAAATCTCAAACGTTTTCCTTCTACTTTGAAGGATTTATCTCTAATATAGTTCATGAGCCTAGAGGGAAACAATATCACAAGGTGGGATCAAATGAAGAACACATTCAGTGAAAAGTATAGATACTATTGCAGAGAAAAGGATACAAGAGATGATGTCTTTAGAATGATTCAAGGACATGATGAATCTATAGAAGAGTTTGAAAATATATTTCAAATAAACCATAAAATATATCACAAATGCACTCTCGATGACGATTCACTCATGCTTTATTTACTTAGAGGAGTAACACAATATCTCATGGAAACAACAAATCTCCTATATAAAATATATATCTACCAGATGGGATATGATTATGTCAAATGAATATTCAAGTATCATTCCATATCCTCATGGAAGAAAGGTAGAAATGGTAGAGAAATGGTGCCTCAAACTTATAACAATGCAATTCATATAAAAAATGAATTAGGAGAATTACTAGAAGACATGAAAATTGATATTTTGCATTCTTTATCCATGCAAATGGATACCTTGAAGATCAAGAATAAATAGGGTGAATTAGAAAAGGAATTAGCTATCTTTTGTCCTAGATGCACCAAAAGGAATCCTATAAATGAATGACCTTCAGATCTCATAGTTATTTGTGGAATTTGTGAATAAGCTCATGCAACTGAAAAATGTTCTTCTTTTCCAGGATTAAAATATACATGTCAAGCAGTAGAGGAGAATGTGGAATCAATATGCTTCATCAATAAAACAAGACCTGGAGCACCAAGACCCTTTCAAACGGGTTTGAATTTCAATCCTTCTCAAAATTTTGGTGCATAAAATAAACAAATGTCTTCTCAACCTTGGTACAATCCCAACCAATCTCCTTGGACAATTCCAAATCCTTGGAAATACCAAGGGAAACCTAATCCTTCTTCATACCAATCATTCCCTAGTCTACCAAAAACGAAAAATCTTCTATGGAATCATCCTCCAAAAGGATGGAGGCCCAAAAATTTTCAACAACCCACATTGATGCCTCCTCCTCCTCATCAACCCAATAACATTATTTAAAATAATGTCCCTCCTAAACAACCACAGTTACTTGCTCAACCTTCCCCCAATCCAAATAGCAAGTACATTCAACCGGTGTACAACAATGAAGCAACATATCAGACTTAATCCTTATATGTACAAGAAATCAACCTTAGATCAGGGAAAGTATTACAATAACAACAACAAAAAAATCATAAAATATGTAGAGCTTGAAAAATATGATGTTATATTACCAAATTATCAAGCCCCACCTTACCGTGAGATATTAAATGTAAAGAAAGTTTATATATTTGAAGAGAATGAAATTTTAGAACTCAAGAGATTTTGTGTAAAGATACCTCTCCTACAATCCATTAAGGATGTGTCTATTTTTAGTATATTCATCAAAAATAAATGCATAAAGAGACTAAGGAGAAAAAGAAAGGACACCATTACAATCAATGTTATAGGATATGTAGTTGATCTTATCCTTGGGAGGATAGTTGTACCTAAGTATTTGGATCCAGGAGTCCCTTTAGTAAATATAGACATTAAAAAAACCTTGATCCAAAACACTCTCATATATTTATGGGATTCCATAAATGTTATGAAAAGAGATACCACGTTGATATTAAACCTTGAGGGATTCTTAAGATACACCCCCACTATCCTCCAACTTGCATATAGATCCATAGTCAATCCTGAGGGGATGTTGGAAGACATAATTCTCTCTATTAATTCTTGGGAGTATCCCACTAAATTTTTGGTCCTCCAAACCAAGTTTAAATTCAATGGATATCCTCTTATCTTGGGAAGGCCTTGGTTGGCCACAACAAATGCATACATCAGCTGTAGGGAAATGTTGGATAGGAATTTTGGTTAAGTTTTGGGATATGCACCAGAATAAGTCAAAGAATAAAAGGTAGTTAGAATATGGATCAGAGAGAGTGATGAGAGCTGACATTAAGGAGTTAAAGTATGTGATAGGAGGAAGCACGACAGAACGATGTGTAAAAGGAGGAAAGTAGTTAGGATTTTGGGACATTTTTTCCACTTTTGTAACGGGCTTAGCCCTATTTTGATGTATAAATATGTGATGGGTTTTGGGTATAGTAGGTTGGACACATGAGAAGTTCTTAGTGATTTTTTGGGTAAGTTGAGTCGCGTTTTGAAGAATTTATGAGATATGACTGAGCAATGAAGCTCACATTGCAGTGGAATGGATAGGAATGTTTGGGTAATGTTACTTTTGAATTTTTTGTAGTGCACTGCGTAGCTGTAAGAATATTATCAATGACTAATATAAGAATCCATCCATTGTGTATGTAGCCCAAGTTGGGTGAACCAAGTTAAACCCTTGCATCATGATGTGTTGTTCTTCCATGTTATGATGTTTACTGTTACTATGATATGATGATGAATGTTTAAGTATGTTGAATGGATTATTCATATATGTTGTTAGAATGTCGCACAATGAGGTAATTGGTAAATGAATGTATGTCAACTAAAGTAATTTTGCACACAAGGTATGTCACAAGATAATTAACTGTAAAGTAATGAAGGTTGCACACATGAGTAGATTATAGTAAAGGCATGTTGAATGACTCACTTCCCCTTATCACTATAGAGCCTTGGTTCATGTATCCCCTCTAGATGCCTCGAGTGGTACTTCACTTGCTTGCAGGTGATGCTGAGAGGGATGGTGTCTTTGTTGCTATATTGATTATTAACCCCAAGTCTTCCCATTGCATGCTAACAATTGGTTCTTTTGCTAGGACGAATATCTATAATTGAGGGGAATGTTTTGGAGGATGAATAAGGGAGAGATAATATAATGTCTAGAGAGGAAGCAACATGAATTTTCCAAAGAAAAAAATAGGAACCCATGGCTCAACGACGAACAATGGTTGCAAAGTTATGTATTCACAGATCTTCATGAAATCTTCTTTGGTGAATTTCTGATAATTTTGACTGAATGGTTAGAAAGGTAGTGGATAATGTTGGTAGATATTGAGTTGAAGCTATGAGAAACTAGACCCCTAAATTGATTAGACAATTGAATGCAATAAGCAATAAAGTTTCTCGAGCAATTGATTTTTGGTTGAATAGTGTACTAGGGGGTTACATTACAATTTTTTCAATAGATTGTACCCATTCGTATAGTGTCATAGAGAGGGAATGTTTTAGTGGTTCACATGGAATATATTTGAGCACATTTTCTACCTGAATAAAAATTTTGTTGTGCAATAAGAATGTCATGAAGATGGAGTCTAATTGCTAGAAACCTTTGCATACATAGGGGGAATGTGGGATGACCAGAGGATGGTCTGAGAGTGGAATGAGATGAAAAAAATGAATGGGAAGAATATGGACTGATGATTCTGAGAGAGCAAGAAACTTAATAAGATAGATAAATTGGAGTATTTCTCTATGGGAAAAGGCTTAGGTATAGTAAGAAAGAGATTGTGGCTGAGAGAGAAGAGAAACACAAATTGTTTGAGAAAAGATACCCTAATGTATTACTTCAGATCACACCATAATGAGACATGAAAGAGAAATAAAAGGATCCTTAGTACATTCCAACAAAAGAAGGAAGTCCATCTCATATCAGAATCTATGTCAAACCCATGACCCCATGTGTGTCACCTAGATCTGAAGTAGAAATTGGAACTTTGGCATGAGAAATTATAGTTGGTGGAGGCAGTAAGAAAAATAGTTAGAATAGTGGAAGTAGAAAAATTAACCAAAGTCATTTAGCATTACCAAAGGTAAGTACTTAACAGAATACAATGGCATAAATAGATCATGCATTAAGAGTGCCTAAATTACAGGGAGTGGGGTTGAAAGGCCCTGAGCAACATCTGTTTGTATGTGACATGATATGGAATGCGAAGAATGTCCAGGATGAGAAAAAAACGATAGCACAATTATCCACGATGTTTATAGGTCAAGTGATTGTATGGCACATGAAGTACCTAACTACTACAACGGTGGAACATTCAAGGAAATTAGTAGAGATTGGAGTCGCAGTATATCACAAAACTGAAATAAATTAAGCAAGTACAAAATGAGACAGTTTGGGATTATGATCAAATATTTAAAGATGTGATGGGTAGATTAACATGTTAGATTCCTAATGAACAACATTGAGAATGGTTTATTGCAGGTCTATTGTCGCACATTCATTGTCTGTTGACACAACATAAGTTCATTTTGCAACCATAATCATTATAAATTATGATGAAGTTAGAATCATCTCCTATAGGAGATGGTGCAGGAATGACACATGTACAGTCACAGTTAGTTGGGATAAGGATCCAGTTATTAGAAATAACGAAGGAAAAAGAAAAGCATGAACAAGTTTGTCGTATTAGGTGTAATACTAAAGGCCATCTTAAATATGGATGCCCAACATTTTTGCAGTATATGGATACAGGAGCATAAAACCCCTTGGAAGGAGGAATAGAGTATTGTGAAATATGAAAGACATGGGAACATCATCCGACTACTTGTCCACTATTGCAGAACTAGTAGAGTATGCCCAGGAATTTATTCTATAATTTTTTCAAATCGATAGGACATGATGAGAAATATTGTCATGCATTCGACTTAACGAGAGAGTGAACTTTAGATGCGTAGAAAATACAAGAATGAAATGTTGAAAATGAAGGAGGGGTTCCATAGTAAAATACTATGAGAGGATTTATCTAGGGTGGATGAGGAGGATTCAACAGAGGTCGAGGATGTGGAGGATTTAGAAGAGGAGTAAGAGGATCAAAAATTTGTTATAACTGCAATCAAATGGGACATTTAGCAAGAGACTACATGAATCCTTGCATGACATGCATGTACTACAAAGAAATATACCATGTGATAGAACACTTTCCTCAACTGATAGAGAAATGGTAGGTGAGAGTGAACCAAAAACAAAATTAGAACCAAAACCAAAACCTATAGATGATAACATCCAAGGAGCATGACGATCAACCTAGAGTAGAAATCGTTATTCATGGTGAAACAAGAACTTGAGTGAATATGATGGAAAAGGGAAAGGGAGTCGAACAATAGATCAGGAAAGAAGTTGAGCCCATGCCAACCTTTATTCCACAGAAAGAGAAAGATACATATCAACAAGTTAGGAAGGATATACTAGGACCAAACTAGGTAGAATCAACCTCAAAGACACCACCAATATATGATATGTTGTCAGTCTATGATTGCACTATCCCAGAAAGGTCAGTCGAAAAGGAAACACTTTGAAATTTTTTCTAAAGATTTGTTTAGATTTGAGGAAGGATGAAACAACGTTGAATTCACTATGTGGAATAATCAATCAATGCACCCATGATATAAAAGTACCTATGACACAAAGAGTAGAGAACCAAGTATTATGCAAGAAGAGGAAAAACATAGAATTCAAATTGAATGCACAAATAGAAGAGTATGAAAGGATAATTTCATATTGGAATTAGGATCGGATGTAAATGTTATTAATAGAAAGACATGGGAAATGATGGGGAGATAGAAGTTAGTTTGGTCAATTTTTCAGTTGATATTGGAAAATTATCATAAGATAATACCAATCGGGAGACTCGTAGGAGAAAATGTTAACCTAGACAAAGTGCATAACGTAGTTGAATTTGAGGTCATTGAGATCATGGAAAATAGTCATCCATATCCCCAATTTCTTGGATTGGCTTGGGCCTTTGAAAATCAAAATAGTATTAACTTGAATAAGAGAGAAATTATTTTTGAAGGAGAAGGATCAAAGGTTACTACACCATTAGATCTTATAGAGGAAAGAAGGTATGTGGAACCCATAAGAAAATAAATTGATAACTTGTATAATATGATCAATCACATGGATAATTACGTCAATCCTACTATAGATGGTGTTCTTGGTTGGAGAATCATTATATCATATGCATCAGATTCAAAAAAAGGACTTGAAAATTGGAAGCATCGGTTGCACGACATATTGAATGGAAGATGTGCTCGCATTACTAGCTCTTTGTGCTGGATCAAAATAGAGATATGTGATACACCAAGGTTTGAGGGATTAACTGAGGTAAGTTCCTTTGTAAAATAATTTTAGTTGAAGATACTTGAACAAAAAATATTATTGGCATTAGATGTTGCACTAATAGAAACCCCAACAAGATTGTGGGAAACACACAAGGAAGGAAAAAAAGATTGACAACACTGTAAAAATATGATGCATATTAGATTTGGAACAAAAGAATTTACACACAATTTTATAGGGAGAAGTGGTCTGATAGACCATGTTGTAAAATGTATGAAAACTTGGAGACAAGTACCAAAGAAGGAATGGATAGACAGGTTCATACATACACTGGAGATAATTCCCAAGAAATGGTATCTAGAACTAGAAATGTGCAGAGGGACAATGGACTGGGAAGAACTCAGATGGAACTTCAAGGTAACATTTAGTTTTGAAGATAAGTCACCTTTAGTAGATGCATCTCTATAAGTAATTAGAATTAATATTTTTATGGACGATGACTAGATAGAAATAGTACCTGTGTGTAGTGTGCACATAGATTCTGTGACATTCCATGAATTATTGTAATGCTATAACATTACTAAAAATGATAAAGAAGAAGAAGACCCAAGGAATGCTCAAGTATCAAAGACAGAAGGAGAGAAGAATGTAGTAGGTATAGAACTAAAATATGATGCATATGCAAATCCATTAAGAGTGCACAAATTGAATATTAGCATGAAACATAAACCTAATTTCAAAAGTATTGGTGACTATTGGAATGATGAGACTGTTGAAAATATTGTTGACTTATTGCGTGAGTATCAAGATCTTTTTCGAAAACCTTTTTAAATATGAAGGGAATAGTTGGGGAATTAGGTGATATGAATATTTTGTTAAAGATAGACGCTAAGCCAGTAAGACAAAGACCTTATTGATTGAATCTAAAGTACAAGGAAAATGTGAAAGCATAACTTGATAGATTGATATAAGTGTGTATCAATGAGCCTTCCACAGATTTCGAATAGATAAGTCCAATGGTGGTTCAATATAAAAAAAGAGGGGGAGTTAGAATTTGTGTCGATCTAAGGAAATTGAAAAATGCCTATGTACATGACCCTTTTCCGGCCCCCTTTACAGACTAAGTGTTATAAAATGTAGGAGGGCAGGAGGCCTACTTGTTCATTAATAGATTTTCAGGATACCATTAGGTTAAGATTGCACTAAAATACATAC
Source organism: Picea engelmannii (assembly GCA_009831015.1). Lineage (NCBI taxonomy): Eukaryota > Viridiplantae > Streptophyta > Pinopsida > Pinales > Pinaceae > Picea > Picea engelmannii. Next base: position 250,095 of record ML781026.1, on the reverse strand, counting down.
ATAATATGACTTTTGCGATAGAATGGAGAAACTACCAGTACACAATGATGTTGTTTGCATTAAAGAATGAACCTATTGTGTTTTCTAGGGTATTTTTCACAGCCTTTAAGGAGTTTATTCGTAAGTTTCTTGAAGTGTACTTGTTCGACAACACAGGTATTCCAACAGAGGATGAACACGTTCAGTAACCACTCACACAATCAGATCAAAGAGCAACACACCATTTTTTTGACATAGTAAAACCCCTACGAGGAAACATCCATGACCCCAACCAACACGACCACTTGGAGCAGTTTATTAATGCAAAAGAAAAAGATTACAAAAAGATTTTACAAGAGAGTTTCTCACAATCGATCATCAGAAAATGACCCTCCATACTCTCTAAATAGAGATCATGGATCAATTGAGTGTCAAGCCATGTATCAATGGCTATTAATATCAAGGAGAGTATGAACCATTGGATCACTCTATGTCAGGAAAATATCGTGACCGTCAGATTTCCTAACTACAAATGCATACTAATGCATACTAAAGAAACACACTTTTACCTAATGACACATTAGACCAAGTAGATCTTAACTAACTCCCCCCTTAAGAACAACTTGGGATAGGATTTAAGGATTTATAATGTTGACACAATAGGAGAAGGAAGGAAGCATTAGAGCCTATCCCCCCTTAATGACAACTTGTTGAACTCCTAACATAGATTGAAGTTTGGAAAACTTCGCTTCTGTAAGAGACTTTGTGAAAATGTTTGTGACTTGATCTTCTATAGGGAAAAAGAGCACTTCAATAACTTGATTATGAATGAGATTTATGATCAAGTGCATGTGTAGCTCGATGTGTTTTCTACGCTGATGTTGAATTGGTTCTTTGGCGATCTTGACGACACTCTGATTGTCACATCAAAGGCTGGTCGGATGTTGTTGCTAGAATCTAAACTACGAAAGGATATATCGAAGTCATAAGGCTTCCTAACTAGAATTTATCGTTGCTCGGTACTCTGCTTCTATTGAAGAAAGTGAAATATCCTGTTGTTTCTTATAGGCCCAAGTGACAGGTCCTGAACCAAGGCTGAAAACATAACCTGTAGTAGACTTTCGATCATTAGGGTTGCCAACCCAATCTAAATCAGTGAAACCAACCAATAAAGGAGTCCCCCCTGAACTGTAATGTATCCCGAACTAAAGTGTACCATGGACATAGAGAAGTATCCTTTTAGCTGCTTTCCAATGGATTTCATAGGGTGTTTTCATATACCGGGAATGCAAGATACCAGATATAATAAATACGCAGAACATAAATAAAATGCTAGAAATGGCAGAATAACAGTAATATAACCAACATAATCTCCACAATAACACATAAATAATATGAGAACAACAACTGAAATAACACTTGGATTCATAAAGTAATGTTCACAGGCCTCTTTGAGGGGGTAACCTCCAGTTGAGCATCACTCTGTTACAATAATCTCCAAGCTAGGGTTTTCATACCCTTGACCCTTATTTATACTAAATATGTCTATTAAAAGAAGCATTTAGAGGAAGATTTTTCTAGAAGTGGAAGCTTCTATTAGGTCTTCTTACATCCGCCTTATTCTATTTTATTGAAATGCCTTATTAATATTGACCTTTATTACATCCGAATACATTGATCTACCTATGCGTGAGTTAGGACCTTAACATGTCTGCCCCCTTAAAAACACCCTTGTCCTCAAGGCTTGAGATGTGGAAACTACGACAGAATGGTAGCTGGTTCCCAAGTGGCATCTGCTGGAGTCATATCTTTCCACTGTATGAGCACTTCCTTGATGGTTCTCTGATGCAGGCGACGCTCACACTGGTCCAAAACTGCTTCTGGATGTAGCCAAATGAATCCTTCTTCATCTAACTCTGGAAGGTTGGTTTGAATTCGACACCTGGTTCCAATCACCTTCTTCAAGCAGGAAACATGAAAAACAGGATGTAGCTTCGACTGACTGGGTAGAGATAACTGATATGCAACTTGTCCCACATGCTTGAGAACTGTGTAAGGACTATAGAATTTGGGCGCTAGCTTATGACAATGCTCGGCCTTGAGAGAAGTTTTCTTATATGGTTGTAGTCGCAGAAACACCTGATCCCCTTCTGAAAATTGACGTTCCGAGTGACCTTGATCTGCTTGCTTCTTCATGTGATTATGTGCCATGACCAAGTTATCTTTAAGGGTACAAAGAATATCCTCTCGGACTGTAAGTGTTTGGTCAACCACCTGGACCTTTGAGGTACCCGGTAAGTATGAGAGAACTGAAGGTGGCTTCTGTCCATATATCGCTTCAAAAGGAGTCATCTGAGTGGTTGTATGGTATGTAGTGTTGTACCACCATTCGGCTTGGGGTAACCATTGAGCCCATTGGTGTTGTTTTTCAGAGGCAAAGGACCTCATATATGTTTCCAAACACTTGTTGACAACTTCCGTTTGACCATCCGTCTGGGGATGATAAGCTGAGCTGAGATGCAATTGTGTGCCTTGTATCTTAAATAGTTCTTGCCAAAAATTGCTTGTGAAAGTTGGGTCACGATCAGAAACAATAGAGTGCAGCATGCCATGAAGCTTGAAGACCTGGTCCATAAAAAATTGAGCCACCGTAGATGCAGTAAATGGGTGGTGAAGAGCACAAAAATGAGCATACTTGGAAAGGCGATCCACCACCACCATTATGACTGATTTATTCCCCGATTTGGGTAAGCCTGTAATAAATTCCATAGAGATATCCTTCCAAATATCAGGGGGAATCGGAAGTGGTTGGAGGGTGCCCGGAGATTTGACCGTTTCTCCCTTGTTACACTGACACACCTCACATTCAGCGACAAACTTATGGATGTCTTGTTTCATACCATCCCATAAAAAATAACGTTTGACCCTGTCATATGTTTTGGTGAACCCTGAGTGCCCCATTGTGGGTGTAGCATGAAGCTCAGAAAGTACCATGGATTTGAGCTTGGCTTGTTTACTTAAATACAAGCGGCCTTTGTATCACAGCTCATCCTAGAGCCAGGAGTACCCTGGGGGAGTTGGAGTCTTGGTCTGCAATTACTGGATCAGATGTGAACTTTTGGGATCTTGAAGCCATTCCTGGGGCATAGCTTGGAGCTAATCGGGTACAATGAAGGAAAGAGAAAAAAGGGATCCTTCGTCTTCATATTTCTAGGAAAGTGCATTCGCCACGGCATTGTCTTTTCCCTTCTTGTAAATGATCTCATAATCATATCCAAAGAGATTAGTCACCAATTTTTGTTTCTCCTGGGAGGAAATGTGTTGTTCCAGAAAGTACTGGAGGCTTTGATGGTCGGTCTTAATTTGGAAGCATTGTCCCAAGAGATAAGGACACCACAGCTCAATGACATGCAAAATCGCCAACATTTCCTTTTCATAAATGGGTTTGCCCAGATTCCTTTCAGACAGTTTCTTACTGGTGAAGGCCAAAGGTCGACCCTCTTGCATAAGGACAACGTCGATTCCTTTCCCTGAGGCATCACATTCCAACACAAAGGTCTTTGTGAAATCGGGAAGGGCCAGAACCGGAGTGGTGCACATGGTCGTCTTCAAGGTTTGAAAAGCTTGAACAACTGCTAGAGTCCAAGTGAAAGAGTTCATTTTGAGGAGATCCATGAGAGGTGATGCAATCTTTCCATAGCTCTTAACAAACTTGCGATAATACCCTGTTAGGCCCAAAAATCCATGAAATATTTTGAGAGTCTTTGGGTGTGGCCAATTGTGCATAGATTCAATCGTTTTTAGGTCCACCCTAACACCATCCTTTCCCACCAGATGACCCAAGTATTCTACTTCTGAGGCACCAAAAGCATATTTAGACTGTTTCAGGAAAAGTTGGTGCTGAGAGAGTAGGCAGTGAACTTGATCCACATGAGTAAGATGGTTTGTCCAGGTTTTTCTATAGATGAGGATATCATCAAAGAAAACTAAGACAAAATGATGGAGAAAAGGACGAAAGACATGGTTCATGAGGCTCTGGAACGTGAAGGGGGCATTACACAAGCCAAAGGGCATGACCAAAAACTCATAGTGGCCCTCATGAGTGTGAAAGGCTATCCTGGGAATGTCTGCCTCTTTCATACATATCTAGTGATAGCCCGAGCAAAGATCAAGTTTGGTGAAGAATTGGGTGCCACTCAATTCTTCTAGGAGGTCATCAATGATAGGAATGGAAAATTTGTCTTTGATGGTCAGTTTGTTGAGAGCATGGAAGTCAGGACACATTCTCCAAGAACCTTATTTCTTCAGTACCATGATGACCGAAGAAAAGTAAGGGCTCGTACTAGGATGGATGACGCCTGCAGTAAGGAGTTCCTGGACCATTTTCTCAATTTCATTTTTTTGTGCAAAGGAGTGGTGATATGGATGAATATTGGGGGGAAGGCTTCCTGGGACAAGTGGAATGGAATGATCATGAACACCTCGGGAAGGAGGGAGTCCTTGGGGAGTGGAAAATACCATTTGATGTTTATAAAGGAGGGCTTGGAGGTCTTGGGACACTGGGGGTGTCTCTGTGGCTTGTATGGCATGGAGTTGGGAAATGACACCAGAATGACCTTTTTTGAGAAGATTTTCCATGCGATGGGAAATGATGACCTCAGGTGAACCATCAATGATACCTTGGAATTTATATTGGTGGCCTTCTTGGTCGAATTGCATGGTTAAGTTCTTAAAATCCATGAGAATGGGACCCAAAGTCCTGAGCCAGTCTTCACCCAACACAATGTCGCAACCTCCCATGTCAATAGAAAACATATGGGATTTTAGGTGGTAGTCACCGATTTGGAGATGCACATTTTCACAGCACACGCCACATTTCATAGAACCACCATTGGCAATCATGATTTGGAAATTGTTGACAGCATGGATGTAGCAATGGGTTTCTTGGGCAATGCGGCGATGAATAAAATTGTGGGTGTTGCCACTATCAACCAGAATGATGACCTTTCGATGCTTGATGTAACCGATTAACTTGAGGGTTTGGGGGGCAGAGAAGCCGGTGAGAGCATTGAGGGAAATGATCGTTTCCACTTTGGGAGGGTCGGAGGGAGGGTTTATGTCAGTGATTTATGGTGACTCGGGCACAAGGGGAGTTTCAACATCCTCTTCCAGAGTTTCCTCAGAGATGGCCATAAAAATCTTTTGTTCCTTACATTTGTGGCCTGGAAAATCTTTTTCATCACAATTATAACAGAGGCCTCTGAGTTGGCATTCAGCCATTTCAGCCCTGGTCAATTTTTGGATCTTTAATGGGGCGGAGGGGGTAGTGGGGTTTACTGGTTTAGGGTGAGGGATAAAGGAAGGCTTACGGTTTTGAGAGGAAACAATTTGTTGTGATTCTTTAGCTTTTTTAGTAGCCTCCACCCAACTCGCAGGTCTAGCCATGAGGACATGGCCCGAATCTCCTCCTTGAGGCCACTGATAAAACACTCTCGAAAGAAAGCATAAATCATGCCCTCTGTTCAAAAAGATTGGCACTCAAATGAAACTATGAAGTCTTCTATTGTTCCTAATTGTTTCAATTTTGTCAAATGGCCCAAATGGTTGGTGTCAGTGTCAAAGCGTTCATAAAGCTTAGTCACAAATTGGGTCCAAGAAATATACCCTTGATGGGAAGTTTTTCTCCATTGCCACCATTGCCAGCATTCTTGATCTAGATGGAGAACACCATACCGGAGTTTGGCCAAGTCATCTGTAATGTTGTAGAAAGAGAAATAATTTTCCATTTGGGTGACCCAACCAGTGGGGTACGAGCCATCAAATTTGGTTACATCCACTCGTGGAAGGTGTATGGCCTGTTGAAAGTGATGGAGCTGAAAGGTATGTGAATGGGAAGAAGTTTTACCTTCAGTCTTTGTATATGCATCAGGAAAAGGGTCATCGGTAGGGATCTTTAGTTTAGTGTAGAGTGATGCAAAGATAGATTCAAGATGGGTGGTCAGTCCTTGTTTGACTTTCGCCATTGCGGACTGCACGGATGCATTTATGGTGGTATTGATGGATGTATCACGGGAGGCAATAGTAGCACTGAGTTGTTTCACTTCTTTTTGGGTCTCGAGAAAACTAGATTGCAAGGTATTGAAGTGAGACTCTAGTTCTTGGCTACGGGTATGGGCCATGAGGATGGGTGAAATGAAAAGGGAGCGAGTGAGGTCAAAATTTTTTGCAGAAAAATGATATGGATGAATGTGATAAGTGAGAAGAGATGAATCTAATGGAATAGGTCTCAAATAATGGTGAAAAAATTTCCAATTTTTTTTTTTTTTTTTTACAGCTGCGGGGTTATACTTCTGTCTAAAGAATGCTGCAGTGCTGAAATCCCCAAATTCTTAACCAGAAAGAAATGTGTATTTACTTGGAAACCCAAACACAGTTGCGCGGCAATAGATCTAGCCGATTTAATTTGTTTATGTTTATGTTCCCCAAGGGTTAGGTATTCAAGGGTTCTACAGACAAGGGTTTGCCCTGTGCTATAGCTCTCTGATATACGTGTGGGGTCCAACAGTAGTACTCGGCCCAATATATCAGGGCACTAACTAAGGAGGATAGACCGTACCCTTTKCCGTACTACCCGACTACCTAGGTACTAGAGAGTATCTTCCCGAGTGTTGTTCTCGGTGACACTATAGCAGTCTGGTTGTCGATAGGTTTATCTAAAGAGGGCTTCAGGAAATCTAGGTCGATCCATACAAAAGTGTTGTCTAATGCGCTACCACTTGAAGGGGTACCAACAGGGGTTACAAGGGTGGCCAACAGATGTGCGCTTAAGAACCACTTGTATTTCCTGCATGTATGAATCCCTCAACCGCAGGTTTATGCACGTAACGAAAGATCTTTGTGGCTTAAAGACGTCGGAATACGTCTCTACCCTGAAAAACAATACCCACAATTTCTGCCAAGGAAAGTGCTCTGATACCACTTGCAAGATACCAGATATAATAAATACACAGAACAAAAATAAAATGCTATAAATGGCAGAATAACAGTAATATAACCAGCATAATCTCCATAATAACACATAAATAATATGAGAACAACAACTGAAATAGCACTTGGATTCAGAAAGCAATGTTCACAGGCCTCTTCAAGGGGGCAACCTCCAGTCGAGTAGCACTCTGTTACAATAATCTCCAAGCTAGGGTTTTCATACCCTTGACCCTTATCTATACTAAATATGTCTATTAAGAGAAGCATCTAGAGGAAGATCCTTCTAGAAGCGGAAGCTTCTATTAGGTCTTCTTACATCTGCCTTATTCTATTTTATTGAAATGTCTTATTAATATTGACCTTTGTTACATATGAATACATTGATCTACCTATGTGCGGGTTAGGACCTTAACAAGGAAACAAGACCAACAACAAAGGAAAGATCAGGATGGGTATGAGTCAAGTATAAGAGGATACCAACTAACTGACAATACAAGGTGGCATCAACTTCAAGAGAAGTATAGGTGGAAGTAATATTGACTCTAGAATGGAAGGGAGAAGGGGTTGGTTTACAATCATCCATGTGAAAGTGATGAATAAGGTCACACGCATATTTAGACTGGAAAAGAAAAATTCCTTCATTGGTTTACAAAACTTGGAGGCCAAGAAAATAGTGCAAAAAGCCTAAGTCTATCATTTCAAATTTATTCTTAAGGTTGGTTTTCACATGGTTTAAAAGTTTTGAGTCATTACCAATAAGGATAAGGTAATCAAAATAAAGGAAAAGGATCATGAGATGGCTTCCTACTTTCTTGGTATAGACATTAGGATCAAAATGACATCTAGAGAATCTAGTGTCAATAAGACAGTTGTACATTTTGGCATACCAATATCGAGGATCTTGCTTAAGACCATAAAGATATTTTTTAAGATGAAAAACAAGGCTAGAGACATTTTGGACATAGCCATGAGGTTGTTCCATGTAGATTTATTCTTGCAAATATCCATGCAAGAAGGCATATTTAACATCCATCTGATGGACCTCCCATTTATGTGAGTCAACAAGGGCAAGCATAAGGCGGATGGAATTCATTTTGGCTACAGGGGAAAAGGTTTCAATATAGTTAATTCCTTCAACTTGGGAAAATCCTTTGGCAACTAACCAAGCCTTATGTCTTTCAACACTTCCATCTGATGCATACTTAGTTCTGTAGACCCATTTACATATGACAAGTTTTCTTCCTTTTTGAATAGGTACAAGATCCCAAGTATCATTTTCCATTAAAGAATGATACTCTTCATTCATTGTTGTATCCCAATATGGATGACCTAAAGCTTCTACAAATGTCTTTGGATCATGAGTCTCTGAAACTTGATCCAAAAGAGAAGAGGCTCGCTGGAACTGTGAACGTGTTCAAAGCTGATTTGAAGGATCATCGACAATACCACTAGTTTCTTCTCGTGTTGAATGGACCCATTTAAGAAGTGGTGGAACTAGTTCTAGTTTAGGTTCAAAGGAATCATATGGAGGAAGGCAAGTAGGCGGAGGGGGATTTTCATCCTCACTATCATCATCTGAAGAAGAAACCAGAATAGGAATAGAAGAAGGCACAAACGTCGAAGATGGCTCGTAGGCCGAAGAAGGAACAATCGTCGAATTAGGATCGCAGGCCAAGAGATTTTTATCAAATTTAACATCTCTTATAATAATAATTTCATTAAAATTTGGTTGAAGAATTCTATAACCTTTGACATCTTCAGAATAACCAACAAATATACACTTCTCACTTTTAGGCTGCAATGCTTTCCTTTTCTCATGATGAATGTGATCCAATGCTATTCTGCCAAATACACATAAGTGACTTACATATGGTTTAATTTTAGTCCAAGCTTCTTCCAGTGCTATATTTTTAAGAGCCTTTATGGGAGTGTGATTGAATATATAATTTGAATAGTTGATTTCTTCTGCCCAATACTTTAGACTTAATCCCTTATATTGGATCATACAATTAGTTATTTCTTTTAATGTGCGGCTCTTTCTCTCAACAACACCATTTTTTGTGGTGTATATGGAACAATGTGTTGCATTTGGATGCCATGTGTGGTGTAGTAACTAGTAAAATTATTGTTCACATATTTTCCTCCATTATCCATTCTAAAATTTTGAATTTGATGTCCAAATTGATTTTCTATAAGGGACTTCTAGGCCAAAAACTTGTCAAAAACTTCTCTCTTAAGTTTTAAGAAGTAAACCCAAGTACGTCTGGAAAAATCATCAATGAAAGTTAAGAAATACTTGCACTCAAAAAAAAAATGAATAAGAAAGTGGACCACACAAATCACTTTGAACAAGATGCAAAGGGCTTGAGGCGTGCCAAGAGGAACATTTTTCAAAATTGTCCCGATGATATTTTCGAGAACACAACCAACACAAACACCATCTCTGCATGAAACGGGAGGAAGACAAGTCACCATTTGTTGATTACATAGCTGTTGCAATGAGTGATAGTTTATATTACCAAACCGCTTATGCCAAAGTTTGCTCAAGTCATTGCTATGAGAAACAAAATCTGGTGAAAAATATGATGATCCAAAGTTGTCAAACTTATACAACTTGGTAATATCATCAACAATTCCAGTTGCAAGAACATGCTTAGGATATTTTAGATCCTTGATTACAACTTGGTGAGGTGAAAATATATGGTTTTACCTTCACTTGAATGAGTGATTTGATATACTGATAGAAGGTTACAAGAAAGACTTGGAACACATAATACATCATTGAAATGACCATTATCTACTTGAATTGTTCCAGATCCTACAACACTAAGAGATCTATCATCACCAACACATATTTTCTTGGTGTTACATTCATTTAGAGAAGAAAATATGTCTTTATCCTTATCCATAATATAATATGCTCTAGAATCAATAAGCTACTCATAAGAAGAAGAAGTAGAAGTTTTATTGAAGGAGAAACCAGAAGCAGAAAGTGCATGTCCATGAGAAGAAGAAGAAGAAGTAGAATCAATATTGATGTTGTGTTTCTTCATTGTTGCGTCTAAAGATTCCATCTTCTTGAAACATTTGGACTCACCATGAGCATATTTATCACAAAAGTTGCAATGTATGTCAGTCTTCTTATTTTTATATTTTTCTCCTTTGTCACCATTAGGAGTTGAATTTGTCTGAGTGGGTTTGGGAACCTTATGTTGCTTGTTGTTGTAGCGAGGATGTTGCTTCTTGGGATACTTGGGTTTATCTTTATGTTGGGAAAATAAGGCTTTGTTGGAGGTACCTACAATGCTGATCACTCCAAGTTGTACAATCTTATATTCCTCTCTAATAAAAGTAGCACAAAAGGACTCAAGAGTGGGTTTTTGATAAGCTTTCCCTAGAGCCTCTCTCATGGAATAAAAGGTAGATACAAACACAAAATATGCACTACCTAGCTTAGAAATAATAAGATAGATGCAACGCTCTTCCTCCATTTTTAAACTTGGATAGATAGTCTCCAAGGAAAGAAAAATTACTTGGACTTAAGGTCAACAGTTTATTTTCTAACTATTGTGTTCGAATAATATTGAGTTTACCAAACAAAGATTCAATCTTATCCCAAGCTTCTTCGAGGTCATCAATTTATTTAAGGTGGAACTTTAAATCATGAGAGATGGAAATTTTGATTAGTCCACGTGCTTCATCACTCCTATCAGCCTATTTTACTTTCTTATCATCATCAGTGGGTGTTTTTTCCTTTCCCAAGGTAATCTGGTACAAGCCTTTACTTCTAAATAAATTTTCCATATGATATTTCTATTGAAAGTAGTTGGTTCTAGTAAGCAAACGATTACTAGAAGAAGCCATATTAAATCCAGGAAGTGTATTTTTTGTCTCTGCAATGCAGTCTTTGACTATTGGTGCTTCTTCCCATCTTGTTAAATGTTCAGCCACGGTAATTATATATCTCGCTCCTGAATTTTTTTTTGGTGGATGGATTGTCCCAACAAAGTCTATTCCCACTTTTCAAATACCTCCATGTTACTTGTGGTCTAGGGGTATATCATCCCTTCTGTTGGGTTTTCAAACCCTCTGATAGACATCCCATTGCTGACAATATTCCTTAGCATCTCTATGAATCATTGGTCACCATAGTCCTGCACGCAATACCTTCTGCGTGGTAGCTTTTCCTGCATAATGTCCTCCAACTCATCCCTCATGAGCTTCTACAAAAATTCTAGGCCTTTCATGCTCTAGTACACACTTTCTCAAAGTGTTGTCTGCGCCCATCTTGTATAAATTTCATGTAATCAGTTGATACTCTACAAATCTGACTACCATATTTTTCTTATGTGCAGTGTTAAAATATTGTGGCACAATCCATGTACTCAAGTGTTCAATAATATCAACAAAATGTTCATCAACTACTTGGACTAAAAATAACTACGCATCAGGGAAGTTTTGTTCCAAGTTGGTAGGTTCTTCTCCATTTATTACCCTTGATAGGTGATCAGGTCTTGCATTCATCTTCCATGGTTTGACTTTCACATCAAAATCAAATTCCTAAAATAATAGTAGCCATCTACAGACCCTCCCCCCCAACACTAGCTTGTTGACTAGGTATTTAAGGGATGAATGATCTGTCAATATATTAAAATGGTTACTCAATAAGTAATGTCTGGACTTATGAAGTGCATAGACCATATATAAGCCTTATCTTTCTATAGTATTGTAGTTTTTCTCTGATTTTGACAGTTTTCCTCAGGAAAATGCTATAGGATGATCCAAATCCCCTGCTCCTGGATGTGCCAGAATTGCTCCAAGTGTTATGGTTGATGCATCTACATGTACATGAAAATTATTTTCCCAATATAGGAATACTAGAATAGGTGTTGTGGCCATATTTTATTTTAGGGTATCCAAACCTTGTTGACAATCCTTATTCCACTGAAATTTAGTATCCTTCTTTAACAATTTTTACATTGGCGCAGTAATCTGCACATAACCCTTTATGAATTTATTGTAATAGCATGTATGTCCCATTGTTTCTCTCAACTGGTGCACTAATTTTGGTGGTGGTAAATTAACAATGAATACAATCTTAGCAATATCCATCAATAACCCTTGTTCACAAACTATATGTCCCAACAGTATTCCAAAAGGTGTCCCAAAAATGCACTTCTTGATAGTCAATGATATATGACACCGCTTGCATCTTTCCAACATTATCCTTAATACTTCCACATGATCTTTTAATAGACTATATATGTTCCAATCATCTAGATATACTTCTAAGAATGTATGTATGAATTATTTAAAGGTAGCTATTACTACTCTTGAAAATATGGCTAGTCCATTCTTCATCCCAAAAGGCATGACTGTGTATTGGTAGGATCCCCATTTTGTAGAAAAAATAGTCTTATACATGTCTTCTGGGGATATCTTGATCTGATGGCATCTTGAGAATCCATCTATAAAGGAATATGCTTCTTGGCCTCCCACATTCTCTAGGACTTCATCTATAAAAGGTGTAGGGAAAGGGTTGTGTAGGCAAGCATCATTCATTTTCGTCATATCTACACAAATCCTTATCCACCCTTGTTTCTTCTCTTGAACTACCATATTGATTATACAATCAGATTCCTCCACAGGTAATATGATACCAACTTCCCAACATTCTATCAATTTCTACTTTCACTTTCTGCTTATATATTGGATTTAGTCTATACGATCCTAACAGATATAGCCTAAGGTTTTAGAGGTATCTTCATCCCTCATAACTCTCCTTCTATGCCTTTCATATCTGTAAACATCATTGGGAATAGGTCACTGTACTCACGCAGTAAATCTGTTATCCTTTCTAATGTTTGTTAATCCTAGTAGTCTCCAATGTTGGCCATTTTTGGATTCTCAGTTGTACCAATGTTGACTTTCTTCACCTTGATTGGCGCAGCAAATACTTCTGACTCTAGGGATGGACCTTACGCTTCTCTTTTACCTTCAACTTTTGTAATATGAATTTTGTGTGATTCATATTCATTTGGTGCTTCTTCCTTCACATGATAGCATGACAATAGTTCTTTCACCATCTTTCTGTTTTGTTGTTGGTATTATTTCATGAGTTCAAACTCTGGTTCATAAATAAATATCACACCTCTTATTTGCTTCAGTGTTTAATCCATGTTGGGGTTCTCATGCTCAAATGAGAAGGTTACTATAAAAAAAATTTGTAATTATGTCCATTATGTAGTGCCTTTGTTCAGTTCCTGATCTACATACCATTTTTTTGGAATTCCTTCGAATGTGTGGATGAAGTGATGAGGCCATTCCTATGGTGGTGTCATCCTTCATTGTGTCTTACATTTCTCCAAATTTTCTATTGGTGTCCCTTGTCCATCTTATCTCTACATTTTATTGCTTCCATGTTCTGCATTGAATCTGATGCACAATAACCTCTTACATTGGTACCAGTCCTTAATTGTTTCTTTGTGTGCACCCTGCCATCTTGCAGGTGTTTCCTTAAGTGTAATGTCTAAGGATAAGATCCTATGATTTTCTAACACTACATCTTCATATCTTGTTAGTAATTCTTCTAAGTCATTTATGCCATGAAAATTGGGATGTTCTCTGATCTCAGTACCCACCCATCTTACTGCATGGTCTATTCTTGTGCACCTTCTTATGGAGACTTCATCTAATCTCTGTTGCTAATTATCCAAACCTATATCTGAGTCAGAAGCACATGATGTGATGCTCCTCCAGTTGAGTACCCCATCTTCATTTGGGTTAACATAATATTCTTTGTGCATGGTGGTTCTGTATAACTGGTTTATTTCCTCCAGGTCTAAGAAAGTGGGCTCTACAAACCTTTCTCCTTCTGATGGATCTATTGGTGCAATGAATCTGCATTCTCCTGATTTGAATTCCATCTTTCTTGTCTTCAAATTTATTATGGCCTAGTTATCAAATGCCCAATCCAAGCCAAGAAATGTTGGATAAGGTTTTGTACCATCTACTATTTCTATCACTTCAAAGTTTTCCTTAGTGCACACTCCATCCAAACCTATTGTCACACCTTTTATCCTTCCAATTGGAGGAAATATGTGTTGGTTTTCTAGTTTCATCTAGATAGGTGAGTAGACTAATGTGGGCTCTCCCATACATTTCTATGTCTTCTTAGATAAAATTTTGACCTTAGAGAATAAGTCCAATATAATGTCTCCCATATTGAAATCCCCAATGTTAGAATTCAATCTAAATTCCATGCTTGTCCTCCTTCTTGAATGGAGGTGATTGAATGTATTCTGCTCTAATTTCCCCTCTACCTCTGTGTTACATATTTCTAAGATATGTTTAAAAAAATTAACAGATGATGGATCATTCAGTAGCTTAGCACAGGATTGCAGAAAAATCTTTATGGTACTTACTTTCTCTATTGGTTTTGTTTCACTGGTGTGGTCCATTGAGGAGGGAATTTCATACATTGGTACATTCTAAGTGTTCTATGGGGTTTATGTATGTGAAAAATATTTCTTGAGGAACTCTTGTCTTGCCTCCTTGAATATTTATTTTTATTTCCCTGCCTCAAACTGTTTCGGTGGTTCAATATTCTTCTTCACCCATTGGTGTTGCACTAGATCCTGTCTTACTACATCATATCCTGTCTTGCCTCCTCTACGCATGACTATGTTTATGTTCCTCCCATCATCTTTGTCTTCTTTAGAAATCCACTATACATTTTTATTGTTCTAGTTTCTCTTTTCTTGAATATTCCCCAATAATGTTGGACAATCCTCTGTACCATGGTCTGTTGCGTGAAAATACATGCATGTCGCAGGTGGAAGTGGACATTCTCTTGCATAATGTCCTAGATGTTGGTAGTTATGAAATACTATTGTACCTATTCCTCTTCCAAATCCTCCTCTACCTCATCCTCCACCTCTGTATCCACCTCAATCTCCTCGTGGTGTGTTGTACTGAGGTACTTGATTATACTGTGCTGGGTTATACTGAGGTTGCACGTTGTTATACTATGGTTATGCAGTGTTGTACTACTTCTACACATTATTATATGAAGGTGGTACCTGATTGAATTGAGGTGCAAATTTCCATGTCATCATTTCTTCCTGCACCCTATAATTATCTAAAGTTCTTTCCCTCATCAGGTCCATTGTCCTACAATCTTTGTCATCATGACCCACTAATTTGAAAAAATAGCAGTATGAATTCTTGGGTATTTTTTGGTACTTCTGCATCATTGGTCACTGATATGGATCATGCCCATGTGTTTTACAGATATCACACCATGTTCCTCCTGTTGGACAGGGGTTTGGTAGCCCTGTTTTCATGTAGTGCAGGAAATTTGGGCACTCGTTCTTGTGGTGTCCTTTTGTCCTACATGTGGTACACCAACCAACTTCTCTTTTGTCTTTTCCCTTATTCTAGTTCAGTTGAAATGTGAGGTTCTTTAGATCCTCCTTTATCTCCTCTATTGTTGTATCTGTCTTATGATATAGGTTCTCTTCCAGTTGTAAGGCTGCATGTAGAGCCTCTGCCTGATTTTGAAAATTTTGTTGCATCAAAGGGTATTTCATATGTGGTAGCAATGAATTCACAAAGAGATTTCTATGTTGCATGCCATTCATGACATATCTCAATTTACCCTTCAACTGTTTGAACCTATGATCAATCTCCCAAAAAGACTCACCTGGTTTCTTCCTAATTTCAATAATCTCACTCATGTACTGGTATTCTGAGCTAGGCTTTTGAAATTCATTTATCGACAACTTATTCACATCTACAATAGTCTATGTTGTTCCTAATGGATTGTTTATAGCTAGACTCATGTACCAATCCAACACATGGTCTCTTAACGTGATAGCTAACTGTGCAAGTTTTTTATTCTCATCTGTAATCCATTTTGCTTCCCAGATCTTCTCACAGATGAATAAGTGCATTTTGGGATCCTCTAATGCTTCTCCCCTAAATTCTGGTAACCTGATGGTGGGATCATGTCCTGCCATCTTGAACTATGATGAACTACTACTTCCGCACAGTGTAGATACTTGAACATTACTTCCTAAACTGGATCCTCTAGTTGTTGCTTCTTGATTGGATGTACTTCATGTTGTCTTTCTTCCACTAAAATTTGGTTGTCTAATTGGTGGTGTTATTTCTAGTGTATTAGTTGCACATGGGGTTATGTGTTCCACACTGAAACTGACATGGATAGGAGTTACGTATTTTTTTCCTACCCTTGGACCTCTTGTATTCCTTTCATATATTACATGCATGATTTCCTCAATATGCTCCACATCATGGAGATACTATACCTCTTCTTCATCACTTTCCAATCCCTCTCTATCTATTATGGCTCTCTTTTTATTATTCATATTATATTGGTAGGGCACTCCATTGCGCATATTTCCAGTTGTTGCAATTATCTTCTTTATCTGATATTCATCCATATTGATTGGGTCCATGGCCTCCTTATTTACCTTATCCATCTCTCCCTTCATTCTTCCAACTTTTATCATTTCTTCCCCCCTTCCCCCATGCACACATGGAGGTTTAGTTGTCTGATGCCATAGTCATTACACCTTTGTTATATAGTAAGATATTGATTGAAGTATACAATGATATGATATACCTACCTCTGGGACCCTTTAGAAAATATTTATCCTCTGTGTTGTAATAATTCATGGTATCTACTGCAAATTTTGTGATAAACCCTGCAACAATACTGTCTAGACATAAATCTATTGCACGTGAATTTGTTGTTAACTTGTTGTAACTACGTGATCTCCATAGGATTCGACTCAAGCTGTCTAATTCGATTTGTAGGGTAGATTTATTTCAACCTCAATAGCCACTCCTGCAACACATGTATGAAATCAAATAAAAATACCTCATGCAAGTCGCTAAACACGTACTTGTCTAGATATTTGCATGGTGTTGAATTAGGGTTTTTGTTATTCTTCTATGAAAACTCAATATCCTTTGTTTTCGACCAACTTTCAATCTCTGCCTTCGATGGGTTCTACAGTCTAAACATTCCCTTTTTATACCTTCATTCTCCACATGTTTCTTCTATGGATCTCATTCACTCAATCCCATGCAGTTCCATCCATAAATGAAACCATATGTTGGTTATTACTCTTTCTATATACTCTTGGGTTGACCTAGGTTCAGATATGAATAGGTTTCTAACAAAACCCTCTACAACTATCGGCCCTCCTGGTAAACCAAAAGGCAACACAACACACAGGATGTACTGCACAATCTTACCCAAGATAGTTCTATGGGTGACTGCAATGCTTAGATGTTTGGAATATAGGAAAGAGTGGGGATCTGAGATTGTAACTGATCTTTCTCAATCCTTAAACTGATTACTCAATCTATTATTATTAAGATTCATTCATCTATTAAACTTGTGCATCAATTCTAACATATCTAACATAAGCATCCATTCATCCATTCATAGTATAAATACTAACATAAAGTAAATATGCAATAAACAACACATGTGACACAAGTGTTACTGTGGTTCATCCCCTCCTGGGCTACGTCCACAAAGATTTGGATTCTTAGGCTCTTTTGTTTAGATTTCTACTATATATGGCATTGTGTGCACTGTAATTCTGATCATACAATCATGAAACAAGTTCCACAATCCTCTATGAGACTGACTAGATCGCACTAGGTTCCTCAGCCTACAATCTAACCCTCTAGATCTAACCACTTGACTCACCTACAACTCAACAACTTACAAAATTATATCAAATCTTATAGTAGTTCTCCTAACCAAATGAAACAAAACTCAAGAACCTCGAACTAGACCTCCTAGGTACTTATTTATACTAATTTACATCTTATCAGTCATTACAATCTCTTACAAAAACCCTAACCCTAACATGTTTAGGTTTTCCTACATGCACACCTTGCATGATTTCCTCCTTTGCATGTGGCTTTTCCTCGCACATGTTGTTTTTCTTGCTAGTTGTCTTTTTCCAAATTAAGTTTTACTTTCCAAAAATGGACTTTTCCTCAAAATTGGCATGCGCCCAAGAAGTAGTACGAGAAACAAAAGAAGAGAGGGTGAATAAATAACAGGCCCAAGAGATTGTACTTTCAGGAATTGTCATGCAAAATCAATCCACGTGAAGAAAGAAAGAAGTCATATCTAGGAAATATGATGAGTCTACAAATGAAGAAGAAGATTACATCGCATTAGAGTGGGTATTTTTCTAAGCCATCAGGCTTGGAGACTCCCAATGAATATGAATATTGAAAAAATGGATTCATTGTAGAAGCTACTACATATCAGAGAACCATCCTTCAAGCAAGTTGAAGTATTTACAAAGATATATTTAGAGAAGTTAGATAGCAGAAGTACAAAATGACAGATTGATCAATTTAGAAGTAGTGTTCCCACATAGGTATCAATCGAAAGTTACAGAGGAAGAAGTTTATGATTGTATTCAACGTATGTATCCAAGTAGGTATATCTTCAATGCAAGTTGTTCTAGACATGTAGAGTTTGATTTACATATATAGAAGACCAGTGGACACATTTGAATCAGTATGAAGAAACATAAATATGTGATGATCAGTTGTAACCATGAAGCATTCATGATAGTACATTGATAGATGGATCAACATTATGGAAAATTGAGTATCAAAGGTATGTAAAATTTTCAACATATGGGCATAAATAGATAATTAGTAGGTACATATAACATGTGTCAGAGAAGATGCATAACATTGTATTTACAATTGGAATTAGTGGAATCAGCTGGAATGATCTGGATTATTTTCGGCACGAAATGAGAGCAGAGATATAACACATAAATATACAGAGATATTGAAAGAGTGAAAATAATATAATAGATATACATTGGAAATATAACAAGAGGAACATATATACAATAATACACAATTTCTATTAATGATCAAAATGTACAAAACTATGAAATACAGAGTGAAAGACATGCTAGAATGGTGGCAGCTTATCTCTGAGAAGAGATGTGTCATATACTCACATTCAAAAGAATATGATCATTACAATGAGGCTCCAAGGTATTTTTAACATAAATAAAATCCAAAAACCTAACCTTGGAAGATGAAAAGCAAACAGTTTTGTGGACCCAGATTTGGGTAGTTTGGTGTATCAACTTCCCGAGGGCGTAACTTTGGCATACGATCTTTGTTTGGGGCACAAGATAGCTCGATGGAAATGTATCATTGAAGAGATTAATTTTAGGGGCTCAATAAGAGCCTTCAACTATAATTTAGGTGATGTATCCCCAAAAAACTTCATTTAGGCCGTCAAAATGGCCCCAAAAGTTTAGGAACCAAAAAACTGCTAAAAATAGTAAGTTGCCAGAAAATTGTTTTGAGCCAATTGGAATAGGTCGTTGGCCACTGATATCCACCTATATCAATAATACCTCAAGAAGAAATGGTCTCCATTTCATTGAGTTCCTAGGGGAGAGGGGAAAGTGTTTGTTGAATCTAAACCTTGATGATTTTCTTTCCTTACTGGAGAAGTTGTGTTGCTTAACTTGTTGAAGGTTGTCACCAACCTGTGGTTGGAAGGGTTGGAAATTTTTAACCATTCTAGATACATGATACGACTATATGTAGAAGGAATCCTTACACTTGGATTCAATCTTGTCGATTTACTTCTACTGAACAAAATGTTCTTGGAATGAGGTTGTAGTGGTTGCAATGTTCTTTTGTTTACCTTTTGAACAGATTGTGAAGAAGATGAATTTTGTAGTATGAGATACTAACTTGTGGAACTATTTAGGTGGCACAATATTTGGAACTACCTTTGGTATCCTATAGATATGTCCCCCCAAAGTAACAATGACACTATGGGTTTGAGACTCATAAATATCATGGCGCTTCCACATATATGGTTGGCCTAAAAGAAAATCACAGACATATATTCAGGAAACATCACATAATACCTCATCCTTGAAGGGATATATGTCGTATGACAATCAACACTGTTGGTTGACATGAAGATCATGTCCTTGGTGAAGACACTCGATGTTGTATGGTTGTGAGTGTGGTGTTGTCAAAAATCCAAACTGTTTGATGAACTTTGTTGAGATGAGGTTCTTATGGCTTTTGTTATCAACAATAAAATGTAGCAGGGTCCCCTTCACCTATATCTATGAATGAAAAAGTTTCTCTCAGTCCTCAAGATCTACTGGTTATCCTAGTTGAATTGTTGTGGTCACGGTACAATAGTGGGGTTTACGTTGATGATCTATCTTCACCCATTTTTTTCTGAATCATATCTTAAATCTGGGTTCAAATATTTCTCTTTGACCTTGAACACCAATGATTTTTTTGAGCGACATTCATCGGTGTTGTGCCAAAGGATTTTGTGGAAATTGCACCATTTTCCAGTGTCCTTCTTTGTCTTTCTGTTACCCTTCTTTTGCTGTGGCTTGGACTAGTTTTTTGAAGGTTGGTTGTTAGGGCCGTCTTTACCATACTTTGGTTGTTGTGGATTCGCAGACCCAAACTCTCACTTGTTCTGGTGCTTAAATTTCTGTTCGATTTTAATAGCATATCGATAAGCGACACCGAGTGATGAGATGTCTAGAAAATCCATTTCAGTTTGGATGTATCTATGTAGAGCCCCACGGTATTTCAGAACCAAATGTCGCTCAAATTCTTTGATACCCATCTTGGTGCGCAAGGTATGAAATATATTGGTGAACTATGGCACTTCTTGGACCCTCCCTTGACGCAGCGTGGTCCATCTCATGTTCTAGTATTCATAGTTGTCAACAGAGTAATATTGTTCATTGACCACATCCACAAAAAAATACCAAGTGGGATTGACCCCATATATTACAAACTCCTATGTGGAACTTTTCTCCCAGTAATTTTCCCACCAATTTTTGACATGGGGGAGAGATTTAAGGAGTGCGAAGGTGATATTTTCCCTATTGGAAAAATTGTGAATAGAGAAATAACCTTCTAGTAGATTTAACCATTTTCCTAGGGCATCCCCATCTATCTGACCTTCAAATACAGGAATTTAAAAATTAACATGTACCTTGAAAGGAGAGGTGATTCCAAACTGGTTGCTTGATGAATATGTGTCTTTTTCTATCGGCAGGAGTTGAAGGATGTGGGAAACATTATCCATCATTTCGTCCCTCTATCGCGTGAGAGCTTGCTCAAGAAATAGATTAATAGAATTTTTTTCTCCATCATTTTTCTTTTCTTACATCATGGAGGGTTTCCTAGGTGTGCGAGAGAAATTTTCCTCAAGAGAGACAAGCTTGATACCCAAATTTCTATACTCGTACCTTGTTGGGGACATTCACTAGAAAAACGATCAAGAGCAACCTACTCTAATAACACTGATCTGGATTATTTTCGGCACGAAATGAGAGTGAAGATATAAAATAGATGTATACAAAGATATTGAAAGAGTGGAAATAATATAACATAGATATATTGGAAATATAACAAGAGGCACAAATATACAATAATACACAATTTCTATTAATGAGCGAAATGTACAAAACTGTAGAAATACAGAGGGAAAGACTCGGTAGAATGGTGGTAGCTTATCTCTGAGAAGAGATGTGATAGATACTCACATTCAAAAGAATATCATCATTACAATGAGGCTCCAAGTAATTTTTAACATAAATAAAATCCAAAACCCTAACCCTAGAAGATGAAAATCCAACAGTTTTATGGACCTCGTTTTGGGTAGTTTGGTGTATCAACTTCCCGGGGGTGTAACTTTGGCATACGATCTTTGTTTTGGATGCACGATAGCTTGTTGGAAAGGTATCATCAATGAGATTCATTTTTGGGGATTAATCAGAGCCTTTGCCTACATTTGAGGTGCTCGATCCCCCAAAAAAATTCTTTTAGGCCCTCAAAATGGCCCCGAACGTTTAGGAACCGAAAAACTGCTAAAAATAGTAAGTTGCCAGAAAATCACTTTGAGCCAGTTGGAATAGGTGGGTGGCCACTGATATCCACCTAGATCATGGAATAAATTGGTCACAGAAAGGAAATCCATATCTCAACCGTAAGGATCCATGTGACGTACCACCTAACATCAGAAACAATATGATGCATACTATCCATATATAATAGTCTTACTTGCAAATACACTGATAGAGGAAACAATACATGAATATTAATGTATTTGCAAGTAAGAATATCATATATGGATAGTATGCATCATGTTGTTTCCGATGATAGGTGTTACGTCATGTGACTCCTTACGATTGAGGAGATATGGCTTTGTAAATATTGGAGGACCCTCAAGAATAACCTAGAATCTCCTAGAAGGTCAACAAGAAGTCAATTATTCTAGAATCCTCTACAAAGTATTTAAGAAGTTTTGTAGTCAAAGTAGTTTCAAAACTAAGTTAAATATGGGTAAAGTAGTTGTAACAAATAAATTATGATTTTACTAATTATGGGTAAAGTAGTTGCAACATGAAAGTACAGGTTGACCCTAAAATTAAGAAAAAGGGTAAAACATTTATGACCCTAAAATGAGGAAAAAGGGTAAAACAATTACCACCCTAAAATGAGGAAAAAGGTTAAAATATTTATGAACCTAAAATTAGGAAAAATGGTAAAACAATTATGACCCTAAAATTTTTAAAAAAGAAGAGGTAAAACAGTTATGACCCTAAAATTAGGAAAAAGGGTAAAACAATTACTACCCTAAAATTAGGAAAAAGGGTAAAACAGTGGTAACACGAAATTGATTAACAGTAAAGTGGTTACAAAAAGAAATTAATTAAGGGTAAAGTGGTTGAAAATTAGTTAAATGGAATAGTATAAATACACATCATGAGTCTGTCATTCTTACACACAAATTCTTTTAATATCTATCTAATGAACACTTGATCTATTGGCGAATATGAGGTAGAAAAGATGAGGTAAAGTAAATGGGATTCTTGTTCTAGGTTGCAGGAAGGTATGATTACGCAACAAGGTTGTCATAGGTTATGACGTATGTCTTTATGTAAGTTTTGAGGTTTATATCTTGGTAATGTTATGACTCATATTCGTGGCATGGCTTGTTGATATTTTGGAGATTATGGTTTATGCTTGATGCACATCTTGAGAGTTTTGGAAATTTTTTAGTACATGGTTTATTGCATATCTTATGGTACATGTGTGAGGCATGTCATATGGCACATGTTTGAGGAAGTTTGTTTGAGTTGTATTGTTGAATATATTGGTACAAGTTGAGGATGCATAACAATGAGGATTTGATACATGGTTGATGTGATAGCTCATTAGACTTGTTTGATGGATGGTATGGCACATGCTTAAGGCATATCTTGGAGGGTCCTTTGGTTTATGGTTGCATATAGTTGAGGTTCAATTTTTGGTATTATTCTTGAGACATATCCTTGCTACATTGTATATGGTTTTTATGGTTTATTGTTAGAGGAACATCTTTGTGATATTGGAATATACTTGAGACATATACTTGGTATATGATCTTGGTTAATTATGATCCATGCTTGAGGTTTTGGTTTATACATTGATACATATGTTGATACACAGTTGATGATCGATGTACATGGTTGATGTACATGGTTGTTACACATCATTTTGGTCATAGTCATGAAATATTTATGTTGTACCTCTATCCTTCATCATTTGAAGTATTATTTCCATAATCCCTAAAGAAGTTAGAAGAATAACCTTTCTTCGAAGGATGAAATCCCTTTATTGTTTTTTTATAAAAGTGTCACATGTTGCATCACTGTAGGGTGATACAATCTCAAGTGTCACATGATGCACCATTCTAGGGTGTGACAGTGTCGGATGTTCCTAGTTCACAGGGTGCGACACTGTTTAAACAAGGGAAAAATGAATAAATTCGTGAAGTTTCTAGAAAGAGTAGCTTTGAGGATGATTTTTCCTCCGATTGGTTTGGATCTCACTCGTATTCCTGATATAGTGGGATCCTAAAACTCTCATCCTAATATTCTCATCCCTTCCTCTTCAATCTATAAATAGAGGCATGTCTCATGGAGAAAGGTTAATATCAATGACGGGTCAAGAAGAACTAAAGGGATGAAATAATATTAAGAATATTGAAGCTTGATTCAACTTGATTTGGGTCAAGATACCAAACCTATGGTGTTAGAACTCATGGAAGTAAAGTGTCTATGTTGAAGAAAGGAACCATTGGGAGGGACTTCAAAACATCAAGGCTTTGGCTGTAATCTCTTCCTTTTTTATTAATATAGCAATATAGTTTCTTTCCAATAAAGGTTGTCTATATTTAATTATCTTTGTTGCATTTCTCCTTTATCATTTACATAGGTTGTATCAAATTATACTTGTTTCTTTCACCTTTGTTGGCTTTTGTTTCTTATAGGTATACATAAATAAGTCTCACAAGAAAGCAACTAGAAGATACAACTAGCGAGGACAACCGTCGATTACAAGGTATGAATCCTTTTCTAATTGGTAATTTGATTGTATCAACCTAGAGAAAGTTTTGTGTTATGTTGTTTTTGTTCCAGTCTTGGTTTTCGACTCCAGGGAGATCAGTATGTGTTCGCATAGACCGATTTGTCTGATAAGAAAATTGGCGACTCCATGGGGGAACATTTTGTTTTCCTAGTTTTGATTTGGACTTTACCTTATTGTTTCTTGAGTTTTAACTCCTTGAGTCACTGGGTGATCCAAATTGACTCTCAAAACCAAGACCTTCTAATATTTTTGGAAAAAAAAATTGTTGTTACTTTTATTTTTTGAGTGTGTTGCACGTTCCTTTGAGAGACAATGCATCACTGTCACACTGTGTTGATGTATAACCTGCAACACAGAAGATTATCACATTTTTCTACATTAAAGGGTGTGACACTCTTGTAGAAACATTTTTTTTGTTTCTCTCTCTTCCCATCTCAGATTTGATTTTAAATTGGATTTTTGGTTTTCTTATTCACTCTTGATATTTATTCTTGCAGTAGTAAATCTGCCTTTTAGCCATTTTTGCAATGTTTTGATATTTTTATCAAAAATTTCATGATTGCTAGCTTTGTTTTGGAAATTTTTTCTTACTTCTGAAAGGGGTATAATAACTTAGCTCTGTATTTGAGTGTCTTACAACCTGGCTCTAAATTGTTTTTCTCAAAGTTTTTTTTTATTGTGAATTATTTAGTGAAAGAGTTTATTTTTATTGAATAATTCATTTTAAAATACATTTCTTGGACCTCTTTTTCTTTTAAAGAGAATTGTTTCTATCCTGATATATTTGGCTCTACCTTTGAAATCAATAGTTTCAATTCTTGTGTTGCTTTAGTTGGTGGGAATTCTTAGTTGTTTTGGAAGAAACATTTTGAATAGTGAACATCTTGATTTAATGAATTTGGGACATTGTGCATCTGAGAATATTAAAGGTTTTTTCCTTCTTGTAATATAGATTTCATCAAAGAGAAACACTATACTTTCATTTCTTTGCATGGTTTAGAGTCGGTCAAAACATCATCTTGTCCACATAATTTTCCTTTTGAATAAACAACAATGATAAAATTAATGTGATAATTAAAATCCATCTAGATATTTTTCTTTCTAGGGCTATGCAAACCTACATTAGATTATTTTTAGGGATTTGGAGCAGGTGTTGAAGATAAATCTCCAAATCTATACAAAAAACATAGAATCTTGTGATAGGGAGACAAATCCAACTGCCACATCTCTTTCCTAGGCAACCCTTCTCACACAAGGGTAAATCACGAGGTCACATTGGGACCAACGGAGTAACTAACCCACTTTGTTGGTCTTGGTGGAGTGGTTTGCATGTATTACAAAGAGTGTCGCTAGACACTTGGGGATCCCTTGGGAGATCTTACCTCAGTCTCAGGAACCTCTCAAGGGGATTTAGGGTTTCAACCCTATCCTTGCGTGTATACCCGACTATTGATTGTTTCCTTAGGCTTAGGTGTTGTACGTGGTAACCTTACAGGAAATAATATTTAGGGATACTATAGAAGGTGATGATGGAGGGGAAATTCTTTGTTCTACCTGGGTTATACATTGGTCAAACTCACTAGGGCTCCTTGGAGGGTAACTCAAAATTCTTCCATTCGAGAACTTGCACCAGGGTGTAAGTCCGTTAAGAAGGCCTCCAATGTAGTTGATACACCCTATCTATCTCATGCCCTTCTTATTTTTATCTCATGACATTGGATTTCATCACCAACTAGTGTGTTCATTGTACGAAGGTTTGTGTTTGTTTGTTTTATTCCTAGATTTTTTTAACATATGCTACTTTTTTCCCTTCCAGGATTTAGGTTGAATCTGTATATATGGCATCTGTTATCACATAAAATGGCCAAGGTCTTGTGAGTCTATGTTTTCTACCTAGGTCTGTAATTTTGCCTATTTTTCCTCTTTTTGCAGACCCAATCTTAAGTTTTTCCTCTCGGCTTGTAGTTTTTCTGCTGTTTGTTTCCACTTGTTTGATAGACATGTTTTTCATTATTGCCTGCCTAAGAAATATCGGCCCTAATATTTTCTATTTTCTCTAAGGTTGATCATATTTTTCTTTACCTCTGTCATTGATCTTTTTATTTTCCCAAACCCTCAGCCAGTCATCGAAGTAATATTCACAGGCCACATTCATGAGAACCAACAAAAACACTTGAAGCAATCTAATATCAACTCAAAGTGAGAAAGAAAGATCAACTTTCAGCGGTAGAGACCCATTAGGCAGATTGGATCGACGACCATCAGGTGATCATGATCATACAATTGCACCGAGTTTAGCGTCCAACAGAGGTCCAAAATTGCATGGTCAATCCTAGTCGTTGGTGTGGGGAAGGACGCGTGGCTCAAGATTAGAATTTCATGGTTTCACAAGATAGAGCGGTCAAGGAGCAAAGTCATCAGAACTCGCAAAATGAGAAATCATGATAAGATCATATCCATTGATCAAATGAGAAATCTGGACCGTTGGATCAACTTTTCGCAATTTCGCAAGCCATAAAAGTAGGAGGGTAGAATCTTGAAGACTCACGACACGCGAAGTCCCGAAATGCCTAGGAATTATGCCCATGATCACAGCCCAAGGTCATATAGAAAGTGGGACCCAAGGAAAAATAAGAGCCCATTTAAGAAGTAGGCAGCTGAGGTTGTTCAAGGAGATGATCATGGCCATCAGATTCAAAGTGAGTCCGACCATTGATCCAAACGATCATTTTTGCGATTTCGAGTGTCGAGATATTTGAAATCAGGGGGAGTGAAAACTCCCGAAACATAAAATCCTGAAATTTCATATGGATAAGAATGAGGTCATGGCCTGAGGTCACACAAGGTGAGGAAAAGAGTTGTGCAAAGGATCAAAGTGCCCAAGTCGGTCATAGAGAAATATCTATGTGACTTCGAGTTTCCCGAATTGACTCGAAGGAGTCGTGAGCTCACCTAGGACATTCATGGGTGTCAGGCCTCACCCTGATCCCTAAGAAAGTAGTTAATGAAAACGAGGAAGGTGGTTGAAACCTCATTTCACCACATAAATGGAAAGCATGGAAAATCTGGCCGTGGAGGGCATACTGTTAGCCAAAAATTCCCTATCATATGTTTTCTTATGAAGCCCATACTCATATTATCTTGCGTATGATAGGAGAATGCAAGTGCAACATGACAGAAGAATATGCAGACACGAAGCTTTGATTATAGTAGCCAGGTCACACTCCTGGTGGTGGCAGTTCTCTGAGTATAAATACTCAGTTTTTATATTTTGTTATGGTCGATGGTAGAGAAAATATCTCGATTTGTAAAGTTTTAATGAACACTCGGGTTCTCTGGTTATGCTTTGTAATCTGAGATTTCTTGTTTAATGACAGTCAAATTTCTTTCTCCCTCTTGTTTTCCTCCGATACCAAAAGATTTCATGATTGACTGATTCACTTGAACTATTGTGACTGCATTATGATGAAAGTGTGATTATAGTGTTATAATTCCTTTCAGTTCCTTTGAGATTTGAATTCAAGAAGATCTTGCGTTTAAGTTTTTCCTCCTGGGCTGCTATAAGACTTGATGTCTTCGACATAACTCTACATTTTCTCGCCAAAATATTCCTCCTACTCACCCTTACTACAACCTACTGACTGAAATTAAACCAAGACCTCACCTTCTTGTGTATATCAGTCTAGTTTTCTGAGTTAAGACGATATTTTCTTGAGACTGCGCCCATTTGACCCTCTTATAACCAACCTATGACATAAAAACTGATGGGTACTGAGCTTACCTCTACTGCAATCCAGAGGTGACTTCTGGTGATAACATTTTCTGGCACCTTTTTCAGGGACGAAATTGAAGATTTTCCCTGGGAGTGAACGATAAATATTACTAGTTCTGAAGGTGCATCATAACTTTGTACATCAAAGATTGTAATTGTGCATGTGGCGAATCCATTATGGTGACTCAATTGATGCAAATCCACTGGCGACTCCATTTTTTCAGCTGTGGCTTCTAGAGGCAGACACGAGGTCTACTCCACAACTACCTTTAGCGACACTTGAAGCTGACCCAGAGAAAATTTCCAGAAAGGGAAAGGCCCCTCGAGAAGGTTCTTCTAGTGCTGAACCAGGTATTTATGATAACTTTCATTGTCCTCCTTTAGAAACTCTGATAGTTTCTTCTCATTCTCCTATTATACCGTCTGTTGGAGTTTTCCGAAGTTTAAAGTTTCAGAGTGTTCTAGTTGAATTCTCCCCTCCTGGTCTAGATTTGGAGGGAGAAATCCTTGTCACTCCTCTCTCCCCTGAAGTTTTACCTTGGTATAGACCCCAGACCTCAGAATATTTTCCCACTAAAGGTTTTATTACTCCTCCTCCTATTAGAGTTATTGATTTTGCAGAAAGGGAATCCTCTTTTCCTTCAAGCCCTGTAGCCTTTTCTCCAAATCCTCTGTTGTTTCCCTTTCCTCCTGAAAGTTCAGTTCCAGTCTCTCATGTTCGAACCCCTTCCCCTCCTAGTTCTCCTCCACCTACCATCCCTATGGCAGGTGCTAACCCTCCTAGGAATAGAATGGATGCCATAGTGGCTGCAAGATATGCCCCTTTAGTCCTACCTCAACCAATGAATTCTCTCCCTGTTGGAGATTTCCTAAAGTATATGCCCAAGTTCACGGGAGAGGAAGACATAATTGTTGAAGAACACCTTGATGCCTTCTACAGTTATGCAAACAATTTGAATATTGAAAATGAATATGTCTGGATGAGAGTCTTTGTCTAGAGCCTTCACGGTGAGGTTAGGAAATGGTTTAGGGGATCGACCTTTGGATCCATTGTTGGGATTGAAGGTTTGGATGATGTTTTCTTGAGACAATGGGGGGATAAAAAATACTTTATGTATTATATTACATATTTTGGGGCTCTAAAAAAGGAGGAGGGAGAATCTGTCTCTGACTTCTCCAAAAGATTCAACAAGATGTACAATAAGATCTTGTTGAGATAAAGCCTATAGAAGCCTTTGCCAAGATTACCTATGCTAGTGATTTTGACCCTGATTTCTACCTCCTGTTGAGAGAGATAAGATCTAATTCCTTGGCTCATATGAAATATGTATCCTTGGAAGTAGAGTCTAACGTATTGGCAGTAAACCGACTCATGAATAAGGCTAATAGGGACATACCAAGGGGAATATCTAAAGCCTCCACCTTCGGTTCCTTTGCCTCCCCCGCTCAAATGGATGAAGTAACCAAGTTACTAAAATCACTTTCAACTAGAATGGAAATATTGGAAGTAGAGGGGAAGAAGACATACATAAATCCTCAAAATGATGATAACAGATCCAGCTTCAGAAGGCCAAACAATTCCCCTCAAATACTCCCGAGAGATCCCAAAAGCAGAGAGAGAGATGATCAGAAAATCCAAACACCTCTCCAAAATAACCTAGTTGTTGATGAAGAGAGTGAGGAAGAAGAGCTTGATCCTAAAATTCATTATCTTGGAGACACTTCGCCATTTCCCCATTTGACTCAATCTGCATACGAGGAATCCCTCATGAATAGTCAAATAAATGAGCTAAGTAAGGGTGAGAAGGCCAATAGTAATCCCAATAAATACAATCTCGAGTCTAAGAAGAAAGAAGGGAAGTCTGAATTCCCTGATCATCCTTCCAAAGCAAAGAATCCTACTAAATATGAAACAAACAAAAGTAAAGAAAGGAAAGCTTAGAACCCCTCACTGATACCCAAAGAGCCTATCCCAGAAGTTAGAGAAGTTCTGAAGCCCATTTATTCTTTCATCTTTAAACATGAAATTCAAAAGATTAGAATTCATGTTCCCCTTTCAGAGCTATTCAATCATGAAGATTTCAAGAAATACCTCTCTAAGTTGTTGCAGTCAAAGCCATATTTCCATTCCATAGACTTAGTAAATATTCAAGATGAAAAGCCAACATTCATTTTAGGTCCAATGGTAGAAGATAGAGATAATTCATCCCCTCCCTTCTATACATCACTTAACATACATGATAAAGTGTTGCATAAATATTTGATGGATTCAGGGGCATCTCATAATCTTATGCCCAAATATGTCATGGAATAACTCGAGTTGGAAATCACCAAGGCTTATCATGATTTATATTCTTTTGATTTGAAGAGAGTCCAATGTCTTGGGGTCATTAAAGATCTGATCGTGACCTTGTTTCAACTTCCCATGAAGAGCGTGGTCATGGATATTGTTGTGGTTGGTGTTCCCCCCAAGTTTGGCATTCTCTTGTCAAGGTCTTGGATAAAAATACTTGGGGGAACCTTGCAGATGGACCTCAAATATGCTACCATTCCAGTGCTTGGAGGGGATCATAGGAGGTTGTACAGGGAAGATCAGTTGGCCTACATTATTAGTGATGAAGCAGACCCCACCAATCATCCTATATTTTTACTCGACACTGATTTGGGTTCTAGTTTGTTACAACTCACAGATACTCCTGAAGCTCCTCTCAAATTCAGATATAAACCCATTTATTTTCATGAAATACCTCCTCCAACTACTTCTGTGTGGAATATGTATATCGTCAGAGCCTCTTCTAGGGAAGGTGATGGTGACAGATTATATTTTGTGTCACCTTGTCAAGAATCCATACCCTTGTCCTATAAACTAGAATTTGAAGCTACCAATAATGTGCCAAAGTATGAGGATCTTGTTTTGGGTTTGAGGGCTGCGAAAGACACAAGAATTGAAGAGCTAGTAGTATTTGGAGATGCTGAAATAATTGTTCATCAGGTCAAAAATGTTTATCAATCCAAGAACCCTAGGCTAAGGACTTATAGTAATGAGGTGTGGAACCTAATTGAAAATTTCTTCTCAACCTTCAACATTTCATTTATTCCAAGAGACGAAAATACTATGGTTGATTCTTTGGCTATCTCAGCGAGCCAGTTCAGGGTCCCACTACCACATAATCTCAGGTATGATGTTGAGATTAGATATAGGCCCTCTGTACCTGATAATGTCAAGCATTGGAAGGTGTTCGAGGATGATATTGAAATAAGAATATTTTTCGAGTCGGTTGATGAGTCCTCTGCATTACACATTGATCAGGATCAGGATCCCAAAGGTGACCCTCACACTGATGTATTTATAAATAAAAATTTTAATCACCATATTGTTCGGTTGCCTAGCAACCACATTCCAAAGGGACTAGTTCCTTTAGAAATATTGTTTGATGGGAATGATGTRGAAATAAAGGGTAAAATCTCAAATGAATATGTTGATGTGGCTGAGTGCAATATTGGCACATAAAAGGATATGAAATTCGTCAAGCTGTCAAGCAGCCTATCAAGGGAAAAGAGGGCCGATTATGAYGAGTTATTAAAATAATTTTATAATATGTTTGATTGGATCTATGAAGAACTCAGAACATATGACACCAACGTCATCGAGCATAAGATCCCATTTAAAGTAGAGGCCAAACCATTTAGGAATAAGTTAAGACARATAAATCCTATGTTATTGCCCATCATGGAGAGAGAGGTAAATAAATTGTTCGATGCACAAATCATTGTCCCTTTGAGATATTCTGAATGGGTGGCCAACCTGGTCCCAGTGAGGAAAAATAGTGGAGATATCAAGCTTTGTGTTGATTTCAGAAATCTGAACAGAAGCTCAAAGAAGGAAAATTACCCACTACTAAAAATGGAACACATATTGTAGAGGGTGACTAGTGCATCTAGGATTTCCATGATCGATGGATTTTTTTGTCTACAATCAGATCTTTGTCCTGGATGAAGACTAAGAAAACACAGCCTTCACCACTCCTTGGGGCACATTCATGTATGCCAAAATTCCCTTTGGATTGATGAACGCAAGAGAAACCTTCCAACGAGCCATGGGCATCGCATTCATTGGAGAAAGAGATAAATTTGTGGTCATCTATATGGATGACATAATAGTCTTCTCCAAGTTTGATAAAGAACATGCTCAACATATGAGAAAGGTCTTCTTGAAATGCAAAAGGTTTGGTCTCTCCCTAAATCCCAAGAAGTCTTTATTTTCCATGCATGAAGAAAAATTGTTGGGACACATCGTATCAACTGAGGGGGCCATGATTGATTCTAGTAGGGTGGAAGTGATTCAAACCTTTTCACTTCCCAGATCCAAGAAGGAGGTTCAGTCCTTCCTGGGAAAAATCAATTTTCTGAGAAGATTTGTTTCAATTTTTTCTGAATTAGTGAAGCATATCACACCCATTCTCAGGAAGGGGAATGAAGTGAAATGGACTATCGAATCTAGAGAATCCTTCAATCAAATTAAAAAGGCATTGATTGAAGCACCTGTGTTAGTCAGTCCTGATTATTCCAAGGATTTTCTGATTTTTTCTTTTTCTTGATTTGATACAGTGGTCATTGTTTTACTACAGAAGAATGATGTAGGGCTTGAGCAACCTATTTCCTTTTTTAGCAGAGTGCTAAGAGACACGGAGGTCAGATATGAAATCATGGAGAAGCATGCCTATGCCTTGGTGAAACCTCTTAAATCTTTCAGAGTCTATGTTCTGAATTCAAAAATCATCGCATATGTTCCTTCAACCTCTGTGAAGGACATTCTCATTAATCCTAACATAGACAGGAGAAGGAGCAAGTGGATTTCCAACATCCTTGAATTTGATCTGGAAATAAAACCCATGAAACTAGTTAAAGGACAAGGTTCGTCCAAGCTGTTGGCTTAATCCAATTACAAAGATTTGGAGGTTAACTTCATCAACACTTTCTCAGATAATCAGTAGGATAAAGTGCCTGATAAAATCCCTCAGGATGACCCTCCATTGGCAGAATGAACCTGGTATAAAGACATTATATACTTTCTGCAAGAGTTGCGACCTCTTGACAGTATGGGTAAAAGAAAGGCAAGAGATTTAAAGCTCAAAGCTATTAGATATTGCCTTATTTACCAAGTCTTGTATTGGAGAGATCCTCTAGGAGTGCTTCTAAGATTTTTATACCCACCATAGGTCCAAAAGATCATGTTGGATTTCCATAGCGGCCTATGTGGGGGACATCACTTCTGGAAAACCAGTGCCTACAAAATTCTCAGGGCTGGGTACTATTGGTCTACTCTATTCACTGATGTCTGTGCAAAAATCAGGGCTTTTATCAAATGTCAAAAATTTTCTGGGAATCAACAGCTTAAGTCTCTGCCATTGAAGCATGTACTAGCTTCAAGAACCTTTCAACAATGGGGACTAGAATTTATTGGGGAAATTCATCCTCCTTCAAGTGGACAACACAAGTGGATCCTAACTACAATAGACTATTTTACCAAATGGATAGAAGCTATCCCCACAAAGAGTGCTTCACACAAAGTGATTATTGGTTTTCTTGAAGATATTAGCAAGGTTTGGTTGCTTGAAAATATTTTTTACTGATAATGTTGCATCCTTCAGGGACGAACCATTGATCAAGTTTTGTGAGCATTTTGGAATTTCATTGATTCACTCTACCCCTTACTATCCGCAAGGAAATGGATTATCAGAATCCTCCAACAAGAGCCTAACAAATATCATCAAAAGACTATTGGAGGACAACACGAAAGCATGGGATTCAAAGCTCAAATTTTCTTTGTGGGATGATATAGTGACAACAAAGAGTTCCTTGGGAATCTCTCCTTTCCAACTGGTATATGGGACTGAAGCAGTTTTTACTTCCAATATTTCCCTGCTTGTAGCGAAATTCTTCCAAGAATACCAAGGAGAGCCTGATGACATGATCAAGAGAATTCATCAACTGGTAGAATTCCAACAGACTAGAAGGAAGGCGATGGACAAGGAACATGACCATCAACAGAGGATCAAGCAGTCGTTCGACAAGAAGAGCAGAGAAAATGATTTCCAGCTGGGAGATCTAGTACTAAAATGGGATGCACCTAGACAAGATAAGAGAAAGCATGGTAAATTTGAATCCCTTTGGATTGGACCCTTCAAATAATACTTACACGTTGCATAATTTGGAGGGTAACACATTTTTTAGTGGCCCTGTCAATGGGTACTTCCTGAAAAAGTTTATTATTTAAAGCCGCAATAGGCTTCCTACCATTGTAATTATCATTCTCATTTTATGTTTATTTTGTTTTCGATAGAAGACTCCACAACCCAACACTAAGGCACTGAAGCTGCAGAAAGAGTTCTTAGAGCCTAGCAGGGAGGACTCTATCCCCCACGGAGCCAAATTTTATCACATAAACTGGTCAAGGTCTTCCGAGTCTATGTTTTCTAACTAGTTTTGTAATTTTGCTTGTTTTTCCTCTTTTTGTAGATCCGATCTTAATTTTTTCCTCTCGGCTTGTATTTTTTTTGTTGTTTGTTTCCACCTATTTGATAGACCTATTTTTCATTGTTGGTTGCCTGAGAAATATCAGCCCTAAGATTTTATTTTTTCTCTAAGGTCGATCACATTTCTCTTTACCTCTATCACTGATCCTTTTGTTTTCCCTAACACTCATCCAGTCATCCAAGTAATATTCACAGGCCGCATTCGCGAGAACCAAGTGCAACACTTGAAGTAGTCTAATATCAACTCAAAGAGAGAAAGCAAGATCAACTTTCGGTGGCAGAGACCCATTAGGAATATAGGATCGATGACCATCAGGTGATTGGGATCATACAGTTTCACCAAGTTTAGCATCCAATAGAGGTCTGAAATCGCAATGTCAATTCTAGTTGTTGGTGCGAGGAAGGACGCGTGGCACAAGATTAACATTTCATGGTTTCGCAAGATAGATTGGTC
Organism: Picea engelmannii; assembly: GCA_009831015.1. NCBI lineage: Eukaryota > Viridiplantae > Streptophyta > Pinopsida > Pinales > Pinaceae > Picea > Picea engelmannii. The sequence continues at coordinate 214,868 of ML781026.1, read as the reverse complement.
AAGGAACAAAGTCATCAGAAATTGCGAAATGTGAAATCCTGATAAGATCACATCCATTGATCAAAGGAGAAATCTGGACCGATGGATCAACTTTTCGCGATTTCACAAGATAAGAAAGTAGGAGGGTAGAGTCTTGAAGACTCGTGACATACTAAGTCCCAAAATGCCTAAGAATTAGGCCCACGATTATAGACCAGGGTCATATAAAAAGTGGGAATCAAGGAAAAATAAACACCCATTTAAGCAGCGGGCAACTGAGTTTGTTCAAGGAGATGATCGTGGTCGTCATATTCAAAGCGAATCCGGCCATTGATCCAGACAGGCATTTTCACGATTTCGAGCATTGAGATATTTGAAATCAGGGAGAGTGAAAACTCTAGAAACATGAAATCCCAAAATTTCATATGGATAAGCACAAGGTCGTGGCATGAGGTCGTGCGGGGCGAGGAAAAGAGTTGTGCAAAGGCTCAAATCACCCGATTTGGTCACAGAGAAAGATCTACATGACTTCAAGGTGCCAGAATTGACTCAAAGGAGGTGTGAGCTCACGTGGGACATTCATGGGTGTCAGGCCTCGCCCTAATCCCTAAGAAAGTAGTTAATGAAAATGAGGAACGTGGTTGAAACCTCGTTTCACCACATAAATGAAAAGCATGGAAAAATTAGCTATGGAGGGCAGACTATCAGGTTAAAGTTCCCTGTCATAGATTTTCTTGTGAATCCCATACTCATCTGATCTTGCGTCTAACAGAAGAATGCAAGTGCATCTTGATAGAAGAAGATGCAGACGCAAAGATTTGATTATAGTAGCCAGGTCACACTCTTGGTGGTGGTAGTTCTCTGAGTATAAATACTTAGTTTTGATATTTTTTTATGTTCAATGGTAGAGAAAAGCTCCTGATTTGTAAAGTTTTAATGAACACTCTAGTTCTATGGTTATGCTTTGTAATATGAGATTTATTGTTTAATGATAGTCAGTGTTATTGCTCCCTCTTATTTTCCTCCGATACTAAAAGAATTCACGATTGACTGATTCACTTGAACTATTGTGACTGCATTATGATGAAAGTGTGATTATAGTGCTATTATAATTCCTTTCAGTTCCTTTGAGATTTGAATTCAAGAAGATCTTATGTTTAAGTTTTTCCTCCTGAGCTGCTGGAAGACCTGATGTCTTCGAAAGAACTCTATATTTTCTCACCAAAATATTCCTCCTACTCACCCTTACTACAACCTACTGACTGAAATTAAACCAAGACCTTACCTGCTTGTGCATATCAGTCCAATTTTCTGAGTTAAGACAATATTTTCTTGAGACTACGCCCATTTGACCCTCTTATAACCAACCTATGACATAAAAAATGATGGGTACTGAGCTTACCTCTGTCACAATCCATAGGTGACTTCTGGTGGTAATAGCATGAGTTCTCAGAATGACCAACCAAGAAACCCCTATTCCTAGTGAACCTTTTTTTTCTCCTTCTTATGGAAACGTTGGTCCTCCTTTTATTGCCACTTTCATTCTTCCAGGATTCACTATTGGGTTACCGATATGGTTTTTTTCCACTCTAGTAATCCTAAATGCACCGAGTGCTTTAGATATAAGAACTCCACCCCAAGATCATCAACCTCATGTTGACCCTTATACTTATTTTCCCTTCATCTCTTCTTCCCTTTCTTCTTCTTTTCCTAGTAAAAGATCTAAATCTAGTAACCAGGTGGATAAAAAGAAGAAGAAAAGGAATATTAAGAAGAAGAAAAATCATCAAGGGTCCAAGCCTCCAACCACTGCATGTCATGTTGGAAACCAAAAATGAGATACTTTTCATGATGTTGGGAGTATTGATGATGTTGTCAAGACTACCCAACCACCTCGCAAGACAAAACACCCTTGCAGGATTTGTAAGGGTGACCATATTCTTAGATATTTCCCTAATATTCCCAAGATCTTATAACTATGGTCTACAGGTTCCCAACAACCCACATCACCAGCCTCTATACATCATGCTACTAACAATCCATCAACTAGTGCTAGTAAATTTGGGGAGAAGAAAAGTAGAGTTAAATTTCCTTGTCGGTTATGTGAAGGAAGTCATCAAGCTCAACTTTTCCCTCATATGGATGAAACCTTGAAATTATTGGAAGATATTATTGTTTTCCAACAACGATTTCCAAACATTTATTATAGAGTCTCTCCCAACTTACCATTGGTTGATATAGTGGTTGATCCAAAACCATCATCGGTCAATCCCACTATTCCCTTGAAGAGTGATTCCAAAGTGGTCGATCTGAAAATATCATCGGTTGATCCCACTCTTCCTGTGACAAGTGAAGTTGATACTTCTTAGGTTTGTATCAACTCTTCAGATTATTCTGGACTATGAGGCATTTAACCCATTCCCACATAACACCCTCCAAGTACTGAGGTCATTTCATTTGATTGGAATAGACTGACAAGACCTTTCCTTCCTTCTTACATTCCTTTTCAAATCATTATGTAGGTTTACAATATAAAAATATGTCACACTATAGTAGATGAAGTTTCTTCTATTAGTATTTTATCCTCAAACGCTTGGAAAGATCTGAGTTCCTCTTAGCTTGTGCCTATTAACCAGAATCTGTTATATTTTAACAAAAGAGCTAGTGAATCTTTAGGGATCCTTCCTCAATTAACTGTTAACTTAGGAAGGAAAATTGTCCATATTGATGTGATGATAGTCCAAGTACCCTTGGATTTTAATTTATTCCTCGGGAGAGACTATGTTTATCTTATGAAAGTTATCATTTCCACACTCTTTTGAGTGATGTATTTCCCTCATAATGGAAACATTGTGACCATTGACCAGATTTCATTCATTGACCCTCATATGACAACCACCCATATGACTTCCATGAATGTTCCCAATATAGAAATATCCAATTGTTCATTATTAATCTCTCTCTATATAATTGGGATGAACCAGGTTCATATATGAATAGGTTTCCAACAAAACCCTCTAAAACTATCGACCCTCCTGGTAAACTAGAAAACAACACAGTACATAGAGTGCACTACCCAGTCACCCGAGATAGTTCTATGGGTGACTACAAAGGTCAAGTTCTTGCAGTCCAAGAAGGAGTGGGGATATGGGATTATAATCGATCTTCTTCATGCCTTAATCTGATTGTGCTCTCTATTATTCCTAAGATTCATTTATCTGTTAAGCCTATGCATGCATTCTAATAGATATAATTGAACCATTCATTCATCCATTCATAATCTAACTACTCACATAAGGTAAATATGAAATAAAAAACAAACATAACATACGTTTTACCATGGTTCACCCCCTCCTGGGCTACGCCCACAAAGATCTGGAAATATATGGTGTTGCGCGCATTACATATCCGATCATACAATCATGAAAAAGGTTCCACAACTTCTGTGAGGAAGATTAGATCACACCAGGATCCTCAGGCTATGATCTAACCCTCAATATATAGCTAGTTTACTCTTCTACATCTCAACAACTTACAAAAATGTATCAAAACTATTTTGTAATCATTTCAACAGTCCCAAAAACTTGAACAACTTCGAACCACGAACTAGACCTCCTAGGTTTTTATTTATACTATTTTCCATGTTATCAACCATTACAATATCTTACCAAAGCCCTAACCCTAACATGGTTAGGTTTCCTTCCTATGTTCCTTGCATGCTTTCCTCCTTTGCATGTGGCTTTCCCTTCGCACATGTTGCTTTTCCTGCCAGTTTTTCTTCTCCAAAATTGGTTTTTACCTTCCAAAAATAGACCTTACCTCAAAAATAGGCCTGCGCCCAACATGCCCCCAACACTGACATGTGGCTCATCCCGAGCCACCTAGACAATGCACTCTCCTTGAACATCCTCTGCCAGGCTATGGAAATTTTCCTCTAGTTCCTTTCCTATTTCTTTTATCTGCAGAACTTTTCTTGTTAGAGATTCTAGTGTGTGCGTTGTTATTTACTCATGTATTAGCACTACACTCTCTGCTTGTGCTTGTGCCATATTTTTCTTTTACTCCTCCAACTGCACGATCATATACACTATTTTCTCTTGGAGGGGTTCCACTTCTGCTTGTCTCTCTTTCTTCTGCATCTGCGCTGCTTTCAAATATGGCTACATCTTCTTCATATATTGAGTATCCTTTAGGCTCTCTATGATGCTCATTGTCTTCTACCTTTTTTTGAGCTCTTGTATGGAAGCGCTGATTATTTCCTCTTCTTGGTCCCATTGTTGGACCTACATGTCTTATTCTAATGTTGTCCATAGTTGTGCGGCTTCATTGAAAATTTATTCTACTTCGCTTACTTGTTTCTTGATTTCTACCATTTGGAGTGCAACTTCTTATTTCCTCTACTCTCAGACCTCAGGAGGAGTCATGGGATTGATATTTTATTTTAGTTCCTCGATCTCCTTTCTGTAATGATTGTTTCTTTGTGGAATGATGTTGATATTCTCCTCTACACTTCTCTTTGTTGATTGCATTCTATTTTGGATGAGGTTGTACATCATTGTAAATCCCTACTCCATTCTGTCCACACATTATTTTTCCTCCTTTGTTTCAAGCTTCACCTGCTTGACTATTAATTCCAAGGCCTCCCTTCCATTCTTGGTTTTTTGAAATTCCACCACATCTATCCTTGAGCGTGATTTCATTTCCTGTGTAACACTAACTTGAAGCTTCTACAGTGCCTTGTTTGTTATCCTTTACAGTATCAACTCTACCTACACCAGATCCTTCAATGGTCTATGTGATACTCCTTCATCCATTTGCAGCATGTCTGATGTGGTTTGGAAGTTTAGACTTGCCTATGATATGGTTTGGATGGTGTATTATTATCTCGATGTGTTCCTTGCCTCTACTTTTGTTTTTGCAGGGAAGGGCTCTATTCCTCTTTCAAGTCTTTTCACTCACTACTACATATGGGCGAATTATTCCACAAAATGTTTCCACATTTCCATTATTTTCATGTTTTTTTTTAAATAGGACGGGATTTTCGTCGATATTGCAACTAAAGTTCTTCGATATAGCCACGAATAGGTTTTTTAACTTGGTGGGTATTTTTGTCACAATTGCCACGAAATTTTGTTGTTATTGCCACAAAATTTCGTCTCTATTGCCATGGTAATTTTTCCTATCTCAAAAAGCATCTACTAATGGCCAGTTGACTAGTTGATCTATATATACCTGACTTTAAGAGACTTTGCAACACAATTGCTATAGTTGCAACACTGTTCATGGATTTTTTTGGGCTGTTTATTTTTTCCGTCACCCACTGGTTGAACAAATCCAATTCTCAATCTACATAGCTCGTATTTTGAACTTGCAAGGTTATTATATTTTTTTTATTGATGTACTCATTTAACTTGTAAATTTTTGTTCAAATGTCGAAATTTCATGTAGCTTGTTTTTTCCTTGATAATATATTATATGTGTAGTACCATATTTCATGTCTTTGGTTTTTGGATCTAGTTAGTATATTCTATGGAAATTCATGTGAAATGTCAAGAAAAATATTTTCCGAAGAAGTATTGTAAGTTGTCTACAAAACAACTTAGAGGCTAGTGTATGGTGTTGAGTGATTCAAGTTTGAGAAATTTTGACCACTTTCGTTAAATGGTGTGTAATTATTTTCCATGGTGATTCAATAAACACTAATATAAAGTACAAATTGAAGCATATCGATCTTAATAGTTAATCGATAAAAAAAAATACATGTCAAAATGTCTTAGAAGAAATAATTGTGAGGATTGTAGGTCACTGTAAATAAACATATCATAATCGAAAGGAGTAGCTAAAATATCACGAAGGAGTAGCTAAAATATAAAAAAATTGACAACTTACTGTTTGGTATGGTGTAGGTAAGACAATTACTTGCCAGGACAAGGATTTGTCACTATGAATGAAAATGACAAGAAGCTTGCTCGGTTAAGAGTGGCATTAGAGGTGAGGGGCGATGGAAAATGTTATTGCCCTTGCTATGATTGTAGAGGCTTGCAAAGAAAATTAATTTTAATAACAACATCTGAAAGACATTGTAGGGAGAAGGGGCACGCTGAAGGGGGTTATGAATATCGTCCCTTGGTAAGAGGATTCAATATTTAATGTATTCTCTATAATAATCATCATGTCATGAATTTTAGTAATATTTCTTATCGATATTTTTATATTTTCTATACACACTAACTTCTCTATGTTGTTTTTAAATATATAGACAATGCCCCCAAAATGTCGACCTCCAGAGAGTTATTTTCCAAGTACTAGCAGAAATACTCCTTTACAGGGTGATGAACTTTGAGATCAAAATATTGAAGCTATTGATCAAGTTATTAATGATGATATGGATGGAGATAATGTTAGTGAATCAAATCAGGAAGATGAGATAGATATATTGATCCAAGACACATTTTCTCCAATGAATGAGGACAACCGGGATGATAGTCATGATGTTGATCCTCTACTCGAGAAGTCACGTCAACCTCTTTATGAAGGCTCAACAACAAATATTTTATCTGTTATATTATTGTTGGTGAACCTAAAGGTTTTGAATGGTTTATCAAACACATGCCTCACACATATAATAAGGTATTTAATTTGTTAATTATTTATGCCTGCATGTTCACAAATACTTAAAATGTTCAATTTTTTCCTATATTGCTCTTGTTTTCTAATTCGTAAATTAGTATATTGGATGCGATATTGATGATTAATATTGTTTACATTGACTTATTGTTTAGAATTTTATAGATTGTTAGGTGAAGTTCTATTACTGACATCAAATATTTTTCCACACACATATCGAGAAATATCTGTGATTATGAAAGAAATTGGAATGGACTATCAGGCTATTGATGCATGTCCTGATGATCATATCATATATTATGGACAATATGCATTACAAAATGAATGCCCACAATGTCAAATACATAGATATCAAACCGATGAAGAATCAAAGAAGGTGCCTCGCAAAGTTCTTCGTTATATTATGAGAATTCCACATTTCCAGCGGTTGTTCAGGTGCCAAAGTATAGCATAGTTTATGGATTTCCATGCAAAGAATAGAAGTTGAGATGATGTTCTTCGAATGCTTGCAGATGGTTCTACATTGAAGTACATCGAATAAAAGTGACCAATTTTTAAAGAAGAACCTCGTAGTGTTAGACTTTCGTTGACAACTGATGGTGTTAATCCATTTGGAGAGCTTCATCCTACAAACTCAGTGTGGCCTGTTTTTGTTATAAAAAATAACCTTCCTCCTTGGATGTCGATCAAGGTAGGTTTCGTGCATGGTAATTATTTATTTTATATATAACGACATCTAGATAAGTATAATTAATCATGCAGTATGTTGAACCAATTGGGTAGGTACCAGGTTAAAGATATGAACATAGATATTGAGACTCTTATCAATGGTTTATGGGCTAGCTTCACTATGTTTGACATCTCTAGACCAATTGGGAAAAAATGATTTCAATTCCATGCAATACTATCATGGACAATTCATGATGCTCCCGGGTTAACACATTTTTTGTGGTATATTGTTACTTTATTTTTTGATTTAATATTATATATATTTATTTAAAATATCATGCACTATTTTAAATTGTAACTCTAATTTGACTCTACATTAATTCATATATCTTGTAGGTCTTCAAACAAAGGGTAAATTTTTATTCCCAGTTTGTTGTTTGAGGATAAAATCTCGTCGTTCAAGGATTTTAGGAAAGGAAGTGTTTGATGAGTATAGGCACTTTCTGCCTAAGAACCATAGTTATCGAACTACAAACAAAGAAAAATTCAATGGTAAAGAAGAAAATGGAAAGAAACCACGAAGAATGACACCTTGCCTATGGAAGTTGGAATATATTAGAAATTGTCAAGGTACGCAAATTATTTATGTATGACATATTGTATAAATCTTTGGTTATTTTCATTAGTATTAATTTCATTTTGTCCCATTAATTAGTGTTAATTTCAATTTTTTGATGTTTCATGAATGTTGTTAAGGCACAAATGGGCTTCCACGAGGAATGAAAAGTTCCCTGATGCAATTCAGTAGATTTCCATACTATGATCACCTACAAATAGTTCATTTGTTTGATAGAATGCATATCGAGAAGAACATAATAGAATTGTTATGGAGAATATTAGATGGAAGGACTGACAAAGAGAGAATTGGAAAGATTTGTTGTGACATCCAAGAGGCTAATCATGCATTGCTAAGTGTTATTATTAATTCTAATGGAGATGTTCATGAACATAATACTAGTCTCCCTTGGTTATTGACGGAGCAACAGAGAAATATTGTAAAATAGGTCATTCAAAAAATTAGGTTTTTGGCGAGGTTTTTCGTCGAACATGCAAAATATCTTAACGAAAAAAGGTGATTTTGGTGGGGTTAAAACACATGACTAACATAAATTCATTAAGGTAATTAGTAGGTTATAATATATTTCCTTATTGGTACGCATTTTTTGGAAACAAATAATAATATTTGTTTTTTGTTACAGTATGTTCTACCTTTATCTCTCCTAGACGACTTTGACAACAACATAAAACAAATTATTTATGTCCTTGGAAAATACATGAGGTAAGTATTGTTTTATAAGGAAAATGTACTTCTTATGTGATTTGTAGTGAAACTTATTGACATATTATGTTTTATCTACAAATTTATGTATGCCTTGATATTATTTTATTGCATCGACATTTGTAGGTGGCTATCATCAAAAGAAAACCATAAAGAAGATATAAGGTATTGGAAGAGAGAAATTCACTGACTAATGTGTCAAATGCAACAGTATTTACCTTCATCATTTTTCAATGAATAAGAACACTACCTCATACACCAAGTTGAAGAGATTGAATTATGTAGACCAGTACACACAAGGTCAATGTGGATGGTGGAGAGGCAGTTGAAGTCACTGAAGGCTTTTGTTAGATAAAGAGAACGTCTGGAGGGTTCTATGGTTGAGGGATATATGGTATATCAATGCATGGTGTATATTAGTAAATATTTACCTAAATTAGAAGAAAATATGAATGTGCCTCACATTTGGCATCTCAACTCCATCAACAAATTTGAAGGGGAGGTCCTATTGGGGAAAGGTAACATGAGGACTGTGAAAGGTAATTATTAGATGTTGACGTAGATTTAATATATTACACATTTATTAAATGAGTCCTTTGTTAACAATAGCTAATTAATGATATTAAATTTTTATGCTATCATATAGTTGCTTGAGAGTGTGATGCTTTACATTTATACATTGCAAACAACCTTGATTGGATGGAGCATTGGATAGAATATACTAAAGAATACTTCAGTAGGTTATCATGGGAAGGGGTGAGTAAGATGATTAAAACAACACATCATCATTGAGATCAATTTCTTGATATTACATCAATGGAAGTTCATTTATCCTTTGTTTTAAAAGATAAACAGGTAAGTAAAAAAATTTACCCACATTTTCCTAGTTTTTTCCCATTTTTTCAATGTATTTGGTTTGTTTAATTTTTGAAATATATATTTACTAACTCCTATATGAGGTTTATTAATTGGCAATGTATTTTTTACTTGTTTTCCATGTTGCATTTGAAACATCACAAGGCTATGTGATGTAATGGTCGTAAATTTCGTATCAAATGTTGGATGATAAGATGAAAACCTCAGATTGTGGGATAACTGCAGTGTTTAAGGTCACCAAAATTTCCTCTAGAAGTGACATAAATCCAGAAGAAACTAAGAATAGGTACTATGGGAATTTGGAGGATATAATTGAGTGTGATTTTAATTCCTTTAAAATAATTGTGTTTGACGTTAAATGGTATAGGCTACAGATGCATGAACGTGATCCTAAAATAACAGTTATTGAGTATTATAATGGATTTACCATGGTTAATACAAGGGAATTTGAACTGGGTATAGAGCCTTATGTTCTTCCAAGTCAATGTGAGCAAGTATTTTACTTAGAGGTATCTGTTAAAGTAGGTTGGTCATACGTTGATAGATATGATCCAAGAGGAAGATCAGTAAAGTATAATCATGTAGCCGAGGATGAAGATAATAATGAGGAAGAAGATCATGATTATGCAGATCAGGAGCAAGTGGCTCATGTAGTCAATGTGTTGAACGAAGAAGTTGAAGAAGTTGATCATCCAAATGTAGGAGACGATGATCTCATTGATGATATCGATAACTATATTAGCGAAAATGACGTTGATGATGATGTTGATATGAATGATCCTTTCACCAATATTGATTTTGAAACAGATCCTAATACAAATGTTGAGCTGGATGAAGAAGAAGATGACTGATATTTAATTGTTGAAAAGAAGAGGTATGTGTTTATATCTTTTATATTATCTTTATATGTTTTTATTTTGTATAATATAGTATATGATACATGTTCTTTAGAATTTCAAATTGGGTAATATGGGGAAATTGAGAGTGATGTGAGGGGGGGGGGAATAGTTAGAGCTTCTACCTTCACGTGGTTGCCCCTTTTTAGTAGAGAATGAATTATTCTTGAAACCAAGAGGAGCTATGTGCGACAACGCCTAATCATACCAATGATGTAGGTATGTCCATCATCAATTCATCATGTAAACCATAAAACCTAATTTAGTGGAGTCATCAATTTGTTCCCAGTGAATGGATGTGTTGTTGTTTACATGGAATGGGACAACACAAGTACCTTCTTAATTTTCTTCCTTCACTTGATGTGGACCTGGTCATTCCTAGCCTTGAATTGAAATTTTCCCCTAGTCTTAGTCATCACCCATTATGACACTTGTCACCCAACGATAATTAGATCACAAGGTTGGAGGCATATGGGCATTGGGATCATGAGGATTTATAAGCCTACAGTAACAAGAGACATTAATTGAACTTTGACTAGATTGAAAGGTGTGTGCAATTGAAAATACTAACAACCCAAAACTAAAAAGGATCAATACATAGACTCTTAATGAGAGGTGATCTAGCCGTGGTGTGTAGGAAGAGGCTTATCACCTTCAAAATTATCATTCTCCAAATATCTTATACAAATTTTACAAGGAAATTGTACTAGGACTAGACATGGGAAATAGTGACATGTGAATGGGGCCAACGTTGTAATGTTTTCAAATTGTTTCTATATGCATTGAAATTTGACATGGATAGACTATTCGCATGCCTTAACAATATGGGAGGGTTTTTGGACTCAAATTTTACTCACACACCCACTTACTGCCACCATCAATTCATCATGTAAACCATAAACCCTAATTTAGTGGAGTCATCTATTTGTCAGGTTTTAGTGTTCCCAGTGAATGGATGCGTTGTTGTTGACATGGAATGGGATAACACATGTACAAATTATTAATTTTATTTCTTCACTTGATGTGGACCTGGTCATTCCTAGCCTTGAATTAAAAGTTTCCCCTAGTCTTAGTCATCACCCTTCAATGTGAAGTTACCCCTAATCTAATTAACTACCACACAATCAAGCGAATAACAATTAAGTGAATAACAATTACCCTATTGTAGTGACATGCAAAAGTAAAAGAGGGGAAAAAGAGAAATTATACATGAACTTACCATCTTAAAGGTGCCATGTTGTTGAAGATAAAATAATGTTGATGATCATTTGCAATGTTGTTTTTGGGAAATACTCATTATAATAATCTTCATCATTAGTATAAGGATGATTAGGATGATTTCATTGATAAAAATAATATTGACATTCTGAGTGATGTGGCGCATAATGTGCATTCAATTTATTTTACATCACAATTACAATAAGATAACCGTATAATGGAAGCTAATGTTAAAATATATGGAAGAAGTTTTTTACATGGAAACATTATTTGTGATTTTTTTTTTTTTACCAAAACAAATTAGTTTTCTTCATTGCTACCATCATCACCCTTTCCATCAACATATTCCCAATTATAATTGGATTCATTTTTTCCTTCAATTTTATCTTTATCATTATGTCAATCGCCATTAACGAATCCTTAATGGATCCAATGCTGAAAATTAGAGTAGTAGAATGATATTATCTTTAGTGAAGATTTGATATAGATGCAATGCATCACCTCCTTTCACCATTATCTTCACAAAATGGGATTTCATTAAACATTATATCATTTAACACTAAATAGACCTTATAAAAAACAAAAAACTCTTTCTCACCCATCTTACTTATGAAAGAAAAAAATATTTGATGGATTATTTGGTGAACTGAAACCTCTCTTAATAGATCCCTAGATCTTTTAATGACATTTGTGAAGATCAACATGAACCCAAGGGTTACCAAAAAATGGCAAGAATGTTTGTAAGGAATCTGAGTCAACTATTTATGTACCATACCTTTATTAAACTTGAAATGAAAATCTATGTGCATTTCTCATTATTCCAAAAACAAACCTTTTGAGAGTAAAGTTGGGAGCCCACCCATTGCTACACACAACCATTGTTGCACACGACAATAGTTGGGAGCCCGCCCATTTCTGCACGCGCCCATAGTTGGGAGTCATAGTGTGTTAAGAGGAGTCTGCTCATTATTGTCATCGATTTGGAGATCACCACACATGCGACCAAGGAGGGAGGAGGCACATGGAGGGCACACTGTGCAGGGAGGAGAGGGCACACAGAGGGCACACAGAGGGCACTGAGTCGAGGGCACATGAAGGAGATACACTGTGAGGGCACACAGAGGGCACTGAGTCGAGGGCACACATAGGACACACACGAGGGCACATAGAATGGTGAGTACCTATATTCCCTTATATTGTTGTGTGTTTGGAGTAGGATAAAAATGTATGCAAGATTGAGATTCAAACACACACCCTAAAGCCTTTTTTTTCTTTTCACAACAACCTATTGAGTGCTAGTCGAACATAGACAATCAACTCAAGGATTTTGGAACCCAAATTTACTCATGAAGTTGAGAATAAAGGGCTCAACTTGTGTCCACATAGTATTTTAATACACTTTGACAACACTAATCATGGACTACCAAGCAAAGAAGGGTAAATGGAGAGAGTGAGCGACATTTATACAATCCTAGCTTCAAATGATCAACACTTCTTTCAAGAGGTTAGGTCATTAAATATATAATGAAATGAGGTTAGGGGCATCAAGGACTAGATCAATTCTTCAATGGAGATTCCAAATATAAGTTTTAGATCTAAGAGGCCATGGCCATTGCAATATGCAATATGAACTCTAATATGTGCAAAGACACAAAATGGGTATGAGGCCTGAGATGATACATTGATGGATAACACTATGCATAATGATATGGAAATTAGATACTAAACAATTTTTTCCCAGATCTTCAACCACCATACTACAAACAAATGAAGCCATAATACAAAACATACAGTAAAACTCATAAACTTGAAATAGGTATGGTTTTTGGAACATTGGGAATGAAATATTCATGAATAATGCATCATGCACGAGGCTGAAGGCCTTTTTTTTCCTAAGGGGAATTAAACCATTGAGTTACAAGATCACAACAATGACATAAATGAACTACTTACTCATCACAAAAACACAATCCAACCGGATTTGTGCAAATTGTAAGGAGGGAAATGCATGGGAGAAAAGAGATTGAAGCTCAAAACTCTATAAACACAACAACCCTGTCACTTATGTAACTATGAAACTATATGCAACTTATGAAACTATGCAACTATATTGCAACAATTCAACTTATGCAACTATGCAACAATGCAACTTATGCAACTATGCAACTATATGCAACTTATGCAACTATGAGACTATATGTAACTTATGAAACTATATGCAACTATATGACAATTTTGTATGAAACTATATGCAAATATGCAACTATATGCAACTATATGCAAATATGGAACTATAAGAAACTATATGCAACTTTATTCAAAAATGTAACTTATGCAACTATATGCAACTTATCATCGGACTTGTGCAAATATAAATGAACTATAAATGAACCACTCATCAGAAAGACACAATCCAACCGGGCTTGTGCAAATGGTAAGGAGGGAAATGCATGGGAGAAAAGAGATTGAAGCTCAAAACTCTATAAACACAACACCCCTGTCACTTATACAACTATGCAACTATATGCAACTTATGCAACTATGAAACTATATTTCAACAATGCAACTTATACAACTATGCAACAATGCAACTTATGCAACTATGAAACTATATGCAACTATATGCAACTTATGAACCTATGCAACTATATGCAACTTATGCAACTATATGCAACTATATGACAATTTCATATGCAACTATATGCAACTATATGCAACTTTATGAAAAAATGCAACTTATGCAACTATATGCAACTTATCGTCGGACTTGTGCAAATATAAATGAACTATAAATGAACTACTCATCACAAAGACACAATCCAACTGGGCTTGCACAAATGGTAAGGAGGGAAATGCATGGGAGAAAAGACATTGAAGCTCAAAACTCTATAACACAACAACCCTGTCACTTATGCAACTATGCAACTATATGCAACTTATACAACTATGCAACAATGCAACTTATGGAACTATGCAACTATATGCAACTTATGCAACTATATGCAACTTATGCAACTATATGCAACTTTATGCAACTATATTGCAACTATATGCAACTATATGCAACTATATACAACTTATGCAACTATATGCAACTATGCAACTATATGGAACTATATGCAAATATGAAACTTATCCAACTATATGCAACTATGAAACTATATGCAAGAATGCAACTTATGCAACTATATGAAACTATATTGCAACTATATGTAACTATATTGCAACAATTTCATATGCAACTAGGCAACTACATGCAACAATGCAACTTATCATGTTTTTTAGTGACTATATGCAACTATATTGCAACTATATGCAACTTATGCAACTATATGCAACTATGCAACTATATGCAACTATGAAACTATATGCAACTATATGCAAATATGCAACTATATGCAACTATATTGCAACTATATGCAACTGAAACTATATTGCAACAACTTCATATGGAACTATGCAACTATATGCAACAATGCAACTTATCATGTTTTTTAGTGACAATATGCAACTATATGAAACTTTATGCAACAATAAAACTTATGCAACTATATGCAACTTATGAAACTATATGCTTGCTATATGGAACTTTATGCAACAATATAACTTATGTAACTATATGCATCTATATTGCAACTATATGCAACTATATGCAACTGTGTTGGTACCACAAACATATATTGGCATGATAACTTATCTTCTTGTTTTAACGAGTGTAGGTACCACCAAATAGGTATATGTCGTATCTATCTTCTTCAAGTGATGATCAAGATATACTAAGAGAGGTTGAAAGTGAGACCTGTTGTACTAGATCTATTGGTTCTAGATCAACTAGATCTGAAAAGGTAAGGAAAACATTTTGTATACGCATGCAATTTTTTATTGCCAACGAAGGGTCATGTAATTATGATGCTGAGAGCATAGGTGACATTGAGTTTCCCTTGAGGTGTAAACATCTAGTGAAAGGGTGGGCACCTAAGGAGCTACCTAAAGTGGACACAAATTTCTTCATCAGTGGGAGGATGTACCGCATTGCTCCTTCGTCCTTACATGGATTAGGGTTATTTTCCATGGATGACATAAAAGTTGGCTATGGCACTATAACTGAATTGAAGGAGTATGTCATACCATTATACAAATACAATCACTGGTTGATGTTGGTCTGATATACACGAAGTATACGAAGATACAGAGTTGCCGCAAATGATACAACTAGTAGATAACAATCAAAATAAAGGGGCAACTATGTATATTGATGGAAGGCCAAAAGCTACTAGAAACATTGTGGGCTTTATAAATAGTACACGACCAATGGAAACAACTAAGAAACCAAATTTCATATTTGCGGGACGCGAAGGAAATCGTATATTTGTATGTGCAACAAAAACAATAGTTCCAGGTGAAGAGTTGTTGATCGATTACAACTTAAATCGAATAGATGGAGGGGGTGCGTCTATCGGGGTAAATATCTTACATACCATTCAACTCAACCTTTGATCAATCATTGTTACAATTTATCACTACAATATTTCAATTTTTTACTGCATATATTTCATTTTTCATTATTTGTTTTCTGATATTACTGCAATATTTCATTTTTTTAATGTTACAGGTGAATTTCATAACTTTTGTTGATTGATTTATTATGTCAACTTTTATCCAAGGTGACCGTGGAAGAAAATCACCTGCTACATCTGTCCAGGGTGACCATGGAAAGGCACATGCTGTGACTCAACAAGTAAATGTTAAATACAGTAACAAATTATGACTACAACAACTAAATTTTTGAAATTTCATTTTTTTTTTTTGATATTACTGCAATATTTCATTTTTTTAATGTTACAGGTGAATTTCATAACTTTTGTTGATTGATTTATTGTGTCAACATCTGTCCAATGTGACCATGGCAGGAAATCACCCGCTACATCTGTCTAGGGTGACCGTGGAAAGGCACCTGTTGTGCCTCACCAGGTAAATGTTAAATTCAGTAACAACTTATAACTACAACAACTAAATTTCTGAAATTTCATTATTTATTTTTTTCTGATATTACTTCAATATTTCAATTTTTTAATGTTATAGGTGAATTTCATAACTTTTGTTGATTGATTTATTGTGTCAGTTTCTGTCCAAGGTGACTATGTGAGAAAATCACCCGCTACATCTGTCCAGGGTGACCGTGGAAAGACACCCAGTGTGCCTCAGCAGGTAAATGTTAAATATAGTAATAACTTATGACTACAATAACTAAATTTCTCAGATGTTAAAGTTCATCTCATTAATTGTATTCATCAATTTATTGTGGCATGGTCAACGTGGGAAGGCTCCCACTGAGGATATTGATGAGGATGAAATATTTTATTCCACTGACTCAATGACAAATGTAATGAAGGCCTTGAGAAAGGATAACATAGAATATCTAGGTTTGCTTAGAAAAATACCCCCGACACAGGAGGACAGGGAAAGAATTGTAGAGCTACAAAATACAATAACTAATTTTGGGGTAGGTGGCATCTTAACATATTTTTATCAGCTATGACAATTTCATATCCAATTTTTTGTTTTCTATTTTCTATATGATCTGATAAAGTAAATTTTTTCGTTTGTAGGAGTTTTTAAACCCTGTGCACCGGGAATCTGCGGATCCTGCAACTACTATAGGTAGCAATGATGGTCCAATGCCAAAAAAATGTCGACATAGCAAAGTGAAAGTGAGGCTTTTTGAGCCTCTTGAGGTTCCCCTCGAATCCATTGATGAGCGCAATGATTTTGACCAACATGACACGCCGGAGCATGATGAGCCGGAGCTTGGGACTCCACATGACTCCAGAGAGGAACATATTGTAGATGGAGAGGAAACTATTATGCATGGAGCAAAACGAATTAAAAACACTGGATCACTAGATGTCACATTTCCGGTGGATGATGCATGTGTTCCGATCAAGATTCAAAAGATTGTAGGTAATTGTTAATTAATTGATTCATTTATTTCATGAAATTTAAATGGACATTTGTTGAGATTATTATAAATTAATGGATAACACGTTTCTGCAGGAAACAATGTTTTCTATAGAAACTTAAATGACAAGAAATTGGAGTTGTTTGGCCCCACCATTCGCACACAGTGGAATGGCCAAGATAGAAAAAAGAAATATGATTTAATAGACCACATGGTATACTTGTTCGACAACACTTTCAACAAGAAAGTGGTTACAAAGTTAGCCCATGAGAATTTAAAATATACCAGGGCCCAGTATAGGGAGAATTTGCAATTAGACCTCAAGCATGAGTGCCCTCCCATGGTTCCGAAGAAAGAGTGGAAGTCCCTTCTAGAGAATGCAAAGGAGAACTTGTTTAAAAAACAAGGAAGACATCAACAAGTTGGTCAAGCAATGTACAACACATGTCATATTATCAGTGAAATATGATCATTTATGTTTTTTTTCCTGTTTTAAGTAACAATTCCGATAACTATTGTTTTTCAAAAATTGCATATGTAGGCTACCAGACACCTCCAAAGATACCAAGGGCAGAGTGGAAAAACATGGGCAACATAAACTAGGCCAGGGTGGCTATGGAAAACTAAAATCCCAAATCGTAAGATTTAAATGATTAACTGTGGTTAATATTTATTTAACAATAGCAAACAAATATATGTTTTTTTTATTTGTATTTTTAATGGTGTTATGCATTGCAGTTAAATATGTTCAACATTGCTACCACCGAGGAGGACCTAAAGCTTGGCTACAAGCATGGTTTTAAAAGTGTGATTGAATATAGAAAAATCTTGGGCTAGAATCGTATCTCCCCAGCCATGCAAGTAAATAAAATGAATAAGGAAACCACAGTAGCATGCTTGTAAAGTCTATTCATATTTTATTATATCACCCTTAACTAAGTATGTATGTTTGTTTTCAAGCAACAGTGCTACCGCAATAATGAATCTAGCAGTATTCAGCAGAAACCACGTCATACAAGGGTGCACATGTCCAATTATAGTGGGGAACAGAGTACCCATTCTAGTATGTATGCTTTAGAATTAGAAATATTTACTGTGATTGTAGATTTTTATTTCCAGACTTATACTTATATATTATCTTCTCAAAATTGAAGAGCATGTAGATCAGGAGGGTGAACTGCGAGAGGAACCAAGTGGACAAGAAATTAATGCACCAACTATCACAGCTACACAAACAGGTAAAGAGAAATAGTGTAATGTTAATCAAAATAATGAATTAGTTATTTCAATTATATTTCAACATATCGATATGATCATTTTTGTTGTTGCAGTTCATGACCCTACAAAGATGCCTCAATGCCCTTCTCAATGACATACCAGAAGTATGGTACATGAGCACATGGAAACACAAACAATAGAAGGACAGGGCACACAAAATACAATGTCCTTGGATGATTATGATACCCCAATTGTCAATTTTATGAATGTAAAAAAACATAAATCAATGAAAAATTAGATGTATAAATTCATGACTTGTATTTATATGTTTATCGATGTTTATATGTTCATATGCTTCAATGTTTATATGTTCATATGTTTTGATGACTATCCTATTTATGCATGAATGTCTATATGTTTTCTAATTAAACAAAACCATTTGTTGGGTATGTGGAATTCAGAGTGATGTGAGGGGGGGGAGGGGCCATAAGAGCTTCCACCTTCCCGTGGTTGGCCCTATTCAGTAGAGAATAACCTATTATCGAAACAAAGAGAATCTCATTAAGGTATGTGACCACTTAAGTTTTTTCTAGAGTATTTTACATAACTAAATACATGTTTATTTGCTTATATATTATTTACTCAAATAAATAATTTGTCTTTTATGATTCATGCAGGTCTTGGTGATGGAAATGCATCTCATGGAAAACTCTTATCAAGTTTTATGGGATAATGTATCTGGAAAAAGGACAATGAAAAGGTAAGGGTTTTGACGTGTTTTTTAAAGTAGACTTTATACTAGTAAAAGTTCATAATCCTCATGAAAGGATAGAATTGCATTTTTGGTAGACAAGCATCGATATTTTGAACAAAGTATGAATCATAGACTATGGGAAAAAACTTTTTTTGTATTCTTACATTGACCAATACAACTATAACAGATTTTTAGTACAAAATCTTAACCACACACACACACACACACACACATATATGAACCCTAAGAAAACAAATGATATAAGATAAAGGCATAATATGTACTGATAGGAGTGAATGAAGATAATAATATGAATAATGGAGTGGAGAGTGCACTCTAGCCTTGAATTGAATGATACTTGCATCCAACATGTCTCATTGTAATGTATGTTGTGATAGTTGTGTCTTCTCAATATAATGTATGTTTCTATGTCCATCATGGGGTTCCTAGAGCACCACCTATCATTAATGATCCAACACATAGTAGTCAATAATCCCATCAATTGCTAATGTGTGAAAGTACCGTATGATTAACTAATAATTTGTATCCTTGATTATGAGCTATCAATCTTTACTATCACCATATTCTTCTAGTGCATGTAGATTTATATTTGAAGTTGGAAATATTAGTGAAGAATTCAAGAACTACTTCCATGAAAAATATATCTACATTCGACACTTTATGAGCTATCCCAACATTGTTCCAATTGTGGATTTTCGAGAGGTGATTAGGTTCCACATTTTATTTATCTAGTTTAACCACCACTTCAAAATCAAAATAGTAGAAAACATCGATAGAATCAACCTTCCAACATTGTATTGTTAACCAAATACTTGACCACTAAATTATCAATGGACAACTTGAAGGACAAGTCCAGAAGATAATACTTGAAATTTTGTAGAATATACACCATCACCAGGCATTTGCCTTTCATGGTTGTGTAATTAAAATTTTGTAGCATATACGCCATCACTAAGACTTTGCCTTTGCCTTATCATATAATAAGGTCTACTGTTCGAGCTCGTATAGCCCTATACATTCCACTAAGTTACACTACTCTTATATATATATATCCCCTCATTGTCCCTATGACTTGGACTTTCAAAGTCTTTCGGATCATATCAATATATTTTCCTTATCAATATCGGTGGGTGGGAACATGGGTCAACACAAACCTTATGTCTAGTAGGTTCCTAGTCCTACTATATCTTCTCATGAGTCCAAAGTTCATAATGAAATTCCCACAATCATTCAAGGATATATACCGCTACTCCTGTTGCCTCTACTCCAGTGTCGTTACTTAAAAATCATCATTGTACGAGATGTCGTTACTGCAGCTGCCACTACTCCTGTTGTCACTACTCCGGTTTCTGCTACTCTAGGTGCCTTTACTTCAAAATCGTTGTGGTATGATATGTCGTTACTACAACTTCCGCTACTCCTATTGCCCCTACTTCGGGTTTCGTTACTTCAAAATTGCCATTATATGAGATGTCGTTATTATTGTTTCCACTACTCTGGTTGTCGCTACTCCAGTCACTGCTACTCTGGGTGTCGTTACTTTAAAATCGCTGCTATACTAGATGTCGTTACTTCGAGGTGCTGCCAATCCAATCGCTGCTGCTCTTTGGTTGCCGCTACTCCAGTCACCACTACTCTCTAGTTGCCTCTACTCCTACCGCTTCTACTGTGGTTGCAGTTACTCATCTACACTCTCGCCAACATGGATACTGATATTTTATCTACCACCACTTATGATGCCACCACTCGAATTGACACTGTCATATTCTACGACTGCAGATGACACTATTCCTGTCACGATGCTTCTCCATAACAGGTGAGTCACCAGGTACATCCTCAACCAACTTTAACAGATTTGGGTAATATTACACATGGCTTAGGCATTCGCGCCTGAGGATGGTCTTAACTTTAAGTTTGGGGGAGACTTTATGTCTTTTCCCAAAGAGTCATCATTACCCTCTTTAATCACATGATTTCGCAATCATTACTTAAAAATTTCCGACACCATTGTACACATAGGGATTGGACACACCCGCCAAACTGTTAATAATCCGCCAAGCTATTAAATTTTTTTTCATATCGTCATAATTACTTACTTTCCACATCATTTAATTTAAAAAAAAAAAAAAATCCACGACTCTTTCCACAACACATTTTCAACAAAACTATTTTTCCTGTTGTTTCTCCTGAACTGGTTGTCGATACTTTTCAAGAAGGCACAATTGATGGAACATAATGGGTGGTGGAGTAGTAAGGTATGAGATATAAAATACTACACAGGTCCATCAAAATTTGAAAGTCTGGCAAATTTTCCAGAATGTAGGTTGGGACGTGTATTTCGAGAGGTTACATGGATTCAATGTAGACATTACAACAGAATTCGCCCAAAATTTGGACGACCACTCCTCCACGGTTCGTGGATTAAAAATCAGAGTCATGAAGGAAACCATTGTAGCATCTACTGGGTTGCCAATATCTGGTCAGCGATGGTTTGTCTAGAAAACACCACTCCCAAATTTTCCAGAGTTGTTTCTGCTTGAAGGTGAAGAAGTAAAGATGAAAGGGAAAGGATACGAATGAACTTCTCTGCTACCTTCATGGGTTGAGGTAGCACTATTTGTCATAAGGTATGTGACATGTGAAGGCCTCCCCTCTAACATTTATAAATATCATCGGAAATGTCTCACATCTCTTTGTTTCCAACAATGCATAAACATGCCCTATTTTCTATGGAATAACGTTCAGTGGATGGCACGAGTAGCTCAGCGCTCACGCCAACCACTCAAAACCCTCACAAATCATGGCCTTGTTAAGCTACCAGTTGTCCATGTGCTAGAGAAAATACCTGTGAGTTGGCCTTAATTCATAAGACTCTCGGAAGATGAATTAACAGAACTTATCCCAAAAGTAGCAGAAACTCTAGCAGAGAGAGATGGGCTGAGCAGGTTAGAAGAGGTTACCAAAAGCATTACATAAGGGTAGAGAATGAGTTCTCATATACAATAATCAGCCTCGGAAAAAGATGAGGAAACAGGGAAACCATCAGTGGAAGTTAGAGAAGTTGGGGGAATGAGGCAGGTCATTAACCTGGATTTAGAAGAAGAGGAAGCAAAGGGTTCTATTCCTCCAAACCCTTTTCCTGAACAAGAAAGAGATGCTGCTACTCCCTCAGCATATGAACAAGAAAGAGATGCTGCTACATCCTCAAGAGATGAAAAAGAAAAAGACGTTTATATTCCTCCCACACATGATCATGATATGGATGTTGATACCACTTTGTCTGATGAGCAGGAGAGGAATGTTGCTACTCCTCCAAACTATGAACAAGAGGTAACTGACATTGTTACATAAGAACCAGTGCCAGAACTTTCTTAATTTCCTATCTGTGAATATGGTACAGCTACTCCTCCCATAGGTGAGAAGGTAATGACTGACGTTGTAACACAAGAACCAGCGTCAAAAAGGTCGTTCCTGAAAACCCTATTTTTGAAGACACAACAACTACTCCTCCAGTTTGTGAGCAAGAAATGACTGACGATGTTACAAAAGAACCAATGTCAGAGCATGATTCTCCCAAAAACCCTAAAACAGTGTTGGGTGCTTCTACTCCAGGAGAAGTACGAGTTAAAAAAGAGCCAGGCATATAGGCTGCAGACAATGAAGCTCAGAATGAGGTTCCTCCTAGGGGATGCGCTAAGGAAATTCCAGTCAAACAAGAATTTGTCAAATTTTGTGCAAGGAGAAGAACCCCTATTTTGGACCATTATAGGAAAACCTTTAGAGAAAGTATGCAATTGAGGATTGAGAATGCCAAGTTAAAGAAGCAGGTGCTCCGCCTGAAGAAACAATCACGAATATACAAAATAATTTCCAAGGAAGCAGTGAGGATAAATGTCAAGGAGACTATTTCGGAAGCTACCCAAACTGTTGATACTCCCACAGTATCGACAACTACTCAAACTATCGATACTCCCAGAGTAACAACAACTACTCAAACTGAGTTGGTGTTTCATACAGTAGCTACTCGGACCAATCCTATCTTGCACACCTCTACAATACCAACAACCACTCAGACTGATCCTATTTTTCACACTTCCACAGTAACAACATCTACTCAAGATGAGCCAATGACAAATACAACTGAAGCTCGGGTAGTTTTGTTGAAAGTTGAGATATAGAAGTGGAAGAAAACTATAGCCCAGTTTTAGACAGGAGTTGTCCCTTCTTCAGTGAACCTAAGGACATTAAAAGACATAAGGGAGAAGGTTTCTAGAGTCATTGGTGACTATGAGGAAAAGTTGGAATAAGAGAAGAAAAAGGGTGAGAGAAAAAAGGAAAAGATTACAAAGATGGAGGCACAGATACAGAGGTTAAGAGATTACAAATAAGATATGTATGATATCACCCAACAGGTAGTAACGTGTCTCTCCCCTTCTCTCAGCTATGCATTGTTCCTTCATGAACAATATTTATTTTTCTGTCTGCAATGTATTCACCAGGAGATGGTTTATAATATTAAAGACCCCATGCAGTTTCTTAGGACCTTTAAAATTTATGACATCCTCACACAACATATCATGTGTGAACTATAAATGCACAACTAGTACCTGCTAATAGATGATAAAAAAATCAATCCAATTCCTTATGTGGGAGATGTCCAATTGAGGGCTTTTTTTTCCTACACCAATAACCAGGTGAAGTGGAAGAAGTCACTTGATTCTTTCAAGGAAAATCAGGTACACATACCCCTTTAGGTTAGAATGGATAACTTTCAAGTTGATCAAACTGTCATCAAACATAACTATTTCAGATAGATTCCCAATTGGATACAAAATATGGAAACTACACAACAATGGTGTGTTGAGATTTGCATAAAATAGTTGACCTATTGCAAGGAAGAGCCACTTGAAAAATATGACCAAATATGGGCCTGATCACCACCTACTGTCAGGAAACGAGAAGCATTTGGGGCTCCCAATTTTCGCAAAGTCGTGGAAACAATATCCAGGTATATAGCATGTATGAGGTTTTGTGGGGTTCGATGGCTAGGTTTTATATTTTCATTACCCATCATATGGATGCCACTTGATCAATATCAACCTGATTACGAGGTCCAGAGAGAATGGTTGAAGGATATAATATTGACAGGGGGATATAAGTTTCCAGGGACAGATATGGCTGAGGCATATGACATAGAAAAAATCTAGGCCTAATATCAAGGTTCCAACCCAAATATGTGAAAGCAACGCCCTGCACGAGGATGTGCACATGACTAAAGTTTGGGGGAGATGTTGGCCCATGGAATTGCTTGTTTTATACCACCTTTTTCTACCCTCATTTACCACCATTTCTATATTCCTTGAGCTATTGTGTGTAACCAAAAGGGTAAGAATGCACCTCTATTATGTCATTGTGTGTATTAGTTCAAAAACGTTAGAGACTGGTTGGGGTTTTACCAAAGAGAATCACTAATATCTGAAATCTTGTAGGAACAGAGAAAACACAGTCTGGCAAGATGATGCGATCAAGGATGCAACACATTCCGTGGTTTGAAGGTGCAAAAGAGGACCTGTTCCATGGTCCAACATTAGGTTCTGTTAATCGGTTCATCCTTTGTGTATTCTTAGGAAGATTTGTTACCCTAATCTTGGGATGCTCTATGATCCATGAATTGTATAAAAGGTCGAACAGAGATAGAGAATGGATTAGCCAGTCAGTCAGCTAGCTAGGAGTTGTCCTGTATCAAGACTGCAACCTATGTAATCTCATTTTATTTAATTAAAATCGAGTTTTTTCTGAGTTTCTGAGTTTTCGTGGTAGTTAGTTCACCGCATCCCTGATCTGGGAGTTGGGCCCGCTCTTCTGCTCATGTGATGTCAGCTTATGATATAGTTTTGTTGTGGTTTTGTGTGGACTCTATTAGATCTATGTGTTCTACTTCATTTGAATGTTACAATTATTTATGTTTAAGCACCAGTAATCTAGTTTATGTTCTTTATTTTACTGCAATGATTTTTTACTTACATGATCAATATTGAAAGAAGCATAGTCTGCACATACAATTCATGGTAGCCTGTAAAAAATTCAGGCCACTGGGTTGACAAATTAAATGTATTAGGTGGTAAATCTATACAATATATCATACCCAACAATGAGGATATAAGTAATTCCTTTCAATATACCCCACTTCATAATAATTATAAAATCATGGTGGGAGATGATCCCTCGCTAACCTCTTCGTAACTTTGCAAATCTATAAGGTTGCAGGGATCATCGCTTGTTGCATTATAAACGACCAACGACTATCATCGCATGTTTTCTCCTATATTCCACGTG
The DNA here is from genome assembly GCA_009831015.1 of Picea engelmannii. Classification (NCBI taxonomy): domain Eukaryota; kingdom Viridiplantae; phylum Streptophyta; class Pinopsida; order Pinales; family Pinaceae; genus Picea; species Picea engelmannii. The sequence continues at coordinate 188,976 of ML781026.1, read as the reverse complement.
AAGACCTTAAAAAAATTCCTAAATCCCGAGAAAGAAATGTATTTTTGACTTTCATCTTTTGTTGGATTCCCTTCTATCATGTAGGGTGTAAATTAAGACTATAACATATACTACTAGCTATTCTACTTCCCACCAAATTGTAYTACTCCAAGTGAAATATTTTCTATCTCCCCTTCATCATGTGTGATTCCTACTCATTTAWAGTGGTATGTGTTDCCATTTGTTGGCATTAATGTGAGTACCCCRAMTTCAACAAGTGMAATCATCCTTCATTTAGGGTGGTGTGAGAAACTATCACCTAGAGTAGTGTGATCACCCTTTGTTTCAAAACATTGTGATCACACTAACTTGATTTGGTGTGAACTACCCTTCGAGTTAAACATTTCCATTTCTCTTCATTTATATGGTATCATGTACCTTCATTTAAATAGGGTGAGTTACCTTTACTTGAATAGGTGTAAGTGTCTTTGTTTAAACAAGTGCTCCATTGTTGTGATCTACCATTCTTTCAAAGCGTTACAACTTTTTTTCGTGGGAACAAATTTGATTTCTTTCATTCATATGAGTGTGAGTAACCTTCATTTTTTTGGTAAGGGAATGACTCAACCACAAGGCTACAAGTTCCTCATCCAAAAAGATACAAAAAAATTTGTTGAAAGGGTGTGAATTCCTTTAACCTCATGTCGTGATTAATCCTTCACATTAATAGGTTAAATTTGATATTCAAGGTAATTATTGTGACCAGTCTATATTAATATCGATTAATGGTTGTGAGTGCATTGAAGTGGATAAGTAAAGGGTTGGACCACTCTCACAAGCATAGTGATATATTTAAACAAAACAAATCTCCCATATTGTCCCCCTGGGATACCCCTACCAAATTGTTTTTGACCTCTAGTTCAGATCCCCAATATCTCAATTAAAATCGTTCATTCAAGGGGAATGTATTTTATCTTCCCCTTCATCCCAAGGTGACTTGGGTTTCCCTTTTGGTCCACTAAGAAAGAAACCTAATAAGTCCAAAACCCCCCTCTGATAAGCCCTTCTCACATAAGAAACCCTTTTAAGGGTAAATCACACATGAAAATATTGAGTATGGGTCAATCACAAATCCCAACATCCAACTTCCCATGTAGATTTTGTTTTTTAAAACCTACAAGACGCATGGAACGATTGATGATAGTTCGTCACACTTTGCCACGGTTTTACATCGCACATATAGCATCTACTTCGTAGATTTTTTCTCTGCCAAACATTTTTGTCGCTATTGCCACGCTTTTTCGTCGCAACGTTCCACACTTTTTCGTCGCACGTATGGCATCTTCGTCATAATCTGTTGGTAATTTTTTTACTTTGGCACGAGTTTTTGTCCCTATTGTGACAACGTTTCGTTGCTATTTCCATTCTTTATAAGGTAAACCTAAATTGAGGATGATGACACGTGGAGGGATTATTTCATCATTGTTTCCATGAATAACTGGTTCATGGATATAGCAACAAAAAAAGTTCCATGAAAAATAATTTTTTCTTTCGTGGAAAGTGCAACGGATATGTGTGGCAATAACAACAAAAACCCATGGAAAATTTGGTCATATGTAGTAGTGACTTCCTGTATTTGTTCTAAGATATTCCTTATATCTTCCATCTCATTTTGGATTATGCCTCATTGGTGTTAGGTTTCATCGAAGTCCTCAACTGGTACCAAAGTTGCAGCCACTCCTTGGATGGATCCCTAAGTGCTTGCATCCACGTATTATGGCGCATCACTCTGAATCTTTTTATGTCATGGTACTGTGTGATGACTTCTGGCATGATCCTCTAGGTGTTAGATATACTGTCCTTGATGTCGCTTAGGTATCGCACAAAGGTACCTTTGTTGCCACTTCTTTTCTTGGGGTCTGACATGCTCCCCATTTATGTATACTGAATTGCATGAAAATGACCTATTCTCTCATAAAATTATGAGTATGGAGGCTCCCTCCACCCAACCAATGCTATCAATACTAACAACCATGAATAGTGAAATTATTTCCCCAAGTCCTGCTCATCTTTGCAGTCGTTGAGGAATAGTTTCAATAGGTGTTAGCACTAGAATTCACCCCTAGATTGTAGCAGGGGTAAGCCCAGTACCCATGAATGTTTAGGTGGATGTTCGCTTTAAATGGGTGGTGTTCAATGGAAAAAACTCAACACTAGAATGATGTTACAACACAGAACCAGACAAGAAATGCATAGGGAAGTGAGGGCCACATTAACTTCAGTCAGTGGGTTGAGTTTAAAAGGTGACCAGAGGGAACACTTGATGAGAAAATGAGAACAAGACTTATATGGGAATCTGGTCTTCCAACAACTTGAAGAAGATAAAATTAGGCTCAGTGATGCTTTCGAGCCTAGGTTTCAAACACTGAAATGTCCCCAAATGGCACATTCCCAACAACACAGTCCCAACAACACGATGATCAAACCTCCATCATCATGAAACTACAAAAACTCGACTGGATATTCCAATTTCGAGCTATTTAGTGTGAGAGGGAAAAATAAAACATAATAAATTGAGTAAAAATGATCACGATACTACTATGATCAAATCTCCATCAGAACAACATAATAATCCTCGACCGGATCCTCCAATTCTGAGTGTTTTGAGACAGGATTTACAGAGATGTGAAAGGAAACTAACTTCTATTAACTGAAAGTCTCAAATTGAAATACATAACAAGACAAACCCTGGTGTTAAAACATATTACAAAATGGAAGCTCTACTCAACCAAAGACCTTTACAAAAATCACAGAACTCCATACTTATACTCAGAAACCTTGATTCTACAACAAAGGCGTGCCCGGGTCTTCACATTAAAATATTTGTGTCTGCATGCTTCCTGATAGAATTTGCATGCTGTCTCCTATCAGAGGTGAGCTCTTTCAGATGCAATCGTGCTTCAGATGAGCTGACTGTAGCTGAGCCAAATTTTTGACATTCCTTTCTCGGGATTTCCATTTATGCTAGAAAAGATGTTCAACCACCACCAACCAACCTTAAAAACTTCTTGATCGGGATCAAAAATGTTTGAGTGAGATTTTCACCTGTGAGATGTGGCGGCCTATGCATTCTTCCACTTGGAGCTGAGTTGGATGCCTTCAGGGATGGATAGGCAGTGGACATGGATGAGGGTCTAGCAGGACGATTGGCGCAACGAAAGGCTACTCGATGTGCGATGGCCAGGTGGAGGAGACAAGGAGGCTAGGAAGAAGTTGTGGGGGAGAAACAGGTGAGAGCTGAGGTGGAACAAGTGGCGGGATATGAGAAGGGGAGAGGCGATAGGTGGGACAGTGAGTGGAGGACAGGTGTGAGGGAATTAAAGGGGAGCAAGGGATTTGATGGACAGAGGAGAGAGATGGAGTGGGGGACATCTTCCAATGAGATGATTATGGAGCGACCACTTGTTGATCTGGGATAGAGCATGCACATATTGGGGTCACAAAAAGAGGTTTGATTCCTCCCCGCTTTTGGGCCTGACGTGTGTCTCTGGCTAACATGTAGCACCTAAAAAAACCATGGTTGTTTTCCTGGGCCCTCTCTACCTTTTTTAATGACCATGCATGTTGAGGCCTCGATATGGACAGTGACCATCGATCCGAGGCACGTTGATCCTAGCTTCTCAAATTTGCGCGTGTCCTAGAAAAATGTGCCAAATGACCACATCACTCCGACGGACTTTGGATAAGCGCCATATAGTGGGTTTTTAACCCCATTCTTCACATTTTTCCACCCAAGGGCCAAATTCAGGAAAATATCACTCTTGCAAGAATATATGATAACAACATGTATGGGGCCCAACTAATCATGGTGCCATTGGCACACTGGGATGCAGCTGTGACAACCTGTGCAAAGACTTCCTCCTTGCGACACTTCCTTAACAACTTGTAAGCCATGAGTTTTGTAGCTATCTTGGTGGTTGTGTTGTTGATTGTTTTTATTATAATCTCACATGAGCCCCTCTCTGTACCATATGTTTTCTTCATTTCCTCGGCAAGGGACTTCTCCTTTATCTTTTCATATAGGTACTGCATGGGACTCTCACCCAGTGACGATATACCTATGATGAACATGATCAATTCCACATCGATGGAGATAGGTTCCTCAATCCAGAGGAAGCCTCCATGGAGGATTGTCATCAAATTCTTGACGTAGTTATTTACCTCTTTCCCCCTATCGAAGTGGGGAATATCCACCCAGTTTAGGATCCATGTGTTCACAAGGCCTACTTTCCATTGTTTCGGTTGCATCATGGGATCTCCACATGAACCTATACCTATGTTTTCCATGTAAACTTGTTGCGCAAATTCAGGGAATTTTCCATCATTGTCCACATCGTGGTCCGAGTACCTTAGTATTTCCACACAACACAAAAGTGTTGGCATGGCCTACACTCCCTCTCGGATGCACGCTAGTATGAATTTTTCATCAGGATACTTGCATGGGGACCGTACCATGGGTTGTTTTCCCTTTCTGCTCACTGGTGTGCTAGAGGTCCCAGCCTCCGCTTGTCTATCCTTTGTACCCGAATATGGTTTCCTAGTTATGTCTTCTATCGACCCTTCCTTATATTGTACATACCCTCTTTCAAGTTGTAGTCTCGGTGTCGTAACCTCTTTTCGCTTGCTAGTGTCCCCATTTTTTCTTCAGGCTACTTCAGCCCTCGCAGGTTGTTGTAGGTTGCCTGTGCATTGTCGTGCGAATCAAATTCCTTGTCAGCCATCATTGGGGCTTGCGCTTCATCCTAGACTAGTGTGGGGCTCACTGTCTCGACCTTTGGGGATGGAATTGCGTCAACATTGACAATTCCCTCTCCTTGGGCGATTTATGGCTCGACCTCCATGATTTTTTGTGGTGCCCTAAGGCTGCTTCTGTTTTTCCTTGCATTTTGTCTTGGTGCACCAATTTTTTGTGGTGCCATAATGGGTATTGGTTGTTTTTTTTGAATATATTTAAACTGGTTTTCACTGTGCACTCTCTTGTTCCACTATCATATGTGTGCTCTCAAGCTCCGTGAACTTGCAATTTCACAATAAGTGTTGTTTTTCCTACTTTTCCCCTTTATATAGAGGGTACCATGAATGCCTTGAATCTTCTCGAATAAGATTCCTTGGCCACGATTAATGCAATGAAGCTTGTCGAGTACGCTTCATTTAATTTCATGAATGCCCCCAATTCGCACCTTTTTCCGTAACAATCACTTTTTTCTTTTCTTACCATTAGTCACTTTTCCAGTGCGCTGAACTTTTTAAGTGTATCATGCATTTTTGTTGTGATTTTTCCTTAGTGCACGGTGTTTTTATTTTTTTCGACCATATGTTGTGTGTGGACATTTTTATTTTTGTCACACTAAGTACACTCTCTCTGCGCAAAATATTCCCTAATATTTTTTTATTTTCTCTTTTCTAATTTTGTATTTCTTTTTCCTTCTTTTTCTCCTTTTTCTTTCCTTTTGTCATTTTTTTGTCCTAGTTTCTACTATAGTACATTATGTACATAATTTCTTACTGCACTGTAACTTTTAAGTGTTAAGATTTCAAATTTCCCTGTACATTTTTAGTCGGCTCCCATTGATCATTATTTTCAATTCTCTTCCTGCCAGATTGCTTAGCTGCATTGATCCCCGATCTGTGACAATATTTACTTCATAGGGGCCTAGGAAATGTATTCTAAATTTACCAAGATGTTGGAAACATTTACTATCATAGAGTAAGACTATGTCTACTTCCTTGAATCTCTTCCTCTTTATATGTTTGTCATGCCAGGATTTGTCTCTTGCTTTCATTACTTCTTGGTGAAATCCTACCAGAATACTATCCTCTTCCATCTCCATTAGTTGGTTTAAACTCTCCTTTACCGTGCCGCTTTCTTTCATGTTATTATTTACTGCTACGCACAGACTAGGTACCACAAATTCTAATGGAACCATTTCTTCCTGCCCATACACCAATCTCAATGGATTTTTTCCTGTCAACTTCTTACATGTAGTCCTGTATGCCCATAGTACTGCTGGAATTTTCAAGTCCCAATCATCCTTTTTGACATTGCAGATCTTTGTCAAATCATTCTCCAAGATTTTATTTAAATATTCTATTGTTCCAATTTCCTGAGGATGGTATGGTGTACTCTTCTGGTGATAGAATTGAAACTCCTTAGTCATGGCCCTAATAGTACTATTGATAAAGTGAGTACCTTAGTAACTCATCAAAATTCTTAGATATCCAAATCTAGTGATCACTTGCTCAAACAATATGTGTGTTATTGTTTCTATGCTACAATATTTGATTGGTGTTGCTTCTTCCCATTTTGTTAATTATTATCTCACAGTAATGATATATCTAGCACCTAACCTTCTCATTGTTGGATTGATTGGTCCAACAAAGTCTATTTCCCAATTTTCAAATACCTTCAAATTTACTTGTGGTCTTAGGGGTATCTCATCCCTTCTGTTGGGTAATCCAACCCTTTGACAAACATCACATGTCTGGAAATATTCCTTGGCATCTCTATGAATTGTTGGCCACCATAATCCTACATGCAATACCTTTTGCATGGTATATTTTCTTGCATAGTGTCCTCCAACTATTCCCTCATGAGATTCTACCAAAATTCTAGGCCTTTCATGATCTGGTACACACCTTTTTAAAATGTTGTTTGCACCCATTTTATATAAGTGTCCTACAATTAGTTGATATTTTGTAGCTCTGACTACTAGATTTTTCTTCTGCACGGTGCTAAATTCTTGTGGCACAATCCCTGTACTTAAGCATTCAATAATATCAACAAAGTATTCATCATCTACTTGTACTAAAAATAGTTGCGCATCAGAGAAGTTGTCTTCCAAGTTGGTAGGTTCCTCTCCATCAGTGACCTTTGATAGGTGATAAGGTCCTACATTCAACTTCCCTGGTTTTCCTATCACTTCAAAATCAAATTCTTGGATTAACAATAGCCATCTACAGATCCTCCCCCCCAACACTGACTTGTTGACTAAATATTTTAAGGCAGAGTGATCTGTAAAGATTTTAAAGTGTTTCCCCAGTAAATAGTGACTGAACTTTTGAAGTGCATATACCATGAATAAGCCTTATCTTTCTTTGGTGTTGTAATTATTCTCTGATTCTAGCAGTTTTCTGCTTGCAAAGGCTATAGGATGATCTAAATCCCCTGCTCTTGGTTGCGCCAGAATTGCTCCAAGTTCTATGGTTGATGCCTCTACATGCACATGAAATGTATTTTCCCAGTCTGGGAATACTAGGATAGGTGATGTGACCATATTTTATTTTAAGGTGTCCAAACCTTGTTGAAAGTCTTCATTCCATTGAAATCATGTATCCTTCTTTAACATTTTTTCCATTGGCGTAGTAATCTGTGCATACCCTTTTATAAATTTCCTATAATAGTATGTATTTCCTATTGTTTCTCTCAACTGATGCACTAATTTTGGTGGTGATAAATTTACAATGACTTCAATCTTAGTAGGATCCACTAGTAAACCTTTTTTACAGACTATATGTCCAAAACATATTCTAAAAGGTGTCCCAAAATTTCACTTCTTTATATTCAATGATATCTGACACTGCCTGCATATTTCCAACATTAGCCTTAGTACTTCTAGCTGATATTTTAACAGACTATATATAGTCCAATCATCCAGATATACTTCTAAAAATTGATGTATGAATTCTTTAAAGGAAGCCATGTCTAGTCTTGAAAATATGGTTGGTGCATTCTTTAGCCCAAATGTCATGAATGTAGATTGGTAGGATCCCCATTCTGTAGAAAATTTTGTCTTATATCTATCCTCTGGAGCTATCTTGATCTGATGGTAACCTGAGAATCCATTTGTAAATGAGTATTCTTCCTGACCTACCACATTCTCTAATACCTCATCTATGAAAGGAGTAGGAAAAGGGTCATGTAAGAAAGAATCATTCAATTTTCTCAAATATACACAAATTCTTATCCCCCTTTGTTTCTTTTCTTGCACTACCATTGGACTTATCCATTCAAATTCCTCTATTGGTTTTATGATACCCAATTCCAACATTCTATCAATTTCTTCCTTCACTTTCTGGTTATACACTGGGTTTAATCTATAAGGTCTATGCCTGACAGGTATTGCCTCAGGTTTGAGAGGTATCTTCATCTCTCCTAGATCTCCTATTATTCCCTTCATCTCTATAAAGGTCATTGGGAACAAGTCATTGTATTCGCGCAGTAACTCTATTATTCTTTCTATTGTTTGTTCATCCCAATAGTCTCCAATACTTGCCATTTTAGGGTTATCAGTTGTTCCAATGTTTACTTTCTTCACCTTGATAGGTGCAAAAAATACTTATGAATCCAAAGATGGAACTTCCACCTCTCTTTCTCCTTCAATTTCTATAATCTGAATATTGCGCAGGTCATCTTCATCTAGTTCTTCCTCTTCCACATGATAACATGACAGTAGTTCTTTGATTGTCTGTCTATTCTGTTGTTGTTACTCTGTCATGAGTTCAACCTCTGTTTCATCAAAAAACATTACACCTTTTATCTGCTTCAGTGTTCACTCAATGTTGGGGTTCTCATGTTCAAATGATAAGGTTACTATAAAACAATTTGTAATGTTGTCCATTCTATAGTACATTTGCGCATCTCTTGGTCTACATACCAGTTCTCTGGAATTCCTTCCAATGTATGGATTAAGTGATGAGGCCATTCCTTCGGTGGTGCCATCCTCCATTGTGTCATACACTTCTCCAAGTGTTTTGTTGGTGTTCCTTTCCCATCATACCTTTGCATTTTATTTCTCCATTGTTGCATGCCAAATCTGATGCACAACAATCACTTTGTAACACACCCACTACTATAATTTAAAAATTTTGGATTTGATCTCCCATACATGGGAGATCTCCCTAAAATTCACATTAGCGAAATGCCAATCCCCGGTTCTATATCGGGATATCGCGACTCGGGAGTTCGCGATTC
>ML781026.1:130401-163012 GCA_009831015.1 Picea engelmannii | reverse complement strand
TCCTTGTTTGGATGTGTTTCCTGTTGTATTTCTTCCACTAAAATTTGGGTTTCTAAATGGTGGTGTTCTTTATGGTGTACTAGTGACACATGGGGTTATGGGTTCCACACTGACATTAACATGGATGGGAGTTATGTCCTGTGTTCCTTCCACTGAATTTCCTGTCTTCATTTCATATGTTGTACACAAGATTTCCTTAATCTTCTCCACAACCCAGAGATCCTATACCTCTTCCTCATCATTTACCAAGCCCTCTCTATCAGTTAGAGCTCTCTTCTTATTATTCATCTTATATTGGTAGGGTTCTCCACTGCACGTCTTTCCATCTGTTTCCATTATCTATTTTATCTTATCTTCCTTCATCATAATTGGGTCCATGGCCTCCTTCTTCTTTCCCTTATCCATATCTTCCTCCATTTATCCACCTCTTTTCAATGCTTCCCCCCTTCCCCCATGCATGCAGGGAAGTTTATTTGTCTGATTCCATAATCATCACACCATTGTTATACAATAAAATCTTGATTGAAGTGTAGAACAATCTTATGTACCTACCTCTAGGTCCTTTTAGAAACTCATGTTTTGCTACGCTGTAAGACTTCATGGTATCTACTGCGAATTCTATGATAAACCCTGCCAAAATACTGTCTAACCATAAATCTAGTGCGCGCGTGAATTTGTTGTTAACTTGATGTAACTGGACAATCTCCACAAGATTCCACTCCATATTTATGATCTAATTTGTTGGGTGGTTGTATTTTAACCTTAATATCCACTTCTGCAACAAATGTGAAAATCATAGAAAAATACCTCATGCAAGTCGCTAAACACATATTTATCCAGGTATTTGCACAGTGTTGACTTAGAGTTTTTTTTATCTTTATGTGAAAACTCAAGCTCATTTTCTTTCAACCATCTTTCAATCTCCGCCTTCGTCGGATTTCAAGGCCAGAACATTCCTTTTTATAACTTCATTTTCTACATGCTTATTATATGGATCCCATTCACTCAATCTCATGTAGTTCCAACCATAAATGGAACCATTTGTTGGTTTTTAATCTCTCTCTATCTGACTGGGATGACCCAGGTTCAGATCTGAACAAGTTTCCAACAAAACCCTCTAAAACTATTGGCCCTCTTGGTAAACCAGAAGGAAAAAAAATACACAGAGTGCACTGCACAGTCTGACCTAAGATAGTTCTATGGGTGACTACAAAGCTCTAGTGCTTGCAGTCCAACAAGGAGTGGGGATGTGGGATTATAATTGATCTTCTTTAGGCATTGATATGATTTTTCTCTCTATTATTTCTAAGATTAATTTATATGTTAAGCCTATGCATGCATTATAATAGATCTAACTAAACCATCCATTGATAATATAACTACTGAAAAAAGGTAAATATGCAATAAACAACACAAATATTTAGATTTCTGTAATATATGGCGTTGCGCACATTACATCTCCGATCATAAAATCATGAAAAAGGTTCCACAACCTCTATGAGGTAGACTAGATCACACCGGCCTCCTCATCATGTGATCTAACCCTCAAGATCTAGCTACTTTACTCTTCTATAGCTCAAAAAATTACAAAAATGTATCAAAACTATTTTGGAATCTTTTCAATAGTCTGAAAAACCCGAACAACTTTGTTGGGCTTAACTGCTATTTTATTCTCTCCGAGTTATTGACCCAGGGTTCATGTCATTCGGGTTTCCAACAAATCCTCTAAAACTATCAACCCTTCTGGTAAACCAGAAGGCAACACAGTACACAAAATTCACTGTGCAGTCTCACCCGAGATAGCTTTAAATGGGTGGCTGTAAGACTCAAGTGTTTACAGCCTAGGATTGAGTATGCGATAGGGGTTTATTAACTAGATCCATGCACTATGACCTATGAGGGTAATCTACCTATTCCTCATGGGTACACATTCCCATTACACAGTTTACTCCCAAGCAACATATTCGTGTTCCATAACAATATATGAACTTATTTATTAAGCATAACAATAACCTGCTGAAAGAACGTAAAGACATTCATACATTCATGACATTACATAGTTATTATTGTGGTTCACCCACTCTTGGGATACGTTCACAAAGATTCAGCTCTTGGCTCTATTATTATGGCAGTTTTTCATTTCCAATGCCGAGAGCTTACAATTCCCCTCTTATGGGTAAGATCTATATGAGGCAAACTAGATCACACCAGGGTTTATAGCCTATGAACTAATCCTTAGATCTACCCCCTCTCCTCCTTTCTAGCTCAACAACTTACAAAAATGGTACATAACAGTCAATATCTCATATCGCATCTGCTCATGTGTAACTACAGTAAAAGATGGGATAACAACACTAACACCCCAAGCTAATACACAATGTTTCAACACAAAAAAGTTGAACCTCTACATGATACCTACGTATCTATATTTATACATTTCGGGCTCTTCATCCATTTACAAATAATTACAAAAACCATAACTCTACCTACGTTAGGTCTTCCTCCCATGCACGCGTGTTGTTCTTCCTCTAGCTGTCACTTTCCTTGTGCATGATTTCTTGCATGTGCACGTGCTATTCTTTCTCCAATTGTTACTTCCATTTCTGCACGCTTTCTTTCCCACGATTTTCCTTCTTTCCACTTTTTCCTGGTGCCAAAAGGCCCCCAACACTGACATGTGACTTGTCCCGAGTCACCTAATATTTTTGAGTTGCCTCGATCTCCTCGGTGATCATCTGGAAATTTTCCTTCAGCTCTGCTTCTTTTGTCAGTGCCTGTGTAGTCTTATCCTTAATGGTATCCACTACCTGAATTGCCACTTCGTCGCTCAGTATTCCTACACATTCTTCCTGTGTCTGTGTTATATGTGTTCTAGCTCCTTTTGCCTATGTGAGTACTTCTTCTACTCATTCCTGCAGTGGTTCTATTTGAGCTCGACGCTCATGTTTGTGTGTTTACGTCGTGATAAGTTATGCCTACATCTTCTTCATCTCTTGTGTCCCCTTGATGTGTTCTAGGATTGGTATGGTATTTTTCCTCTATTTGAGTTCTTGGATCGCTACATTGATCCTTTCCTCTTCCTTGTCCGAGCGTTGGACATGTGGATCCTCCTCCAGCCTTGTTCAAAGTTGCACTACTTTATTGAACAATTCTGCTACTATGCTAATCTGTTGATCTATCTCCTGCAGTTGCGTCATTGCTTCCTACTTCCTTTGCTCCTTTACTACCGATGGAGTTTTTGGTGTGACCTGTTCTCAGAGACCCTCTATCTCCTTCTAATATCGATCAATTTCCTGTGCAATTTGGTCAATCTTTTCTGCGGATGGGAGTTTGTTTCCTTGCGCAGTGCTTGGAAGTTTCCCAAAAATTTCTCCCACTCTTTGTTCTAGTTCATTCCTACATTATTTCTCCTCCTGAGTTTCAGATTTGGCCTACTCACAATCTTTTTCCAGTGCTTCCCGCTTCTTTGTTTATTTTTGTAACTCGAATAAGTTTTTATGTGCCCTAGACTACATTTCGTGGTCGACGCTAACCTGCAATTTGTATAGTTTCCTTGATGGCATCCTCGTCAAGACCAATTGGATGTGGTCCAAATCCTTCAGTGGTGTCTGTCCCATGATTTCATCCATTCTTATCATGATAGGTTTTATGTAGACCGTTGCGTGTGCGTGTGGCATTGGAAGGACTGGGTCTCTCTCTTATACCTCCATTATTTTGTTGTTCTATGTTGTCGATGAATCTATGCCTCTGGTTCTCCTTTCTCTCTGGGCCTCCCTGAGTGTCCTGAGGAGTTGTCCCATTTCTGCCAGCGCTTTTTGCAGTTTATCCCTATGATTGTTGCATGATCGAAGTCTTCTACTAGATAGTCCTAGACCATTCTGGTGATCATTTCTCCATCGTCCTCCATGATTGTATAGTCTGGTGATTCTCTTTATGCCTTCGATTTCTTGTGCGCGCATGTTGTCTGCACAACTGGTCTTTTCGTTCCCCCTGGTTCCTGTGTGTTGGGATTTGGGGTGGTATCCTGTGCTCCCTTAGCTTGTTTTGGTTGTCCATTGGTCACTTTCTTCCCCTTCTGGGTTCCTATCTACTTCGACACTTCATCTTCCTGAGTCGACTTTTTTTGGCCCATCCTTGGTTTCTTGGGAACTAGGATTTGTGGAAGTTGTGTTTCTGCCTGCGCTGCCTCTCCTTCTATTGTTCTTTCTAGTACTTCTCAGGGAATGGTTGGGATTCTCCATTCATCAGTCCATTCACTGATGACCATGTTGATGTCATCCTCTGTGATGAAGTAGTGCATCCATAGCCACTGATTATCTGGATCCTGCCTTGGTTGTATCCACATGGCTTAACATGTAGCCCAGAAGTTAGCGATATCCCCATATTGTGCGACAACCTCTGGTTTTATCCTCCATGATCGAATGATATCTTCCTTTATGTCCTATAGGTATTCTTAAAATACGATTCCATTATCCCTCTTATGCCTGGCCTATGGCCCAGATTTCAGTAATGGATATCTTGCTCCCGCTCGCTGTGGTCTAGTACAAAAAATTACATACTCTGGTTCCCGCCATCCCATGAAAGCTATGAGGGTGAGCAGCCATGAGTAATGTAATTCTGTACTGAGGTCCTGTGCATCCTTGCAGTCCACTTGGAACAAGTTTAATAGATAAGGCACCCAGCTCACGGAGGTGCCTTCGACGCACTGAGCTGCAAATGCGATGACTCCTGCTGGTACTTCATCTTTGTGGCATTTTCTTAAAAATTTATAGGCTAAGATATTTGCTCCCAATTGTGTCATTTCATTGTTGATCGGTTTGATTGTAATGCCTCTTGTTCCCCTGGTGGTACCATATTTCTTCTTCATTTCCTCTGCTAACACTTTCTCCTTGGATTTATCATCCAGAATCAATGCGGGATCCATGCCTCGGCTGGGTAGTCATGTTATCTATGCGATAATATCAACAGTTATGGGGACGGGTTTGTCCAGCCATATATCCCTTCCATGTGTGACTGCTAGTAGCTTCTTGATGCATGTTGTCACGTACTAGCCTCTGCCAAAATGTGGAAGTTTGAGCAAACCTAAAATTCTTGTTATGTCTAGTCCAGCTGCCCACTGATGTGGTTGGTTGATCAATTCTCTAATTTTGTTTACCACTATGTTCTACATAAAACCCTCGGTGCAAGTTCCAGGTACTTGGCTTCGTCTGATACATCATGGTTGAAATACTTGAGCTTCCCAACGTGACCCAATAGCTATGGATCTACCTATACTCCATATGGTATGCGTGGTAGCACAATTTTTGTTAACGGTTTCTTGTGATGTGAGCTCAGTATTTGAACTCTACCTTCTTGCTGTAGTGGTTGGTTCGAAGTTATTGTAGCTGAGGTAGTTCCAGCAGTCTCCTCTATTGGTTGACCTAGGCTGGGTATCTGTGACTCGTCTAGTTGCACTGTTTCTCCTAGACTCTGTTCCATTCTGTTAACTTCCACGGCTACTTTAGTTCTTTCTGGTTGCACTTTTCGTTGGGTTTCCACTTCCTCGTTCTGAGGCTCATGCATCACTACTGGCATATCCTCTTTCATATGCTCTTCTTATGGCTACTAAATCTCTTCCAGTATCAGTGTAGAGTTCACCAGTATCATCTCTGGGGATGGGATCTCATCGATATCAATGATATCCAGTTGTTGTTGCTCGTTTTCTTCCAGCAGTCCCTGTGACCTAGTTTGAACCCTGGTCGGTCTGGCTGTCTAGCCTGGTTCTATGGGCTTCAGTGGTGCCATAGTGGTGACTGTCGAACGTTTGCTGAGTTTGAATGAATTTGGTGAGCTCTATGGTCTCTCTCTGTTCGTTCTGGCTATTTTGGCTCTTTCTCTGTTCTCCTTTCGTGAATAGACTAGTTGCTTCTGTGCTCGCGTGTTGTATGGGCTTGTCATGAAGCTTGTCGAGGATGCTTCCTCCATGATATGATTAATGCACCATAACTATGGGTTTAATGCATCTACGGTAGTTTTTTACTTTCCATTATGCTTACATTTTTGTTTCCAGTTGGCGTGTTTAATGTGATGTTCCATCAACCCTTTCTGTGCTTTAATTTCTCTTAGTGTTGTCCTGTCATATTACTTTTGCTGACTTTTTGTTTCCCACTCATTTTTCTTTGGTATGTAACTATTGTCTTTGCCTTTTCTGAATTCGTGTTTCAAATGTTATGCGGCCTTTCTATCTCTGGCGTGCTTCGGGATTTTTAGTTTTGTTTCCTCTTTTTGTTCTCTGTTTTGATTTCTGATTTGATTTTTTATTTTTTTTACTATGTAGTGGGTGGTCGACTGTCCTTGTACATATTCAGTCGAATCCCATTGATCATTCCTCTGCGTTCTATGCTTGCTAAATATCTTAACTGTAAAAATCATCCGTCTTTTACAGATTTTACCTCGTATGGTCCTAACCAATGCATTCTCATCTTTCCTGGGTGCTCAAATGATTTGCTTTCATAGAGAAATACTATATATCCTTCCTTGAACGTCTTCTTCTTGAAGTGTCGATCATGCCAAGCTTTGTCTCTGGCCTTCTATACTTGTTGATGGAATCCTGCCAAGATTTGGTCTTCCAACATTGACAATAGTTGATTCAGTCTTTCCTGTATTGCGCCTCGTTATGTCATTTGTGTGATAGCGGCTACGCATAAGATGGGTACTAAAAATTCTAATGACACTACTAATTCTTGGCCATAGACTAGTTGGAATGGTGTGTACCCTGTCAAATGTTTGCATATCCTCCTATACACCCATAATACTACTGGTACTTTGAGGTCCCAGTCGTCTCTATTGATGTTATAGATCTTTGTTAGTGTGTTCTCGAGAATTTTGTTGAAGGCTTCTACTGTGTCATTCGCTTGTGGATGATATGGTGTTCTCTTCTGATGATGAACTTCAAACTCTTCGAGCATCACATAGATGGTGTTTTTTATGAAGTGCGTGCCTTGGTCGTTCATAAAAAATATTGGACACCTAAACCTAGTAATGACTTGTTCAAATAAGAAGCGTGCAGTTGTCTCTGCACTACAGTCTTTTACTAGTGCAGCTTCCACCCATCTTGTTAGGTATTCCATCATGGTGATGATGTATCTTGCGACTATTCTTTTGGCTAATGGGTTAATTGGTCCCAAAAAGTCTATTTCCTATTTATCAAATGCCTGTAATGTCACTTGCAGTCGTAATGGCGTATCGTCCCTTCTATTGGGTTTGCCTAACCTCTGACAAACATCGCATCTCTAACAGTACTCTTTCGAGTCTCTGTGGATCATTGGCCACCATAATCCTGTGTGGAGTACCTTCTGCGTGGTATCTTTTCCTGCATAATTCCCTCCTGCCATTCCCTCGTGGGCTTCTACTAAAATTCTTGGTCGTTCATGCTCCAACACATACCTTCGTAAAATGCTATCTGCACCCATCTTGTATAGATGTCCTGCGATCAGTTGATAGTCGGTTGCGTGGAATACCAGGTTCTTCTTCTGCACAGTACCTGTTCTCAAGTACTTAATGATCTCTCTTATGTAGCCATCAACAATCTGAACTGGGAATAATTATGCATCTGGATATTTTTCTTCTAAGTTCGTGGGTTCTTGTCCATTTGTGACCCATGATAGGTGGTCAGGTCCTGCATCAAATATTCCTAGTTTGACTATTACTTCAAAGTCAAATTCTTGAAATAACAATAACCATCGATAGATTCTCCCCCCCAACACTGCCTTGTTGACTAGGTATTTCAGGACTGAGTGATCTGTAAACATATTAAAATGTTTTCCCAATAGGTAATGTCTGAACTTCTGCAGTGTGTAAACCATAGCTAGGCCCTTTCTTTCCGTCTTGTTATAATTTTGTTCTGAGTGTGATAGTTTTCTGCTTGTGAATGCTATCGGGTGATCCAAGTCTCATGTTCCTGGTTGTGCTAAGATAGCTCCAGGTGCTATCGCTGATGCATCTACATGCACATGGAATGTCTTTTCCCAGTTTGGAAATACTAATATTGGTGTAGTAACCATATTTTCCTTCAAAGTGTCCAGACCATGTTGACATGCATCATTCCATTGATATTTTGTATCTTTCCTTAGTAGTTTTTCCATTGGTGTTGTGATCTGCGCATATCCTTTGATGAATTTCCTATAGTATCCGGTGTGTCCTAATGTTTATCTTAACTGGCGAACTGTTTTTGGTGCTGGTAAGTTCACAATGACTATGATCTTTGTCGGATCCACTAGTAAGCCTTGTTTGCATACTATGTGGCCCAATAGTATCCCAAAAGGTGTCCCAAATATGCATTTCTTGATATTCAGTGATATCTGGCATTGTCTGCATCGTTCTAACATTAGTCGTAACACTTCCACACGGTGTTTCAACAAACTGTAAATTGTCCAATCATCCATGTATACTTCGAGAAACTGATGGATGAATTCTTTAAATGTTGTGATAACCACTCTGGAGAATATGGCGGGTGCATTCTTTAGTCCAAATGGCATGAATGTGTACTAATAATATCCCCATTCTATTGCGAACGTGGTCTTGTGTCTATCCTCCTGTTCTATCTTAATCTGATGGTAGCCTGAGAATCCATCAGTGAAGGAGTAAGCTTCGTGTCCCCCCACATTCTCTAATACTTCATCTGTAAATGGTGTAGGGAATGGGTCATGTAGGCATGCATCTTTCAACTTCCTCAAGTCGACGCATATCTTGATCCCTCTTCCTTGTTTCTTGTCCTGTACTACCATCGGGCTTATCCATTCTGATTCCTTGACTGGTTCGATTATTCGGGCTTCGAGCATCCAATCGATATCCTCTTTAACATTTTGTTTATATATGGGGTTTAGTCTATATGGTCATTGTCTAATCGGTCTCACTTAAGGTCTGAGTGGTATCTTTATCTTTCCCAGTTCTCCTGTTATACCCTTCATATCTGTAAATGTAGTAGGAAACAAGTTGTTATATTCACACAACAACTCTATGATGATTTCTACTGTTGGATCATTCCAGTAGTCTCCAATGCTGGCCATTTTGGGATGTTCAGTTGTTCCGATGATAAATTTCTTTACCTCGATTGGTCTGGAAATCACTTTGGATTCTGTGGGTGGTCCCTCCAAATCTCTTTCAACTTCTACTTCTTCAATCTAAATATCGCACGGGTCATCTTTGTCTGGTGCTTCCTCCTGTATATGGTAACATGACAGTAGTTCCTTGATTTTTTGCTTATTTTGTTGTTGTTCTTCTATGATAGTTTCTATTTCTGGTTCTTTTATGAATGTTACTCCTCTTATCCATTTAAGGGCTGCATCTATGTTGGGGTTCTCATGCTCGAATGATAAAGTGACTACGAATTTCTACTACAATATTCGCCATGTTGTCATTCCTTTGTGCAATTCCTGGTTTGTGTACCAGTTCGCTAGTATGACCTCTAAAGTATGTATGAAGTGATGAGGCCATTCCTCAAGTGGTGTCATTTTCCATAGCATTCTACATGCCTCCAAGTCCTCTGATGGTGCTCTGTGTCCATCGTACTTCTGTTGTTTGTTGTTTTTCTGTTCTACGTCAAACCTTATGCGTAGTAACCGCTTACATTGATACTAGTCTGTGATAGTCTCCTTGTGTGTGCCCCACCATCTTGCGGGTGTGGCTTTGAGTGATAAATCTAATTCTCGTAGCCTCTGGTTCTCTAATACATCATCTTCATATTGTGTCAAGAATGTTTCCAAATCATTTAGTCTGTGGAAACTGGGTGGTTCTCTAATTTCTATGCCTATCCACCGTACTGTGCAGTCTATTCTTGCACATCTTCTCGTGGATACTTCATGTAGTCTCTGCTGCCCGTTTTCTAATCCGGTGTCTGTGTATGTTCCTCATGAAGTAATGCTCCACCAATTGAGTACCCTATCTACAGTTGGGTTTACATAATCCTCATCACGCATAGTTGTTCTGTACAAATGGTCGATCTCCTCTAAGTCCAGGCAAGTGGGTTCTACGAACCTCTCCCCTTCTGATGGGTCGAGTGGTGCTATGACCCTGTAATCTCCAGATTCAAATATATTTTTTCTTGTTTTTAAGTTAATTATGGCATGATTTTCAAACACCCAATCCAGACCGAGTAGTTCCGAGTATGGTGTTGTGCCATCTACTATTTCGATGACTTCAAAGTCTTCTTTAGTACACACCCCATCAAGATCTATTGTTACTCTTTTCAGTCTACCTATTGGTAGGACTCTATGCTAGTTGGATATTTTTAATAGGACATTTGAGTATCCCAATGTTGGCTCTCCCATGCATTGTCAGGTCTTCTTGGGTAGCACATTCACTTCAGATCCTAGGTCTAGTATAATGTCTCCCATATTGAAATCCCTAATGTTATCATTTAGTCTAAATTCCCTACTTGTTCTTCTTCAGGTGTGTAGGTGATTAACGGTTTTTGGTTGTAGCTTTTCTTCCGTCTCACTGCTACATTTCTCTAGTATGTTTTACAATATTTTCACAGATGAAGGGTCACTTAATACTTTTACGCATGATTGAAAAAAGTATTTGATAGTACATACTTTTCCCTTGGGTTTCATTCCATTGGTATGATCCAACGATGGTGGCATTTTGTATTCTGGGGCTTCTTTGACTGGTTGCGCAGTTGAAGTCGACGCTGCATCCACCTTCTGAAAATCTTGTCTGGCTTCCTTAAAAGTATCCTTTTCTTTGGGTGCATCAAACTACTTCCTTGGTTCGATGTTCTTCTTTATCCATTAGTTCTATGTTGGTTCCTGTCGAACTACGTCATTTCCTATTTTTGTTCCTCCACGAGTGACTATGTTGATGTTCCGTCCATCGTCCCTTGCTTCAGCTGAAATCCATTGAACATTCTGATTGTTCTGGTTCCTCTTTTCCTGTATCTTTACTAATATTGTCAGACATTCCTCTGTCCCGTGATCCGATGTGCGATAATACATACAAGTTGCTTGTGGCAGTGGACATTCTCGTGCATAATGTCCTAGTTGCCGACAATTGTGACATGTGACTGGTCCTCTGCCACATCCGAAACCTCCTCTGACTTGTCCTCCTCCTCTGTAGCCTACACGATCACCTCTCAGTGTGTTATATTGTGGTGTTTGATTATACTGCGCGGTATTGTACTGTGGCTATGACGGGTTGTACTGCGACTGCACATTGTTGTAGGGTTGTTGCACAGTATTATATTGATATTGCATAGTGTTGTATGGGACTGGGGCTTGGTTGAACTAGGGTGCTTCTTTCCCAGTCATCATTTCGGCCTGTACTCTATATGCATCTAATTTTCTTTCCCACATCAACTCCATAGTTCTACAATATTTGTCATTATGGCCCACTGACTTACAAAAGTTGTAATATAAATTCTTTGGAACTATCTGGTATTTATGCATCATCGTGCAGTGGTTTCTTTCATATTTTTCACCATAATCCTCCCTGTTGTAGTGGGTTTGGCACACCTGTTGCCATATACTGTGCGAATGTTGGGCATTCATTATTTTGGTGTCCTTTCATTCTGCATGTGGTGCACCAAACAAATTCTCGTTTGTCCTAGTTATTATTTTGGTTCAACTAAAATGTTAGATTCTTCAAATCCTCCTTCAATTCCTCAATAGTTGGGTCCGTCTACTGGTACTGGTTCTCTTCCAGTTGCAAGGCTGCTTGCAGAGCCTCTGCATGTGTCTGAAACTTATGTTATCGTAAGGGATATTTTATATGTAGGATTACTGAGTTGACAAAGAGGTGTCGATGTTGCATCTCGGTCATAAGGTATTTTAGTTTTCCCTTTAGTCACTTGAATATCTAATCAATCTCCCATACAGACTCTCCTAGTTTTTGTCTTATCTCAATCATATATTTCATGTACTGATCCTCTAAGCTCGACTTCTGTAACTCATTAATCAATAGATTCTTAATGTATTCCAGTGTCCTCGTCGTCCCAGGGGCACTATTTGTATCTAGACTCATGTACCAGTCTAGTGTGCGGTATCTTAGCGTGATTGCTAACTCTGCGAGTTTGGTTTCTTCATCAGTGATCCGTTTTTCCTCCCATATATTTGTGCAAATTAACAAGTGCTTCTCATGATCTTCTGTTGCTTCTCCTAAAAATTCTTGTAATCTAATAGTGGGATCGTGTCCCGCCATTCTAAATATTGAACTACTACCTCCACCGCACGATGTAGAAACTTGACTAATACTGCCTAAAGTGTCTCCTCCAGTTGTTTCTCCTACGATAGATGTACTTCTTGTTGTTGGACTTCCTCCAAACTGTGGTTGTCTAAACGATGGTGTTCTCTTTGGTGTATTAGTCACACATTGGTTTATGGGTTCCACACTGACATTAATATGGATAGAATGGATTCCTTCTTATCCCATTATTGGGCCTCATGTTTTCCTCTCATAAGTTGCGCACATGATTTACTCAATCTTCTCCATAGCTCGGAGATCCTCTACCTCTTCCTCATCGCTTGTCCAGCCCTCCCTCGTGGCTATGGCTCTCTTCTTGGTATTCACCTTATAATGGTAGGGTACTCTGCTACGCATGATCCACTGAAGTTGGTCATCATCCATCAAGATCAAAACCAAGAGTTTCCCCTTCCCCCATGCACGCAGGGAAGTATAGCTGTCTGATTCCATTGTCATTACACCTTTCTTATATAGAAATATTTTAATAGAAGTATAAAATTATCGAATGTACCTTCCTCAAGGTCTGCATAGAAATTCTTGCCCTGTTGCGCTGTATGACTTCGTTGTGTCGACTGCAAACTCTGTGATGAAGCCTGCCACAATACTCTCAAGCCAAAAGTCAACTGCACGAGTGAATTTGTTGTTCACCTGTTGTAACTGCTCAACCTATATTGTGGTCCAATCTAGTTGTCGGATTTGGTTCGTTGCATGGTTATATTTCAACCTTAGTATCCACTACTGAAGTAGGTGGGGAAAATCATAGAAAATAACTTCGTGTAAATTCGTAAACACATATTTATCCAAATATTTGCGAGGTGTGATGCTAGGGTTTCTATTGTCTTTCTAGGAAAACTCTATCTCTTTGGTTCTCAACCAACCTTCGATTTCTACATTCGCGAGGTTCCAAGGTCTCAACATTCCCTTCTAATGGCTCATTGTTCTTTTGTTTCGCTCATTCGTTTCTTGTTCACTCAGATATTGCCTACTCATTCCTCTGTTGTTCCTATTAAAATGACAACAGAACCATTTTTTGGGATTAACTGCTCTCTTCTTCTCTCTAAGTTGTTTACCCAGGGTTCGTGTCATTCAGGTTTCCAATAAATCCTCTAAGACTATTGTCCCTTCTAGTAAACCAGAAGGCAAGACAATAGACATAATGCATTGTGCAGTCTCACCCGAGATAGCTTTAAATGGGTGGTTGTAAGACTTAGGTGTTTACAGCCTGGGATTGAGTATGAGATAGGGGTTTATTAACTAGATCCATGCACTATGACCTATGAGGGTAATCTACCTATTCCTCATGAGTACACATTCCCATTACCCAATTTACTCCCAAGAAGCATATTTGTGTTCCATAACAATATATGAACTCATTTATTAAGCATAACAATAAACTGCTAAAAGAAAGTAGAGAGATGCATACATTCATCACATTACATAGTTATTACCGTGTTTCACCCCATCCTGGGCTACGTCCATAAAGATTTGGCTCCTGGCTCTTTTATTATGGCAGTTCTGCATTTCCAACATCGCGTGCTTACAATTCCCCTCTTATGGGTAAGATCTATATGAGGCGAACTAGATCACACTAGGCTCTACAGCTTGTGAACTAATCCTCAGATCTAATTTCTCTCCTCCTTTATATCTCAACAACTTACAAAAATGGTACATAACAATCAATATTGCATACTGCATCCACTCATTCGTAACTATGGTAAAAGATGGGATAACAACACTAACACCCCAAGCTAATACACAACTTTTCAACACAAAACAGTTGAACCTCTACATGATACCTACGTCGGGATCTTCAGCCATTTAAAAAGAATTACAAAAACCCTAGCCCTACCGATGTTAGGTCTTCCTCCCATGCATGCATGTTGTTCTTCTTCTAGCTATTGCTTTCCTTGTGCATGCTTTCTTGCATGCGTGCGTGTTGTTCTTTCTCCAGTTGTTACTTCCATTTTTGCATGCTTTCTTTCCCATGATCATCCTTCTTTCCACTTCATCCCGGTGCCAACAAACTTTGAACCCTAACCCAGACCTCCTAGGTTCTTATTTATATTATTTTTCCAAGTTATCAGTCATTACAATCTCTTACCAAAACCCTAACCCTAAGATGGTTAGGTTTTCCTACCTATGTGCCTTGCAAGATTTCCTCCTTTGCATGTGGATTTCCCTTCACACGTGCTACTTTGCTTACCATCTCTTCTTCTCCAAAATTGGGTTTTACCTTCCAAAAATAGACCTTACCTAAAAAATATGCCTACGCACAACACCACTCCACTATAGGTTAATTATGTAGCGGCATGTCCCATGTTTTCAATTGTCGATGAGAACAAGCCTCTCACAGTATGATCGACTTATTCTGGCCTGGATCCAGTAGTTGACATGGTGATATATTCAATACAAATATTAGAGCCTGATATCCTTACCCCTATAGTGGCCCTCAACATTATTCCTTCCAGAGCATTGTTCTCTTGTACAACAAAGATCCCCTGGAAGCCATGATCGAGGTGTGTCCCTTGACATGCATTTTTTCTAGATAATTATCCTCTTGGAAGCCATGATTAAGAATAACTTGCATTGAGTACAGTTCATCATCCATTTCAATCTCATTAAAAAATGAAATGGTCAGCCGAGCATAGTTCGTTTCCTGTGTCAAGCTCGTTTAAAAAGTGAAATAGATCCTTGCGAGCATAGTTTTTCTTCTCAATGGAAATATCATTAAAAAATGAAACAGAGAGTTACAAGCATGTTTTTTCTTCTTTGTGGAAAGCTCATTAAAAAATGTAAACATAGTTCTGGGAATCAAACCTAGGAGTAATGAGAATAGTTCATTGTCTCTATCAATCTCATTAAAAAATGAAATAGACCCCCCTCCATCTAAATTGAGTCTTCCTCTAGATAGAATACTTGAACCTTCTTTTCCTATGCCTAGTGAAAATATTCCTATTAGTAGTCAAATTCCTAAAAGAGGAAATAAGAATCATCGACAAAGGAAGCGATGCTTGGGGGGCATATCTCCAACCTCTGGACATCATGTTGGAGCAACTCCACTAGCTTCTAACACGTAGGCTAGGGGAAAAACACCTCTAGAGAGACACACTACTAGGAGTGATCATCGCTTGGGGGTCATTCCCATCGTAACATAGTAGTATTTTATAGACCAAGCTCAATATTTTTTCTTTTTCATGATCATTAATACATGAGAATAGGCTACTGAGTATAATTTTATCTCTTTTTGGACTCATAAAATTTATACAAAAAAGGAATTATTTGGAGTCTCCTTTAAGCTCTTTTCAGACTCCCTAAACATGAAAAGATTATTGAGTGAAATTGATTCCTTTCACTCTATTTAATGACAAGTACAATTAGTCTACCCCTTTTTAAGACAAGTACAATTAATTACGAAAAATGAATACTGTATTCGATCATGGATATAAGAGTTCTCCTTGGTATTAATTTACACTTTTTCGATCTTGGGAGACTAAATTTACAAAAAAAATAATCTTGGAGTTTCCTTTAAGTGTTTTTCAAACTCCCTAAACATGAAAAACCACTTATTTTACTTTCTCTGGACTCATAAAATGTACATTGAAAGACCCATATGGGATTGAACCACACCTTCCTGGAGTTCGTTAAAAATACTCTAAAGTATGAGATTATAGTACAAGAATATGTTATCCTCCTCAATCTTGTATAAAAATAAAGAGGTACTTTCCAGAAATGGTGGGGGGGAATTGGGAAACGGAAATTATATGAAATATGTATTAATCTCTGTCTAGTCACTCTTGAACATGACACCCTTTCACTCCTTGTGCCAAGGTTGGGAAATACATTTGTCTCTTTTTTATCATAGTCCTCCATGAATCTACACTTTGGTATTTGATCCTCATTTTGAGTCAGTGATACCAAGAAAGTTGTTGTTTCATTGATATGTTCAAGACAAGTCCAACCAAAATAATTCTATCGTGTCGGCTAGTTTTGAATTCCTTAATCCCTTTATCTCGTTGTCCATCCTTGAGTCAGTCCTAAATCAATATATACTTTGATCTACCTCAAATCCTTGTACTTGTTTCGTGTCTTTGATGGGAGATACATCAAGGACCTCCTATGATGGACTACTTCCTATCGACTTAAGAACACTATCTAGGAAGAAGATTTACAAACTCTATAGTACCTTGGAACTTGCATGCATCAATGGAAAGTTTCCTCGCCTTCAACAATAGGTTTTCATCAATGATATTCAATCAAATGATTCTATGGGTGTTCGACTTCAGATCATATATTCACACTCAATAGAATTTACTTATGTACCTTAAGTGTCATTGTTATTATTGGTGGTTCCTTTTTCATCTGTTAACAATCTTCATCATTGAACGGTAATAAGATGTTTTCTACCATGTTCAACTTCGACACATTTATTCACATGGTTAGATTCATACTGTGGACAATAGAGATGAAGACCTTGGATACTGTGTGATAGATCTAGGTTGCAATGGAGTATTTTGAGTATGTATTGTCACATATATACACATTTTATTAGTTTGTGCCTATGTTGTTGTTATGATGTCATAGCTCCATTGTGTATATTTTGTGGCTACGAATCAAATGATTCATGATGATATGGATCCACGTTGAATTTTTGGTGTCCATATCATTAGTTAATACAGTCATAGATTTGCAGTGTATTGGTCAACAGTGATGCTTTGAGTCATTTGTATTCTGAGTATGGGAATACTTCCTGAGTGATGATATATTATCATATTATAACTCCCTTTTTTTTGTTTTGACAAGTTTCTGATCAATGTGTTCCTTGCTTTGACACCCACATGGAAAATTATTTCATCTATAACTCCTTTTCTAACTTCATACTTCGGGGGGAATTTTGTTACACATTATTTTGGTCATAGTCATGAAAAAATGATGTTGTATCTCTATCCTTCATCATTTGAAGTATTATTTCCTTAATCCCTAAAGAAGCTAGAAGAATAATCTTTCCTGGAAGGATGAAATCCCTTGAAAAAACCTTTTTTATAAAAGTGTCACATGTTGCACCAATGTAGGGTGCGACACTCTCAAGTGTCGCATGTTTCACCACTGCAGGTGCATCAGTGTCGCATGTTGCTAGTTCATAGGGTGTGACATTGTTTAAACAAGGGAAAAATGAATAAATTCTTAAAGTTTCTAGAAAGAGTAGCTTTGGGGATGAGTTTTCCTCCGATTGGTTTGGATATAACACATATTCTTGATCTAGTGGGATCTTAACCCTCTCATCATAATATTCTCATCCCTTCCTCTTGAATATATAAATGGAGGTATCTCTCATGGAGAAAGGTTAAGAAGAGATAAAGGGATGAAAGAATATTAAGAATACATAATCTTGATTCAACTTGATTTGGGTCAAGATACCAAAGCTATGGTGTTAGAACTAATGGAAGAAAAAAGTGTGTGTTGAAGCAAGGAATCATTGGGAGGGACTTCAAAACATTAAGGATTTGGTTTTAATCTCTTCCTTTTTTATTAATACAACAATATCATTTATTTCCCAAAAAGTTTGTATGTATTTGATTATCTTTGTTGCATTTATGTTTTATCATTTTCATAGGTTTTATTAAATTAAATTTGTTTCTTTCAACTTTGTTGGCTTGTGTTTCTTGCAGGTTTTCATACATAAGTCTCATGAAAAATAAGTTGTAATATACAACTAGTGAGGAAATCATCAATTACAAGGTATGAATCCTTTGCTAATTGGTAATTTGATTGTATCAACCTAGAGAAATTTTTTTGTTCTGTCTTTTTTGTTCTAGTCTTGGTTTCTAAGTCTAGGGAGATCAGTATGTGTCCACATAGACCGATTTTTCCAATAAGAATGTTTTATGGTTGATGTAAATGGTTTCTTTTTTATGTACATGGTTGATGGTTGAGGTACATGGTACAGGTAGTGGTGCATGGTTGATTTGATTTCTTTTGTATAGGTGTTGGTGCATGGTTTATTCACATTTTGTCATATAGGTTGTGGTACATAGTTGATGCTTGGTAGGTTATAGGTTGATGGTATGGTACATGCTTAGTCGAGGTATGTGTTTTTTTTGTTGAACATCTAGTTGAGAGGTGTCCTTGGTATATGATCCATGTGAGAGGATCTGGTTAAGCATCAGTGACAGTGACAGGTTGGACAGGTTGGTCAGTGATAGGTTGATGTGACAGGTTGACAGTGACAGTGGAAGTGAGAGTAGAAGTGGCGGTGTTAGTGACAGTGGCAATGATTGTGGTAATGACAATTGGTATACACTTATATTTTATGGCGGTAGGATGGGGCAAGGAAAGGGGGTTTTAGCCTCCTTCTGATTGGTGCTAGAGAAATCAGGGAGTTGGAGCTTCCTTCATGTTAGAGCCTGAGAATTAAGTGGTTGTATCCTCCTTCTAGTGGGATCCAGAGAATTGATGGATTTGTAGATTCCTTTAGGTTGGTGCCTGTAAATAGGGGTTCACAGCCTCCTTCCAGTTGAATATGGAGAATTGGGAAGTTGGTGCTTCCAATGAATGTATTCTTTGATATATAAGAAAGTGTTTTGTGGTTTTTTCCCATTTGGGTTTCCACATAAATTTTGGTGTACTTTGTATTTGATGTGATGTTTTTGATATGATGTTTCTTATGTTTATATGCTCGTGATATATTGAATAGATGATACATTGATGATATACTATTGATAAGATTGAAATTTTATATATTATGGTTAAAAGTGGTAAACGTTCTCACACTGATTCAGCCCCCCCCCCGCTCAGTATTACAACACCATATCTCACCAAGTGAGGATAAAATAAGAGGAAATTAGTAATACTACTTTCAAAACAAGGTATGGTGACTACAAGTTCACAATGATCCCATTTGGAGAATAATTGGACAAGTTTGTCATCATCTTTTTGGATGACATCCTTGTTTATTCCAAATATAAATAAGAAAATCAACAACACTTGAGGATGGTGCTGCAAGTGTTGAGAGAATATAAATTATATGATGTTTTTTGTATGCACGGATGCATGTAAAGAAGGGCTTGGTGGGGTCCTTAGTCAAAATGGCCATGTGGTGTGCTATGAATCAAGAAAGTTGAAGGAACATGAGAGTTTGTATGCCACTCATTATTTAGAGTTGGTTGATATTGTTAATTCCTTAAAAATGTGGAAGAACTACCTTATGGGTAGAATATTTGTGTTGAGAACAAATCACAATGGACTAAAATACTTATTTGGACAACCAAACTTGAACGTTAGGAAATGAAGATGGTTAGAATTCCTCTATGAATACAACTTTGATATTGAAGACATAAAAGGTAAAAGGAAAAAGGTGATTGATGCACTCAGTAGAAGAGTACATGAAATACATGACTCAACCATCAACATGTGCATACCTGACTTACAAAAAAAAAATTAGAATATGCAAGGTCAGATCATAAGTACAAGGAAATGAAAAGAAAGCTACAACAAGGAAAAATGCAACAAAAAAATGAGAATTATTAGTCGAGAGAAGGAGTTCTTATGTTCAAGCATAGAATATATTTGTTATATAATCAAGAGTTGAAAAATATTCTCTTATCATAAATTCACAAAGTGCCTTATACTAGACACCTAGGCTACCAAAAGACAATTGCAGCTGTCAAAAAGCTATATTATTGACCAGGTACGAAAAAGGAGGCTACAGATTTCAATGCCAAGTGTCTTGAATGTCAAAAGGTAAAGGATGAGAACATACACCCGGCTAGGTTAATACATACTTTTCCCATTCTTGAGTGGAAATGGGAAGTGGTAACCATGGAATTCATTACTAAATTTCCTAGGACTACCAAACAACATGATTCAATTATGGTAGTTTTGGAAAAGCTCACCAAAGCTACCCATTTTATTCCTCTAAAGATAACTCACAAGGAAGACAACATTGTTGATATTTACTAGAAGGAAGTGGCCAGACTTCATGTGATATGTTGGCCCTTGACCAAGTCTTGAAGAATACTTGGTCATATTTGACCACTTTTGGGACTGCGACAGCTTGCCAAGGAAGGAGCGCAACATGAAGTGGAAATTAAGGAAGAAAGACCTATTTCTGGGTCCATTTTAGGGTTTTGGGTTGATGTAATGGGAAAGGGATGGCGACCCGTGGGTTTACCAATGCTTAGGCCCATTTTGTAATCTATAAATAGGCAATGTAAATAGGGTAGAAGGGAGATGATAGTAATGTAGTACATATATGTGATGTATAGCTGAAACCTTAGTGCTAGTAATTGGATCTGTGTGATCAGATGTATCTTAGAGTGCTTTGTGCATGATATTGGAAAGTTAAGTGCAAGTTGTTGTAGTCGTCTATTGAAGAGCAATGAAGAAGGATCTAGCGAGCTACGCAGATATTCTGTCCTATGAAAAGTAAGGGTCATTGAAGCTCTGTGTTGTAAATTCTTGACCAAGATAATATAAAAAAGACTTTGTGGACGTATCCCCAGGGTGGGGGTGAACCATGGTAACTATGTGTATAGTGCTTTGTGCTTCGCTCTAATATGTTTTATCTATTTCTTGGCTAGGTGATTGATGTGATTAAGTAGGTATAGTTATGCTATGTGTTGATGATATGTGAATGAATGTTAGATCTGATATATAAGATGCTTAGTGCTTGATGTGTTGAATCTAACCTATATTCATGTGGCTAAGTACTGAGTCGTATTTAGTATAAGTATTCACTGTGATGCTCTGTGTTATCTGCGAAGTACGAGACGGGTTAAATATTGATGAAGGATCTATGCTAAGTGCCTTGTAAAAGATATAATCACAGATCAGTGTCCCAGCTAAGGTTACAGACATCTGACTCCTGCAACCACCCCTGCCTCTACCTCGAGTGAGACTTCATCTGCTTCGCAGGTGTTGCCGAAAGGGCCGGTAGTTAGGGTTTTGTTGGTACTCTCTTGAGCGTTGAACCCTGGGTCCACCCCTGTGCCAACAAATGGTTCTGTTGTCGGGATAGGAACTGTGATTGTTGGGAACAAAAGAAGAAAATGATTTGTGCGAACTAAGATCTATGCGTAGATCTATTTCCCTAGTGCGTAGTATTCTACTTGACCTACAAATCTTTGTGCCGAGAAAAAGAAGTCAGATCTGAAGGGAAAAGGTCAAATCTACAGAAAAAGAGGTCAGATCTGAAGGGAAAAGGTCAGATCTACAAGAAAGAGGTTGATACCGAAGAAAATAAGTGATATCTAAATGCTCTATGCTTTAAGAAAAGTAAAAGTGGAACTTTCTGAAGGAAAAAGGTCATATCTGCAGAAAAGAGGTAAGATCTGTAATCTTTGTGCTCTGATAATGGTAAGAATAGTCAAAAGTTTTTAGATTTGAAATCTTTTTTCTCTGTAGAAGTAAGATAAGGGAAATTTTTTGTTTCTAAAGCATGGATCTAGGTATGTTTGATAGATTCTATCCTAGCTTCAAAACTAGGGCATTAATATATGAAAGAAAGATTGATATGAATATATCTGATAATTATAGTGATAGATATGTTATACCTATGCATCGAAAGAATGTCTGGACTAACAAGTGGATGCAGGATCCTAGAAAGAGTTTTTTGCAGGCTAGCCACTATGATCCTGGCACGCAGTACAGAAGGAGTTGGGGAACCTCTAAACGAAAGAGAGAATTAACCCTCTGTTATAGTTGCAGAAGACCGGGACATCTTGCTAAGGAATGCCCTGGGAAAAGACCTAGTTTCCTCTGTTGTAAGGCCATGGACCATGAAGTACTGGATTTCCCTAGAATGATTGTTAGGCTTGAGAAGTTGAATATGGAGCAAGCAAACCCTGAAGGAGATCAAGAGACCAAGATTATAGAAGAGACCCAAAAAGAATAAGAAAATATATTGCTACAGATGAAAGATACCTTGAATGACCACCGACATGTTAGGCTACCAGAGATCTTCAAAGAAAAGGAGAAAATTGAAGCAAGAATAGGGGACTTTGACATTGACTGTACTCTTAATGAAGAAACACTAGTGAACATTATGCCAGAAATAACTTGGGAATCTATAGGAAATCCTGCCATGATCCCTTCCCCAGGAGGAACAAGTTTCTTTAGAGGAAAGCTAGTAAACCTATGTGGAAGTCTCGCTTGGATACCTATGACTGAAAATGGAACTTCGACAGAGGAAGACTTTGAGATCATTAAACTTGTTGAAGACAATGCCCCATTTACCATGCTCATAGGAAAACCTTGGATTGATAGAGAACAAGCCAGACAAAAATAAGAAGAAAAATTTTTGGAACAAAAGAAGCAAGAGTTTAAAGACTTTATGACCAGAACGATCACGCACTTGATTGAAGAACAAAAGAGCAGATCACAGATATTTAATATTAGCAACTCCGATGTCGAAGCTAAGAGAACACTTGAGGATCTATAGAAGATCGAGTTACCTATTTTTTATACAGAAGAAGTATTATCAAGGAAACCTAGGCAAGACTTTCAACAACACGAAGTAACTAAGACCACAGAAGATAAACATCAAAATGGTAAAATAATTACTGAGACGAAGCTTACTGGGAAGAAGACTAGGAAGTTAATAAAGAAAAGGGATAATACTGTAAGGTTACAAGAGGTTCTAGAGGACACTTTGCAACAAGAAGAATTGCAGAATTGGAGCTTCGCTAAGATATCAGAACAATGACATAGGGTACTTTTCCATGATGAAGCAATATAGCCATTGGAACAGATATACCCATTCGACCGCCACTCCGAATGAATTGAAAAGTAGTTATGGGTTACCAATAGAAAGTTGGATAGCACTAGAATGGATAGAATGAAGTTAATGAAGGCCTCATGTCCATTGCAAGCAAACTGTTGCTGAGATTGCCTACTTAACCTATCATGCCACGCACCAAGAATACTTTTTTCTAACTGAGAATTTGAGTGCGAACCTCAAGATTTACTTACCTTGAGATCATTGCCTTAATATTCATTGTAGTCTTTGAATTCCTTTTCCACCTGAGCCAACTGACCCAAGTTTGTATGTCGGACGAGCTCAACGTTGCTGCGAAAATTGTTGAAGAAGTTCTAATTGATTTAATGACTGAGAGAGTCATGTTAGAATGTGGAATGTCTACAGGTGTACAGGCATCATCCTCGAGCACACTGACAGCTTCCCCCTCCATTTCTTGAGTAGGACCATCCCGACCACCTTCGGAAAGATGATCTAAGCTCAGAAACGACTTCACCACTATGAAAATTATCCCAAGCATCTTACCTAAATATATCCCACCACTAAGCGAAATACTGAATCGAGACACTGTACCCAGAGGCTTTAACTATGTTGTAGTCACTGTGTACCTCCTGAAAGGGGTGCACACAGTTCATGCTGACAAGGAGAAGCTCACTGCGCTGAAATTTAGTGATTTCAACCTTGGATATCACAAGGTATATAGTATGCTAGCCCCGCACAAGTACTTGAATATTACAAAAGGAGATAACCCCAAGATTGTACCGCAGCAATGGACCCATAACCTTGCGCAGTCAACCCTTTTCAATGTAATGAAGATTCCACATTTCGGGAGGCATCAGAAAGTAAATGCATGCGTAAGACTGTTTTTGTCCTGCTACCATGGAGGATACCTATGGTTGGACCACCACATCACTATGGATTTGATTCTGATCAATCGGATCACTCGGCTAAGCATGCAGGGCCCTGACCTGCAGGAATTTTACCCGGGAAATACTATAGATCGCGCTCTCACTCAATGAATAAAAGACACATATGGTGATTTGGAGAAAGGCACGCGAGGTTACAAGGTAACCTCCATTGAGAATGTAGCAGTGCATTTTGGTTGGCAGCTAATCGCAGGAAAGTTAGTCTGAAAAAACAGACCTACACAGGTGACCAGATATGTAGTTGACCTTGCAGGGAAGTGCGCAGAGGGTCTACAAATGAACTGGGAAAAATACCTTATAAATTAGATAGAGATTGACTGTAGACAAGTGAAGGACCAAGGGCATGAGTTCCACTTTAGCTGGTTTCTCATACTCATCGCTTTCATCACTTGGGAACTGCCTGAGGGATCCAATTTTCTAGAGATCGAACCCTTCGAGCCATTGGCCGCGAAGTTCTGTATGTTGTGGTACTCTAGCGACATGAAAAAACAGTGGCAGTCCAATGTTGTCTTGCATGATTACTACACTCAGTTGAAGAAAACCATTCAGTATACACCACGCATCACAACCAACATGCTTCATAGGTTTAGAACTTTGATGAAATTCAATGCAGATCGTCACTTCACCTACATCACAGCGTGCGCAGATGAGCACAAAAAACAACTCCAGTCATATTACAAGTTGACAGAAGATGACTTGGAGGAGATTACCAAGGAATGGTCGACAAACCTCCTTGTTGCAGTAGACCTCGCAGAGATGTCTGACATAGATAGCCCTGAAGCTATGCCGGATACACCAGGACCGTGCAAGACTAACAAGGATGTGGAAGTTCAAGATATCCATAGCACACCCATGAAGACTGCTTCGCTCTCACATGCGAAGGGAGGTGATGACGAAGAAAAGGAAGATTACCCCACCAAATCCCTCATCCAAAAAGAAAGCTAAGGACACCCGGACCACACTTAAAACTACCCTTAACCCAGACGATTTTGACTTCTTAATTGTTTCACTGAATGATGTTTCACTAGAGCTCACAGAAAATAAAGAAGCAAAGCAGGAAGAGCTATTCAACTGGATCACGGGCGAACTCAAAGAAGTGTAGCAGGCACTCCAATCCAGCCAAGCAGTTTCTATGGTGCCCTTAACAATGGAAATATCAGGAACAGGTGATGAGCCCATACAATTACGCTAGATCGCCAAAAAAGTTGAAGCTCACCGTTGATGAGCTCAAGAAGACATAGCGCAAGCCACCCAGGCTTTAGCGCAAGAACAAAGGACACATAAAGAATAATGGAGGAAGGAAAAACAGGAGCAACTTGCCTTACAATCGAAGTGGGAGGAAGAAAAAACATAGTTACAGCAGAGCAAGGACCAGTTGTTAGTAGAGAAACTTGAAGTACAGGAAAGAGTTCACAAAGCACTGCGCTCTGTGAAAATTATAGAAGTAAATATGGAACACCATCTCCCATAGTAAATGACCCAACTGGAAGAAGCAATCCAACAACTTCAACAGTGCATCATGGATCTAGAGCTCTGCACCATGCCTTAGACACCCCAAGAGATAAGAGATCTAAGAGGGGCCATTGCTCGAAGCACAGTCAACCAATTAAAAACTTTGGCTTTGGAATATAGGTAGCTAATCACTAGAAGCGCTCAGATGTATGAAACCCTCACAGAGAATCCAGAATTGAAAACATTGGAGGCACTTCTCTAAGAAGCAAAGCATCATGCAGATGTTCTACAAGCACAGCTGAAGTCTATGACCCCAGTCGAAATAATGAAGAGGTTCGCAGAACAACGCATAGCCCAACAACAAGTACACACGCTGCAAATTAAAGTGATGGAAGTCTCTCAACGACTGTAACCACTCCAAGAGAAGGCATGCCAACTGCTCACTAAACTTGAAATCCAGGGAGCTGAACTCGGCCAGGGTGTCATCACTATAGAACAGTGCCTGCAAGGACCGCTCAATGACACAGTAATCCAGGAATTCACTAAATAAGAGGTTGTCGTACTGCAGCAGGTCGAAGCAGCTCAAGCCAAGCTCGGGGTGTTCAAAGTGGAATTGATCAGACCTGAGTGACTCGAGACAAGTCATAGGTGAGTGTTGGGGGCTTGTTGGCCCTTGACTAAGTCTTGAAGAATACTTGGTCATATTTGACCACTTTTGGGACTGTGACAGCTTTCCAAGGAAGGAGCGCAATGTGAAGCAAAAATTAAGGAAGCAAGACCTATTTGTGGGTCCATTTTAGGGTTTTGGGTTGATGTAACGAGAAAGGGATGCCAGGCCATGGGTTTACCCATGCTTAGTCCTATTTTGTAATCTATAAATAGGCAATATAAATAGGGGAGAAGGGAGATGATAGTAATGTAGTACATCTATATGATGTATAGCTGAAATCTTAGTGCTAGTAACTGGATCTATGTGATCGAATGTATCTTAGAGTGCTACGTGCATGATATCGGAAAGCTAAGTGCAAGTTGTTGTAGTCGTGTGTTGAAGAGCAAGGAAGAAGGATCTAGCGAGCTGCGCAGATCTTCTGTCATGTGCGAAGTAAGGGTCATTGAAGCTTTGTGTTGTAACTGCTTGACCAAGATAATATAAAGAAGACTTTGTGGACGTAGCCCCAGGGTGGGGGTGAATCACGGTAACTATGTGTATAGTGATTTTTGCTTTGCTCTAATATGTTTTATCTCTTTCTTGGCTAATTTCTTGATGTGATTAAGTAGATCTAGTTATGCTCTATGTTGATGATATGTGAATGAATGTTAGATTTGATATATAAGATGCTTAGTGCTTAATCTGTTGAACCTAACCTATATTCCTGTGGCTAAGTATTGATTCATATTTAGTATAATTATTCACTGCGATGCTCTATGCTATCTGCGAAGTACCAGATGGGTTAAATATTGATGAAGGATCTATGCTAAGTTCCCTGTAAAAGATATAATCACAGATCAGTGTCCCAACTAAGGTTGTAGACATCTGAGTCCTACAACCACCCCTGCCTCTACCTCGAGTGAGACTTCATCTACTTCACAGGTGTTTCTGAAAGGTTTAGTAGTTAGGGTTTTGTTGGTGCACTCTTGAGCGTTGAACCCTGGGCTTGCCCCTGTGCCAACACGATACCAAAAATGATTGTATCTAATAGGGATCCCAAGTTCACCTCAAATTTTTGAAAGGGGTTTTTCAAAGTATTTGGAATAGATTTGAATTTAAGTACAACTTACCATCCTGAGTCAGATGGAAAAACATAGAGAGTTAACCAGATAATACAGGACATGATGAGAATGTATTTCATGAAAAAACCTTCGAAGTGAGAGGATTATTTACACTTGGTTGAATTTTCTTATCACAATGGATACCGAGAATCTATAGATATGAGTCCATTGTAGCCACTTTACAGAAGGAAATGAAATACACTAGTAAGTTAGGACAATATAGATGATAGGACGATAGTTGGACCAAATTTACTCAGGGATATGGAGGATAAAATGATGAATATTAAACCAAACTTGAAAGTTTCCCAAGACAGGAAGAAAATTTATGTTGATAAGTATAGAACCCCTTGAGAATTTTTTATTAGGAGACCATGTATTTTTTAAAGTAAAAACAAGGCAAAGTTCCCTAAGGTTGGGAAGGTGCTCAAAACTAGCAGCATGATATTATGGACCATTTGAAGTTATGGAAATAATTAGTCACATATCTTATATGCTTGCATTACCAACATCCATGTGTATTCATAGCATTTTTCATGTATCCTTACTCAAAAGTATATACTTGATACTAATTATGTCATTGATTGGAATGTGATTCAGGTAGATGAAGGTGAATTGCAGGTACAACTAGTATGTGTTTTTTACCAAAAATCCAAATAGCTCCGGAATGGAGTCATAAATTTGGTAAAGGTCCAATGGACCTGGTATGAACATGAAGAAGAAACCTGGGAACATGAATATTCTATGAAGGAAGAGTTCCTGCATCGTTTTGTAAATTTTTGAAATTTTGTTTGTACATATGTATATGTTGCACCAAAGATAGTGCATAAATAAGGGGGAGGGAATGTAATACCCATATTCCAAACCCTAATTGAAATGTAATTACATATATGCACATAGTTTGGTGATCCAAGAAATTCTTTCATCCAGTGAGCCTATTTTGTATTATGTATTTTCACTTTGAATTTAATAGAAAAACACAACTGCATGCAAACCATCTTGACAAGACGATTTTTTGGGGGATAAAATCCACTAGATGGGAAAGCGGGATAAATATCTAGGAAGAGAACTAAACCAAGGAAATATTAATAAAATATTTCCAACAAAGACAAAAGGCATAAACATGATTTTTATCCTAAGTTTCCAAGGGGAGGGAACGAATCACCAAGTGGGTGTAAGGGAGAGTTCATGGGGTGACAAGTGGCACTCCATAAGAATGAAAACAAAATAGAAAATTTTAGTACATTTTTCTCATTCCATTCATTTGTGGTAGGGGACCATTATGCTCTCCATGATTTATACGATATCCCTTATGTTGTAAGTGTTTCTAGTATATTTTCCATTTTGGATGAAGAACAATTAAGAAGGATTTGTTGGGCGTTAAGCTAAAGGGGCAGGTTCTCAGGCTCATTTGAATTCTCTCCAAGTGATATAATTGTATGGAATATGATTCCCAGAGGTGGCAAGTTGTAGATACTGAACTTTGAATCTTCATGTCTGGCATGTTGTTGAATCCTAGAAGGGAAGTGGGCCAGCCATAGGGGCACACTTCCTAGGTGGGACAAGCATGTGGGGAAGTTAGAGACTGTATACTGGATATTGAACTTGGCACCTAAATTGGAAATATTGTTGTTGCTGAGAGACCTTAATTGGATAGGATTTCCTTGCCGAAGTGGAGTTTAAGCCCCAACTCAGGGGTAACCTACTATAATTTTGTGGGAAGCGGAGTCTAAGGTTGGGAGGAAAGTCAGAGGTCTGCATGAAGTTGGTGGATAATTTATATTAAATAAGTGTCCACTATTTGTTTGTTTAAATTTTACTGTTGAATGAGAATGTATAAATCCCCGTGTTGGATATTACTATGCAATTATTATGAGTTATTGTCATGAATAATTGTTATTTTTTCACTTTCTTCAGTAAACTGTCTATCAGAATAATTCAGGAGCTGTAATCAAGTGATTTTTCATGGGTTTATTTACAATTGTATTTATCTTGATCATTTTGGACATTATATTTGTTTAGCAATGTAGTGTTGTAGTTGCAATACCTAGAAACTGTAAATTGATGCACTCTATATACATTCCAATTGGTTATATATGAACATATGCATATATATATATATATATATATATATATATATATATATATATATATATATATATATATATATTGGGGTAATTACTCATATCTTTTCACAAGTAGAGTTATCTTTCGAAAAACAAAAATTGAGTCGAATTCAGTAGTTGGGATAAAATTTCCCTTGTCCAAGATTCAACAGTGCACTGGATGCATTTTTTTTCTCCGACACGATGATGAAAAAAATTATTATCTAGAGTGGATGAATTCCAGGAGCCAATTATGACCTAAATAATATTTGAAAAACCTTAGAGCAAAAACCTGATTCATTGAAGTCCAATTTCAGACTGAATAAACTTCAAAATAACCATGCTTTCCTCAGTAAAAATAACAACCATGGATCTCCACACAATCAGTTAATCCTGGTCATTGATCAAATTCTATTGCACTCCAGATATTTCCATTTTATCATGGTACTTTCCAACCATTGTATTCATTGGAGGTAGATTGAAATTTCTCGAATGTTAATCGGGGTCCTTAAGTTCGAGGAATTGTTGAGGATCCAGGTTGTTGTCAACCGTTGGATCCATTAGGAAGTAGTTGGGGAAGAAATATGAACTGTTGATCTTGCTCAAGATGGTTCAATCAAATTCCATAACCAATAATTTTTCCTAACCTCAAAGTATTTTGAAAGGGCCAGTGTCCCAATGCCAGTGAGAAGGGTTCCCACGCGGGGTTTCATTTCCCTTTAGTATGTATAGGCATGGATGGGAAGGTGACATCATGCATAATGTGGATGCCACATAGATAGACAACATGGATAATAATTTTATGTGTTGAAGGCTAATTCAACCATGAGTCATGTGTGGGGTCGTGACAGGCCCAAAAACCCTACATTGGAACCTTTAAACGATGATCGTCATATCTATCGTTCGAGAGATTTTTTCCATAGATATTTTTTGTAAGATTGGGAGTGGTTAATCATGAGATTAAATTAATCAACCATCTCATTAACACTAGGATGTCATATATCGAGAGTATGCAAGGTTACATCATGCCAGGAATTAGATAGGGATCAGTAGGAAAAATGAGTTCCATGTTTCATGCCATGCAACATGCCATGTGTCTCACCACGTGTCATACCACATGGTAGTAGGGGTTTCACCAATGAGTTAGATGTGGTTTGATGAAGGATGGATACCCTTGGGAAACAAAATTGGATCATGACCTTTGGATATAAGGAGGATAAACTCCACCATTGATCTGATTCAATGGGAGTCAATCAGCCCTCGGACCACCGGGGAGTTTTGTTACCTGGATGTGCTGGGAAGTTCGGTGCCTGGTGTCTTGATGACCACATTTCATAGCATGAATAGAGACAGATGGAATGGCATGATAGGGACATGTGTATTGGGTTCCAACTCAGCTACCACGTAGATTCCCTCTTAAGAAAGGATAATGAGGAGTGATGATAGGATGACGAGAGGTGCCAACGTGTTCCGAAGGGAACACGTGGAAACTCGTATATAGTATGCCATGTCGATATTATTCCTTGGAGAGTTGGATAAATATGAGCCTTTGGACCTGAAGATGTTAGATGCCATTCATCATTAGAGAGGTTTGGATGGATTTGGAAGTGATTATGAAGAAGGAGGTACTCCGAT
This sequence comes from Picea engelmannii, assembly GCA_009831015.1. NCBI lineage: Eukaryota > Viridiplantae > Streptophyta > Pinopsida > Pinales > Pinaceae > Picea > Picea engelmannii. Next base: position 132,161 of record ML781026.1, on the reverse strand, counting down.
AATGAGTACTCCAAAGATTAATCTGAACCATCGATCGAAGGATGGCCTCGATGCACAAGAATTATCAATTTAATTGAGGTCTGTAGGTTATATACGATTGTTAGGTGAGAGAATCATTATCTATTGCACTTAATGGAGGCTCCCATGAAATTCAAGTCATTAATTTTCATATCCCATGGGTCTTCTGATCCACCGGATGTATGACGTCGAACTCCACTTGCCCGAATATGAAGAGGTTGGATAGGTCGTTAAATCGTGTGAAAATTTTAGACTCTGACGAAATCTTATTCGTAGAATTTCAGATCACCAAGACCATCAAATTTGTCGAGATGGATGATATTGGAATTGTGGAGTGGTTCAGAATGGAATAAATCCGATGGAAGGGGTTCCAATAACATTGTAAATGTAGTATGGAATCTCGATAGAGCATGGTTATGAGGTAGTACGTGGAAGGTGGCACATCCATTACACATGGGTTGGCATGTGTACCAGGTTTCCACATGGATGTTGTTGGGTATGTGTTATATTCTTTGCATGTGTGTGTGTGTGGGTGCATTAGATATGATAACTGCGTCTGACGATCCCTTCACCTAGAGCTCTACCGTGTGCGTTGGGCGCTTTCCTAGTGGGGTCCCAGGGGGGGGCAGGTATGCCCCCCCTGGTTATGCACAGTGCTCGGCAACGGGCGGTAGCCCGAGGCTGACAGGGTTCAGGGCAGTGCCTCGAAATGTTTTTTTTGGGCGGTTTTTTCTATTTTTAGCGGTTTTTGCTATTTTTAGCGGATTTGTAAATTAATCTTGGATTAAGGGATTAGGGTTTTGGTATCTACGAAATAACTAAAAACATTGAATATATTGTATGGTGAATGGTGAAATTGGATATAATGAAAATAAGAAATGTTTTCCTAGTTAAGGGTTTCCGGTACAAAATCTATGTGTACTCTTTGTATAACTTTCATGTGGTATCAGAGCTTGCTTTTGGCTTCAGAGGGACACCTTTGTTTCTGAGGGTTTGGCTCAGTCTTGATACATCAAGTTTATCTTGGGTCTGTGATAAACCTGGGTTTAGTGGGAGATTTTGCAGTGGAGATTCGAGTAAAGAAAGAGGAATGGTGAACTCATCTAGAATCGAGATAGAGAAGTTCAACGGTAAAAAATTTGAACTATGGAAGCTCAATATGGAGGACCTTCTTGTAGACAAATAACAATGGATCGTTTTGGATCCTGGTACATAGCCTACTAGTACACCATCTACAAGCACACAGGCTACTGGTACACAACCTACCAGTACACAAACTACTAGTACACCAACTACTGGTATGTCGAAGGAAGATTGGGACAAGTTGGACAGAAGAGAAAGGAGTACTATTCGACTCTGCCTGGAAGATTCGGTGTTGTTGAATGTCTTGGGAGAATCTACAGCCAAGGAACTATGGGATAAGTTAGGTAATTTGTATCAATCAAAGTCCCTGGTAAACAAGTTGTTTCTTCGAAAGAAGTTGTATCATCTTAGGATGGAAGATGTCGATTCTGTGACAGAACATCTAAATGCCTTTAATACTCTGGTAAGTCAACTTGGATATGTTAATATTATGTTTGCAAAAGAAGCTAAGTGTATTACTTTGTTATGCTCTTTGCCAGACTCTTGGGATAATCTGGTTGTAGCAATAGGTAGTACCACTCAATCTACATTGAAGTATGAGGATGTAGTTGCATCCTTGTTATCTGAAGAGATGAGGCGAAAAAGCATGGATGGTCACA
>ML781026.1:115078-127806 GCA_009831015.1 Picea engelmannii | reverse complement strand
GTAGAGTAACAATGGGCATTGTTTCCCTAGATTGTTGACTATATAATCCCCTGGACCCCTGGATGCAAAGAAAACAACAAGTGGGAGAATGTTGGGTATGTGTTATATTCTTTGCATGTGTGTGTGTGTGGGTGCGTCAGATACGACTACTGCGTCTGACGATCCCTTCACCTAGAGCTCTGTCGTGTGCGTCAGGCACTTTCCTAGGGGGGTCCCAGGGAGGGGTAGGTATGCCCCCCCTTGGTTATGTGTAGCGTTCGGAAATGGGTGGTAGCTCGAGGCAGTGCCCCGAATTTTTTTTTGGGGCGGTTTTTGCTATTTTTAGCGGATTTGTAAATTAATCCTGGATTAAGGGATTAGGGTTTTGGTATCTACGGAATACCTAAAAACATTGTATATATTGTATGGCGAATGGTGAAGTTTGATATAATGAAAATAAGAAAGGTTTTCCCGGTTGAGGGTTTCCGGTATAAAATCTCTGTGTACTTTGTGTATGAGCCATTGATTAATTTGTGTATTGCTTAAGAATCTATATGCATTGCTTTACTTCGCAGGTTTAAAACTTACAGATGCCACATTGAATTAAGGGTAAAAAGGGTCAAAAACTTTGGAGTGTTGTAAATTTTGAACTTGAACTCATATTTGAGCGTAGTTATAGTCATTAGAAAGCTCTAGATGAGTAGAACCAATTTACAAAGTCTAAGTGAAGAAATAAATAGTTGGAAAATTGAAACATTTTGACACCCCATTTCTTATAAGGTACTTAAGGGGTCGGGTATGTTACATGATCAAACCTCCTTAGTTAGAGCCTTGAGATATTGGGCCAAGTACTATTCTTTGACCCCACACAAATATCATAAATCTATAACATAGGGAAATCTCTTTTCCTTAATACCCTTGAATCCCTACTCCTTGTTATGAGTCATAGAAACTCATAAAATAAGGGGTTGTGTTGAAAATTTGAGAATTTAGTCACTAGGAACCTTGCTTCCTACTACCATTCATCTAAATTACTTATACATAATTTACAAAATTAAAATCATTCTATTCACGTAGTATTATTCAAGTGCGAATAAAAAAAAGAGAGTATAAAGTGGTCCTAATGATACCCTTATTTGGGACCTATCTCAAAAGACTTCATCTGATCACACTGATCATCATGGTACCACTCTCCCATAATCTTATTTTGTGGATACACTCACCCAATTAACCCATGTCTATCCTGTTAGCCCCAAAAAGTAGTTGTGATCACATTAGTACACTCTCTGTTAACGTTTTGTGAACCCCATTCCAATGGTTACCTGAAACCTTGATGTCAAAACCCACATTGCTCACTTATAAATGGTTTGTGATCAATTGAAAAAAATATTAGATAAGACCCAATCTTATGCGGAGAAAAAGTTTTCTATAGTTAATTCCAATCTTAACAAACTGGAATGTCTCCCTAAATAATTTTCCCAACTCATAAATTGATTCAACATTTATTCCACCTAGAGGGAGTTGAATCATTCAATTGCACTGGGCCTCACTCTAAGCCATTTTTTTGTGATCTAAGACTCCCTAAACTAGTTTTAAACAAATTTGATTTCCCTGAACCCACTAGATAGGTCACTCACATGGAACATTGTTTTTCACTACATGGCATCACTGAAGACTTAATGAAACTTTGTGTGGGTGTCTTCTATTTACACCCTAAGAAATGGAAATGGTGGAAATGGCGTAAGAGTTCCCATACTGGTTATATTTCTTAGACTCAATTTGTAGCAAATATCTATGAATGTTTTGAACCATAAACTTATTATTTGGGTTTCTTGACCAATATTAAACAATTTGGTTGTAAGAAACCCATCCCCCTAAGTACCTTTTTAAGGGATGGAGTATGAATTTCACTTTATTTTAACCATCTCAAAACCTCTTCCCGAGGGAACCATTTTCATCTTCTTGTCAATATATTTCCATTGACTATAAGTATGTTCAAATTCAATGAATGGATAAAAATTTATGGCCTTTCAAAGTCTATTAGGCCTTAATTGGACAAAATCCAACTCATTGCCACATGGCTCCACGTCACAATGGCCTCTGTCTAGTTTTTGACATGTCATAACACATCACCTCCTTGTGTCAATGTGGATTTTGTCATGGTCATTGGTGTGGTAGTGGTCGCTGACCTTCCAGACCCTTGGAATACCTTTCTACACTCTCTTGATATATGATATTTTAGGGCGATGGGATATTGATCCACCAGAGAATTGGGATATCAGTCATTGGTAAAACCAATACTGAGTCCAAATATAAGTGATCAGTACAAAGTCCTCATTTTTTTCCTCGGACACGTGGCACTGCAATGATTTTCCACCCAACATCACACGTGGTGTGCATATCCACCACAGACCTACCACCTGGAATGACACATGGCACCATCTCCACATGACACATGGAACCCATTATCTACGCATATCTCTACCTAGGAATGTGGATTCATCATGACACATGGCATGACCTATGCTTGACACATGGACCTCCCATGTGGTATGATGCAGGTGTTTACATCATCGTTGTCATACCAAAATATCATCCAACAAGGTGACAAAACTTGTCCGTTGCACAGTGGTTAGATGACATCAACTTGATGTCATTCTCTTATGTGCATACCTTACAAAGGTAGCATAGAACCTTCCTATAGAACCTTTTCCTATTGGGTATCAGGCCACTGACCCACCGGGATTTACTAGCCCCACATAAATTCTATCAAAACCCATTATATATGTTGTTCGACTCCTCAAAACCTGACATGGTTGGAACTTTGACATCGGCCTATCGACATACCAAAAACTGACTCGTCAGATATTCTGACACTGCACACATACCTAGTAATATTTTGACGTCCGATACTCCAGTATTTTAGTAATCTGGGTGCCTAAAATCCCTCTTGATCTTGGTAAAGATATAAATGGTTGATATCTCTCAAATTGTATATCCACTAGACATCATTTGAGGATGCCACAAACATGTGGCGTTGCCACAACCATCCACCTGGCATGCCACATGGCCCTATCATCTTCTACCACCTGACATGTCATGTGGTATTGGTATCCCATCAAAGATTCCCCTCAAGGTTCTATATCTACATGACACATGGCACCTCCCACATGGATTGGTGTGGTGTTCATGTCATTCTTTAATCACTTGACTCATCAAACCAGGTGCTAACATGTATCCTCTGCATATGGATTTGGGATGAAATCATCCTCCTCCATTCTAGGTTTATGAGGGAAGGACAAAAAATTTCCTAGAACATTGACCCATCAGGGTACCGGACCGCTAGGCCACCAACTCCTTTTAACACTTATCATATCACTCTATAAAACCCATGATTAAAACATTATGGGGAATCAACCCACTAGGATACTAGGGTACCTAGTTATTCCAAGTTAGAATTAATAAGGCAAGATTCCCTAGGTCCCAATACTTTGATACTCTAGCACAAAACCTTTCCTAAGCTTAATCAATAGGTTAACAATGGAAATCCATTGATCCTCTGATCCAATGAATATGGTTAGAGATTCTTGTCTAAGGGTTTTGTCACTTGGTAAAAACGAAGGTAGGGGAGGATCCAAGGGCCAAACCCTGCTCCACCAAGTGTCGGCATATCGGATATCATAGAACCTAACCCAAAGGGGACTCCTGGCTCTCTAAGATCTAATGTCTAGGTCTGCACTAGATTTAATCAGATGAGCATTGCTCTTATTATTGATGATCCCATGGTTTTTGTAGATTCCACCCGTCTTCCCTCGCATGGAATTTTCATGTTCATATGTTTCATCTTTAGGACAATAACATGTCCATTGGACCTTTACCAACCCTATTGCCTGATTCTGGAGCAACATAACTTTTCAATATATTGTGCACACCGGATGTACTCAGAAGTCTATGTCTTGCTCTATTGGAATCACATTCCAATCAATTACATGATTAGAATCAAGTACATAATTTTTAAGAAAAGATACATGGATTACATTATGAATTCACATGGATGCAAGTAGTGCAAGAATGTCTGCAATAGGGCCAATATTTTCTAGAATCTCAAATGGCCCACAATAACATGTTGCTAGCTTTGAAAAGTTCCCCAACTTCAAGGAACTTCTCTTGTCCTTCACTTTCAAGAATACATGGTCACTCACTTTAAACTCTTTGTGAGTTCTATTCTTATCTACATATATTTTCTTCCTATCTTGGGAAGAATTTAAATTATGCTTTATTTTCACCATTTGGTCTTCCATTTCCCTGAGCAATTCTAGACCAACCATTTCTATGTCTATTGGGTTTTCCTAGCTCACTGGCATATTGCACTTTCTGCCATAAAATTTCTCAAATGGGATCAACTTTAAAGATGCATGATACCCATTATTATAAGAAAAATCAACCAAGTGTAGATATTCTTCCCATTTTTATGGTTTATCCATTACATACATTCTTAGCATGTCTTCAATCACCTGTTTTACTCTCTCTATTTTTCCATCTAATTATGGGTGATATGATGTGCAAAAGTTCATATTTTCCCCAAATCCTTTGAATAATCTCTTCCAAAAATTTGATGTAAATTTGGGATCTCTGTCACAGACAATTTCCTTAGTCACACCATGAATCCTAGAAATTTCCGCATACAAATATCTGAAATGTCACCTTCCTTATGAGTTAGCTTCACCGTAATAAAATGGGAAGCTTTAGTGAGCTTATCCACCACCACCATAATGGAATCGTGTTGCTTCATGGTTCTGGGCATCTTGGTGATGAAATCAATTTTCACTACTTCCCATTACCACTTAAGAATGGGAAATGGTTGTAGTGTCCCAGTTGTATGTTTGTGCTCATCCTTGACCTTCTGACATGCCATATATCTAGCAATGTAATCAACCACCTCTTTCTTCATACTTGGCCAAAAATATTGGTGTTTGACTGTTTCAATTGTATTCTAGTAACCTGGGTGCCCAACATAAGGCACATTATGCATTTCTTTTAGAACGAAAATTTTCATCTCCTTAGTATTAGGAAAAAAAAATTCCTTTGTACATGAGGATTTCATCCTCTTTTAGCTTATATTCATCAATTTTATACTACAAATTATGTTGTTGTAAATTTTCCTTTATCTCCATACAATGTTGATAGGGTTTTTTAAACTTCCAAAATTATGTCCTTCAAATCTTATTTATACATGCTAATGATTGTAGCATGCATCTCACGCACTCTCATGTTGAGTGCATCAACGACCATTTTCTCTTTTCCTTTGATATAATTTATATAAAACTCATATTCACTGATGAATTATGTGGGACAGGCAGCTTTGGAGACAGTTTTCCAATTTTGGATACAGTTTTGTGAAAAATACTAAGTATAGGAAAAGTGTGTAGAAGAAAAAGGAAAGATAAGGTGCATCCAAGAGGATAGTGCGTAGAAGTAGGAAAGTGCATAGAAGAAATACAACTTGTAGACATGAGAATAAATTAGACAAAAGAATAAATAAAGAAAGAGAGATAATAAAGAATGACAAAAGGATGAAATCCCAACATTCCAGAAGTAGAATAACAAAAAAAAGCAACATGAAGATGGAAAATCGAGAGAAATCGCCCGAACATCCAATGAACTGAAGTTGTAATGTAGTGTAATAGGGTTTTAATCCATAATTCGTATGTATAAATATGTAAAGGGTTGGAAGAATAGGGCTTCCTCCATAGGGCTTCCTCCATATGATGATTATTGAGAAGTATGTTAGAATATGTTTTGTGGGATTCCCAAGTTCTTGAATGTAACAATCCATTGACGAGAAGAATCAATAAATGAATACTATAAATATGATACATGATCTTGTGTCATCTGTATTTTATGTATTTTCTTATGAATTATGTGTGGATTCATAGTAGAATATATTTTTCTTATGGTTAAACATGGTGCAATATTCATAATTGTTACAACAATAAGTTATACAATAATCTGGAATAGAATGATAGTATAAATATGAATGACTAAGTAGTTAATAAGGAACAAGGACAAAACCACAGGAACACAAACTATAAAGAAGAATGAACAACATGGTCACCTCCCATTCCCTCACTACTACAGAAACCTGGTTCTCGCAGTCCCAATAGATACCTCAGGTGATATTTTATCTACACAAGAAGGTGATTCCAAAAGGGCCAGTGTCTCGTAGTTTTTTTTGGTTTACAAACTGTTTGCAGTGCCAACAAATGGTTCTATTGTCAGGACCTAGAATTTGTGATTAAGGGAATGTTTTGGAGGCCAAATAAGAAGGAGATATCAAAAGGGTTGGAAAGAAAGGAACAATATTTTACTTGACAAGAGAACATGAATCTTTGGATGAGTGACAAGTAATGGATGCAAAGGTATGTGTATATATAATTGCATGAAATTTTCTTTGGTGAATTTCCAACTATTCTAACTAAATGCCTAGAAATATTAGTGGAGAATAATGGAAGGTATAGAAATGTATCACCAAGGAATTGGACTCCTGAGTTGGTAAGAAAATTGAATTCCATAAGTAACCCAACTACTCATGTAGTTGATTTTTGGTTGGATAGCATACTAGGAGGATTTATTACAAAATTTACAATAGATTGTACCCAATCATACAACGCTGCAGAAAGGGAATTTTTCAAGGGTTTGCATGGAAGGTTCATGAAATCATTGTGTACGTGGATAAATATGTTTTTGTGTGACAAGTGTGTGATGAAAATTCAAAATGCTAAAGGGGTCCGTGCACATAGGGGAACCATGGGATTACAAGAGGATAGTCTGAGAACATGAGGGAATGAAGCAAGGGACTGAGGATGCAAGAAGAGGGTATACTAGAGGAATAATAGGAGTTTGGAGTATTGTGCGAAGGAAGGAGGCACAAGAGGTGAAATACAAGGGCTGGGAAAGGAGAGTCAAACAATGATCTAGAGAGGAGATAACCTTGTGCAATAGTCTGAATCGTGGAGATACTATATATAAGGGGGAGAAGAAGAGGAGTTCAAGTCCAGTCTGGTAATAGAAAATCCCTTAAGTCCTACTCGAACTAAGTCCTCTGTCAAATCTACGACCCTAGGTGCATCATCACAATCATAGATAACAATTGAAGAATTGTTAAAATCCATTGTAGTTATCCATGGAAGAAAGAGTAGTAGCAGTCACAATAGTGGGAGTAGTGCACAAAGTCAGAGTCAAAATTAGAGTCAACCAACATCACCAAGAGGAGGGACTACACAAAGAAATATGGCAGGAGTAGAAAATACTCTTAGGTTGTTCGTGTTCTAGGGAGTGGGGTCAGAGGACCCATAACAACATTTGTTTGTTTGGGAAACGATTTGAGTCTCTAAGAATGTACAGGAGGAGGTTGTGAAGATTATGCAACTAGAGACAACATTTATAGTTCGTTTGCTAGTATAGTAGATGAAGTTGCAAAGTATCAAACCTACAAGGGAGGCCAGGACTTTGGTAGAGATAAGGAAAGCGTTGTTGAAAGAGTTCAAGAAGCCGAAGTCAGATTCGCAGTACATTACAGAATTGAAGGAGATTAAAGAGGTAAAAACAACGTATGTATGGGATTTCAATACGATATTTAAGGATGTGATGGGTATACTGACTTTATAGATCCTAGATAAACAACATCAAGAATGGTTTATTGTAGGTATTCTACGACACATTCATGAGCCATTGATTCAATAGAAGGTTGCATCGTTGCCTAAGGCGCTAGAAATTGAAATGAAATTGGAATCATCTCTTGTAGGATACAGTGGAGGAATGACACAAGTTCAGACATAGTTGGCTACATTGATGATTCAACTGGTACAAATTACATAAGGGAAGGATAAATAATAAAAAAAATTGTGTATCAAGTGCAGAATGGAAGGCCATCACAAGGACAAATTCCCATATTTCGTGCAGTATTTGGAAAACAGAGCATTGAATCCATCACCAAGAGGAGGGTACTATGATATATGTAATAAATAGGGCCATCATCCCTTTGAGTGTCCATTACTATAGAAGTATCAAAGTACACCAAGGAATTTTTTTTTAATTGTTTCAAGTCTATGCGAGATGAAGAGAAGGATTGTCAAGAATTTGAATTAATGAGGGAACACACATCAGATATGTACATGATTCAGGAGGAGAATGTTGCAGCATAAGGGAGTGGTCTTCAATACAATAATCAAAGAGTTTTCAATCAAGGGAACAAAGGAAAATTTGGTATAGGTCGAGGCAGAGGAAATTTTGGTAGAGGAGGAAGAGGAATGATAATATGTTATAACTATAATAAATTGGGACACTTGGCTTGCGACTGCTTGAATCCATGTACAACGTGCACATACTACAAAGAACTAGATCATGTGACTGAAGATTTTCCTCAACTAGTTGTGAAATGGCAGGCCAAAGGTAACCAAAACCATAATCAAAATCAAAATGTGGAGAAGATATTAGCTGAAAAAATGAATGAAAGACCAAGAATAGAATTTGCTATACATGGAGGAGCTAGAGCAAGATATGATATGAAAAATGGAGGAAAGCAGATTGATAAATGGGTAAGGAATTCAGTAAGGCCTATGTCAGCCTTTAATCCTTAGCAGGAAAGGGATACATATCAGATAGAGATAAAAGAAGTACTTGTATAGGATTGGGTAGCATCAACATCATCTATGCCTCATGTAGAAGATTGTGTTGTGCTAGAGAATCCAACTGGAAAGTTAAGCACGCTAACATAATTCTTAAGGAATTGTGTAGAGATAATGAAATATGGAAATTCGTTGAGTACATTATATGAAATGATTGAACATTGTAAAAGAGGAAGGGAAACTCCTATCGCCCAAAGGATGGTAAATTAGGCATTGCGTAGGAAGAGAACCAATGGAGAATTTTGATTTAGTGCACATATTTGGGAGTATGTTGTGAATAATTTCATATTGGACTTGGGATCCGACGTGAATGTTTTACCTAAGAAGACATGGGATATGATGGGAAAACCCAAGTTAGTATGGTCTCCTATTTAGTTAAGGCTTAGGAATAAAAAAAAAAATCATCCCAATTGATCGTTTGACAGGAGTAGCTATGAACATATATGGGGTGCACAGTATGGCAGATTTTGAATTTACTGAGATCATGCACGATAGTTAACCATGTCCATCACTGATGGGACTGGAATGGGATTTTGATAACCAATAAATCATCAAATTGAAGAAGAGGGAGATGATATTTTTGGTTGGATATTTGAAAGTTACTGCACCCTTGGACTCATCATAAAGAAAAATATATATAGAGCCAGCAAGAGGGAACACCGTTGGAAAATTATATAACATGATTGCGTAGATGGAGGATTATGTCAACCTGAGTGCATATGGTGTTTCTAGTTGGAGAAGTATTAGTTTGTGTGCATAATATTCAAAATAAGGTCTAGAGAATTGGCAACAGAGGATGCATGAAGTATCAACTAGACGATGTGCATGCATAAAATGATACTTGTGTTGGATTGGAAAAGATTTGTGTGATCCACCCAGGTATGATGGATTAACTGATATAAGCATGTTTTTAAAGGAATTTGAGTTGAATTTTCCTGAACAACAAAGGATGTTAGAACTATATGTTGTATTAAAAGTGACTCCATCTAAATGGTGGGCTGCACATATAGAGGGGATAAAATACTGGTCACAGTGCAACAAACTCATGAAAATAAGGTTTGGTGTTGAGGAAGAAGACGTTGCACATAATTATACAGGAGAGAGTGACACAAAAATACATGTTGAGAAATGCAGGACTTTATGGAATTCAATAGCAGAGATAGAATGGACACACAGTTTTATACACACACTAGACGCAATTCTGAAGAACTAGTATTTGGAATTGTAAATGTGAGGGAGACGACATGATGGGAAGAGTTGGTATAGAAGTTCAGAGTCACGTTCACATTTGAACATGAATATCCATCAATATATGTGGCGCTAGAGTATAATCGAAGAAAGATATTCTTATAAGGAGGGATGATGGAGGTAGCATTAGTGTACAGTGCGCACAAAGCCAATATAAATTTCCATGAGTTTGTAGAATTATAGAATGTATCTAAGGAAGAACAAGATAAAGAAGATCCTAGAAATGTACAAGTACCTGAAACAGAAGGAGAACACACAGTAGAAGGGCCAAATCTTCAGTCCTCCACATACACATAGTTGATAAATACGTGAAATATAAACATTGGGACAACAAAGAATCTCACGTTTGCACATATAGGAGATTATTGGAGTGATGAGATAGTAGAGAAGATCACAAACTTACTTCAATAATAAAAATACTTATTCCTGAAAAAAATTTAGAGATGAAGGGGATAACTGGAGACTTAGTCAAGATGAATATTCCACTGAAACTAGGTGCTAAGCCAATTCGATAGAGGTCTTACAAGTTAAATCCAAAGTGCAAAGAGAAAGTGAAATATGGAATAGATAGGATTTTGGATGCGGGAATTATTGAACCGTTAAAAGAATCTGAATGGATCATTCCAATGGTAGTGAAGGAAAAAATAACAGGAGGAAACAAGATTTTCATATATATGAGGAAGCTAAAAGATGTTTGTTTACATGACTCATTTCCAACACCATTCACAGATGAGGTACTGGAGAATGTAGGAGGACAAGAAACTCATTCTTTCACAAATGGATTCTCTGGGTACCATCAGATAAAAATTGTGCAGGAGGATCGACATAATACCACTTTCACGACTAAGTGGTGGAGTTATCAATATACAATCATTCCCTTTGGATTGAAGAATTCCCCAGAGGTATTTTCTAGAGTTGTGGTAGCAATGTTCAAATAATTTATTCATAAGTTCCTTAAAGTGTGTTACACATCAAATTTCCACACCTAGGTACCTCGCCCTAAGTGTTGCAAGTGTCGTAAAAGTATCATATGCACCTTGCTAGGTGTCACATACACAACGACACCATGAAATAACATATGTCACAATCCCTAGTCAATGTGGAGGAGAAATATATTATATGAAGGCCAAAATACTATGTGCACATGAATTATTATTAATATTCATGAAAAGGAAATTCAATTAGTGTAATAATCCACCTCACATTTGGTTTCCTATTTTTTAGGGGAGGTTGAGGATCTCATGGATGGTTGAAATATTTCCTCAAAATCCTTGAGAGATATTTCCTCCCTAAAATCCTTAAAAGATATTTTCTCCCTAAATATATTGGAGACCCCATTTTAGTGGATCTGATGAGTGATCCTCTCCATGGTGGTTAAGCCTCCAAATCTTATATAATGAGGTATTTCCATGGAGAAGAAAAGGTAGATTAGAGGTATCAAACTTATGATATTGGGAGGAAGATTAGAGGTATCAAACTTATGATATTTGGAGGAATATTTTGGGTATAAAACTTATTATCTTTGGAGCATCGTGCAAGGGATAGACAAGGAGGACTTGGAGAGGTTGTTGCAACTGCATCTACAAATTGTAAGTGTCTTTTTAATGTTCTCATTAATATATTATTGGAATATTTCCTTCTAGTTTATGTATCTTTACATATGTTTATCTATTGTAGATGAATTTGTTTAATCTAGTATGCCAGAGTAGGAGTTTCCTTGTGTCTCTTTGTTGTATGTGGTTTGCAGGTATCAAGTTGTGCGAAGGAGTTTGGAGATCAAGCTCAAATTGGAGCAGCGAGGACAAACACCAGAAATAGGTGCAACACACCCTTTCTCCCTCTCTCTCTTTTCATATAGTTAAGCAAATATGAAAGGGATGTTAGTTTCCATTTGCATCTTTCTTTATCAGTCTTAGGAGTCTAAAATCCGAGGAAATATCCACCCATCCACAGGGGGATTTTTCTATAACAGAAATTGGCGAATCGACTGGGGAAAAATCCATATTTTTCTGTAACAAAGTGTACCTGGATGATTGGAATGTGTTTAGTCTACTAAAGGATCACATAGAAGTACTGAGGATGATGTTGGATAGGTGTAGACAGTGTTATATTTTTCTAAACTTGGAGAAGTGTATATTTTTCACATCATTTGGAATTTTGTGTTGATTAAGGTTGGTTGTCATTGATGTCAACCCTTGAATAAATCCCTACAACACAAAGGTTTGGGTAATGGACCCAATATTTTTTGATGTAAATATCACTCATTATTGTCTTTTCATGGTTGATAAGAAGTAAATATGGATGAACTCCAAAGTGGTCCCCTTATGGTAAAAGCCCTCATGGGAAGACGCTTTGCAGAGTAAGAGAACCCATGCTTAATTGTGGAATAATGAGATGAAGGATAATGAATTTGTCAGGTAAACTATCATAGATGGATAGTTATTTTCATTCCATTTTTGTTAGTATGTGGAATGTCACATAACTCCTCACGGTTAGAGAGTTATGGCCATGATAAGTTGGAGACCCCAGGTTTGGGTAATGGACCTAAGTTTGTTTGATGGATAACAATATGAGTTATGGTATATTTTCATATAATACTATTATATATGGATATTAAATGTCATTCCATTTCTGGTGGTATGTGGAACGTCACATAACACCTCACGGTTTGAGAGTTATGGCCTTATGAAGTTGGAGGACCCTCATATGTCATCTAGAAGCCCTAAAAGGTCAAAGTAGTCAAAGCGGTTTAAGAGATTTTAAAAGGTAAATAATAAAGTTAAGTAATGAGTGTATTATAATTCAAAGTGAATA
>ML781026.1:90806-108523 GCA_009831015.1 Picea engelmannii | reverse complement strand
GAGGACCCTCATATGTCATCTAGAAGCCCCAAAAGGTCAAAGTAGTCAAAGTGGTTTAAGAGATTTTAAAAGGTAAATAATAAAGTAAAGTAATGAGTGTATTATAATTCAAAGTGAATAAAAAATAAATTATTTCAATAATATATTTAATGGATAAATTAGAATTGGGTTAACCCTAAAATAAGGAAAGTGGGGCCAAGTGACCAAGAAGATGTTTTTAAGGAAGCTACTTGGAGAGTATAAATAAGAGGAAAGGCTCTCTCATTTTAGTTACACTTGAGAATATTGAATATCTATAGGGTTATGAGGTAACTAAGGATATCTAAGCCAAAATTATGAGGGAAGGTCAAGGAAAGAAGGCTGAAATGAAAGGAAGGATAATTTTTTTTGATGGTGCTTTGTAAGGTATGTTATTTACTGGTCATCCCACCATTTTCGCTATAAATTTTTTTATATAATGATTCAGACCGTGAAATTTCTATTCCATTGAGAAAAAATATCCAAGTATCTGTGGTAAAAAGTTCATCTTGTGGATCATTGCATTTTTTGAGTTACACTCCGTGGAAAATAGGGTTTGTGGCTAGTCCTGAAACTAGTCAAAAACAGGTGTTTCGGGTAAAAACGCCATAAATTATTCATAACAGATCAAAATTCCATGAAACTAATTTTTTTGGTTATGGTATAGTATTTATTATGCTGTGTAATAGTTTCATATCAATTAAACAAATATTCTATGCGGAGCACACTCTACAAGGTCACTCTCTAGAATAAGCTAGAATTCAACAAGGTATGCCATTTTTGCTATAACTCCTTTTATGAGAGGTTACAAGTAGTGAAACCTGGAGGAATTGAATAAAACACATTGAATAACATTGTGTATCAGTTTCAGATCTTTATACATTACAGGTACAAAGTTATGATTACTTCAATTTAGGGTTGTTGACTAATCCAAAACTAGGCATGTGAGACTAAAGAAAAGTTTGATGAAAATGCTAGTATCTTGTTGTTGAAGTTAAGGAAGGTTTGTAGGAATGTGATAATATACACCAAGTATATTACAGAGCTACAAATCATATTTGGATGGTGAAATTTATGAGGGATTTTGATTGAGCTACATGTTGAGTACGTGGTTGATACAAGTAGTTGATGAGTTGGCACATACATGAGGTGTATAGTTGATGATGTTGGTACATTATGATGAGTCATAGTTGATGAGTAGTTGACACATGATTGTTACATACTTGGTACATGGTTGGATTCACTTGTTTATGGTACAGGTTGATTACAGGTTATTTGGTACAGGTTGGTGCATGGTTGATGCACTTGTTTATGGTACAGGTTGATTACAGGTTGGGGTACAGGTTGATGCATGGTTGATGCATGGTTCATATTTATTGGTACAGGTTTACAACAGTATATCTCATAGTGATAGGTTGATAGTGGTTCCATCATTATACTTCTACTTCAGGGTGGAAGGATGGGGCAAGGATAGGTGGTTGTAGCCGGAGAACATAGGGGGTGTATCCTCCTTCTAGTTGTAGCTAGAGAATTGGGGAGTTGGAGCTTCCCTCAGGTTATAGCCTGCGAAACTAAGGGGTTGGAGCCTCCTTCCAGATGCATCTGGAAAACAAAGTAAGTTGGTGCTTCCAATGAATGTAATTCTTCAAGACATGTAAGAAAAAGCATTATGTGGTTTTCTCTCGATTTAGGTTTCCACGTAAAACACTGGTGTACTGTGTATGTGTATGTTTGCTCATTTGTTCATTGCTTATTTAATCTATAGTTATTGGATGATAATTATTCATTGATATAACACTTGGATTATATGGTTAAAAAGGATTAAATTTCTCTATTATTAATTCACCCCCCCTCTTAGTAATCCAACATTTTGTTGGGACGTGCAATGTATAAAAATGATTGATAGTAGATCCAACCTAGATTGTAGTCATTCTAGAGTTAGAACCACCAACATCATTCATAGAAATGAGGGAAACTCTGGGTCATATAGGTTATTATAGAAAATTTATTAAGAGCTATGTGCAGATCACAACACCGAAGAAATTGGTAACCACATCGATTTTGATCTTTCCTTATTGTAACAAAGAGTTCCATGTACATGTAGATGCATTCTCCATAGTGTTGGGAACAATACTAATTCAACCAAATGAAGGAGACATAGATCACCCAATTTATTTTGCAAGTAGGAAGATGTATATAGTAGAGAATAATTATACTACCATTGAACGGGAATGATTGGAAATAGTCTATGCACTATAGATGTTCAGACATTATTTATTGGGGTATCACTTTAATATGTACACAGACCATTCTTCATAAAAACACTTAGTCATTAATCCATTGTTGGGGGGGGGGAGATTATGCATATGGATACTATTGTTCCAGGAATATGATTTCGAGGTTATAGTGAAACCAAGGAATTTGAATGTAGGGCCAGATCATCTATCATGCATATTGTCATGTGAATATGTAGGAAATTTAGATGACATCTTACCACATGCAAAATTGTTTCCAGTAAATGTGGTGGATGATTACTTCTCAGACATCATACAGTTATATGTATAGGAATGGCTCCATCAGAGATGATAATGGCACATAAGAAACAACTAGTAGTTAAAGAAGTAGATTATCAGTTAATTGTAGGGAATTTATACAAGTTAGGTGTAGATGGAATATTGAGACTTTGCATGTTGGAACAAAAAATTTCAATGATACTTGAAGAAGAACATGAAAAGATTGGAGGAAGACATTATGTAGGGAGAGAAACTACAAAAAATATTTTGTGCATGGGGATTTAGTGGCCTACAATTCACAAAGATGCGAAGAAATATTGTCACCCATGTGATGTATGTCAAAGAGTGGGAAAGCCATATAGGAGGGATGAAATTACTTTAAATCCACAAGTCACATTGCAAGAATTTGATAAATGGCACATAGAATTTGTAGGACCAATCAATCTACAAGAAAGAAGATCGGGGGAAAGGTACATCATCATTGTTATGGAGTATTTGACAAGATGGGTAGAAGCAACCCTTGTTACAAATTGAACTGCAGATACTACTGCGAGGTTTTTATTTGAGAATATAGTCACAAGCTTTAGATGTTTGTGCATATTAATAAGTTATCAAGGGACACACTTTATGAATAAGACAATTGCAACATTGACTGAGGATTTCCAAATCCATCATCAAAAGAGTACCACATATCATCCTCAGGATAATGGAGTAGTGGAGGCTTTCAATAAAATATTGGATAATTCCTCGACCAAAATTTTCAATGTAGGGAGAGACGACTGGGACTTAAGAGTTCCTGCAGTGTTATGGGATTACAAAATGGCAAGTAAAAAGTTGACGGGTCAGAAACCTTTCATATTTCTCTATGGGAAGAAAGAAATTATGCCAATGGATTTCATTCTATCTAGCCTGCATATTATATCCATCACTCATCTATCAAACTCTAGGTAAATAGAGGATAAATTGGCACAGTTAATACAGCTTGAGGAAGATTAGTTTTTCGCAGGTTTTCATCAGCAAGTTCAGAAGGCTAGAGAGAAACCTTGACATGATCAACACATCAAATAGAAAAAATTCCAAGTGGGAGATTTGGTTTTACTCTATGATAGTAAGTTCATGCAACATCCAGGAAAGTTTAGAATGCATTGGTTAGGACCCTATGTAATATAACACATAACAGAGACATGTGCTACATAGTTGGAAACTCTGAATAGATAATTCATTGGGGGAAGGGTGAATGGAAATCAGTTAAAAATCTATAAAGATGACCGAAAATATTTGGAGTAATATGAGATGGGATAGAACCCATGTATTATAGTAGTTGTACCATAGTAGGAAGGAAAACCACAGAAAAAAAATGTAGAAAAAGGAAGAAAAACAATTAAAAAGTAGATAAAGAAAAAATAAAAAGATTACAGAGTATGAGGACTTGTAGATGGTGCAGAAGGAATGATCGTCATGCATTATAATGGAATTGTGCCAAATCAAAAAAGAATACACATAAGAGACAGACTACAAAGCACATAGATGCAATAGTAAGAACAATTGCATAGTTTTTAAATGACAAGACCGTTAAAATCATTAAATCATGGAAATGATGGTTACAAAGAGGGAATTATAGGTCATAAAGGTGTCGTAGAGTCTTAAATGGTAAAAGATTTTGGAAATCCTGATAGATTGGAAGAATGAAGGGAAAATAACACAACATATTTGGAAATAAAGGGGAATTTATGTAACAACTCATCAACCACATTGGTGGATTGGACAAGGTAGTTAAGGCAGGATGAGAAATGTGTAGTTGGCATGAAGAAACAAAAACAACAGAACTTTGTTTCAGGTAAGCTATTTTTGTATGCAAATGAGAGAAAAATAGAGTGAATCAAAGAAAATTTGAGAACACCAGAACCGAGCTACAACTACGAGAGAAAAGACGCAGAGTCAGTCTAGGAATCTGTCATAGTAGATGAATGGAACCATCAAAAGTGGAAGCATCGTCTACTGCAGCGAGAAAAAAATCAAAGAGACTAGTAGAGACAACAAAGGTTGAAGAGGTATCTAGAGCTACAGATTCAATGGAACATTAAAATTTTCACAGAGATTACCTGCCACCACAGATGGATAATGCACCACCTATCAATGTACCATCCAATGGAAACTACCCGCTACCAACAACACCATTTCCACCTAGTGTAAGCAGTGAAGGAGAAATGCTTGGAAATATTACAGGTCTAAAGTTTATGGACCATGACATCACTAATGCACAAAAAATATCGTAGTTGGAAAGAGAAAAAAAATTGTGCACAATAAGAGTACCATACATAGGAGAAATCCTACTAGAAACAAAGGAGTGGGTGATGGGGATGGAGAATTCAAGTATATTAAAATTTTTGGAGATTCCACATTTCAGGTGAAGTGTGGAAAATAATGCATATGTGAAGGTGTTTCTAAGTTGTGTTAATGGGGGGACACTCTAAATTGATCCCCTAGTATCAATCGATACTACATTGATTGAGTGTATAACAGGACTCCCAAAGGTCAACAAGGACCCAACCATTTTATTTAACAAGGTAGGAGAGTGATACCTCTCAGATTTAGTGAAGGACAAATTCCATACGTTAAGTGGAAAGAAGGGAATGAACATGAAAAACATCAGTGACCGCAATGTTTGGTTTGTAATGCAGGTACTAGCCTATAATTCGTTGCACAAGTGCAAGAAGGATGAAGTCTCATTTGTAGTCATTGCAACTGCAGAGAAATGTGTTGAAGGGGTTTATATGAACTGGGCTACCTTTTTAGTAAACCAATTTTTATAGGACTGCATTGGCGCCTAGGAAAATGGTACAGAGTTCCATTACGCGTGGTTGTTAATTTTGATTGTGTTGGTCGATTGGAAAGAACCAGGGTATTACTAGAACATGTGCACATCAGGCAGAGGAAATTTGGCTGGGAGGTATGCCAACTTATGGCACACGACAATTAAAAGAAGAAAAAATGACAGTAATGCCACATTTTTGTATACTTGCAAAATATCACATATAGTTGTGAACACACTATGCATATCAACAGAAATAGTAACAACATATAAGGATATTGAGTGGATTAAATCAAGAATGTTCCATATCTATGTGTGGGCCAAGAAGGAGCCAACATGCCAATGGTTTCCAACTATTTACAGGTTAACCACAGAGGATGTGTGTTTGATAGTGAATGACTGGGAGGAAGAATGGAAAATCCCAGCATATAAAACAAGGAAATTAGAAGAGGAAGAAGAGAAATAAAAAGGTGATGAGGATCCTGATTACAAGAAAAAAAATGGCGCAGGAGATATGCATGGGCCATCCACAACAGAGGAGAAACAACCAGTCCCAACAACAGGGACAAAAAGGAAGGATGTGGGGAAAGAACTTGCAGGGTGTGTGTGAAAGAAGTATAAAGTTCATATAGAAACCCCAATGTATGAATTTACTGATGATTATATGGATAGGATTGGCTACCAGGTCTAGGATGCCGCAAAAGAACTAATGGAGGAGGAAGTAAGGAAGCAAGTAAAACAACACCAAAATAAGAGGAACAACTAGCCACACTCTAACAAAAGTTGGAAGTATAAAGCATCACAAAAGAGCACAGTACTGAGGAAGGAATGTCCATGGTGCCAAAGAGAGAATAATCAAGTGCGCAGTCATTCCTGACACAACTAACAACAGGGAATATAACCTTACGTATTGAGATAGATGCGGTGGAGTTTCCAATGGGTGAGTTACAAGAAAAAGTAAATGCATTGGGATATATCAATATAGTCAAATCAAGGATGCCCATGCCAAGATTACAAGACTTACAAGTAGGATTTTTGCAAGAAATAAAGAATAGAGGAGAGAAAGCACATAGAGAGATGGAAAGAATAAGGGATGAAAGAGCCCAATTATAGGAGCAGTATGAAATGACACTTCAACAAAAGAAGGAAGTTGAAGGCAGAGTAGAACAAGTTATGAATAATAAATATGAAGCTTAGGAGAGGGCCAAATAAGCATTAAAGGAAAAGGAAAAATCAAAAAGAAAAGCGCAGAAAACCCAAGCAGTTGTCCAAAAATTATCTAAATAAATCCCACAAGTCCCCATAGTAGTAGAAGCTATTATGGAGGAACAAGTGTTAAAGATCGGGGATATCATTAAGAGATTTTGTGATCATATTAAGGACTTAAAATTGTAAAGCATGCCAGGAATGCCACTAGAAGTGCATGAAGGTAGGGAGAGAATGGTGACAACACCAATTTCCATTATCAAGAAAGTAGAATAATAATGCACCAAACTCTATGAGGAGAGCGCAAAAATATGGACCGAGTTGGTAGAAGACCTGGAGATGAAGGTTGTGGAAGCACGCTTAAGAGAAGCACAAGAAAGAGAACATCAATATTCAGAGAAGATAACAACACTTCCACCAGTAGAGAATATGACAATCATTTTGGCTCAAAGGTAGTGATACATAGAGGTAGAAGTGATGGGGGACCACTGCAGGAAGAAGCAATGAGGGTAGTTGGGGAATTGTCCACTATGCAGGGTAAGGTCAAGAAAGAAGTAATTGAATAAGAGGAAACAATTACAAACTTGACTGCATAGGGGGTAGAGGAGATAGAATAAATAGAGTCCATGATCATAAAATAGGTGGAGGTAGCAAAGGATTCCTCCCAAAAATTTATTGCGGTATGGAAGAGAAGACAACATGCCTGAGTGTCTTGGGATGAGCCATAGGTGAGTGATGGGGGTTGTAAATGTGTTGAACCTGCACAAAATAGATCTATCTAGAAAATACTACACACATTTGCAGAGAGAAATTGAGAAAGTAGAAGCAAGATAGAAAGAATGGAAGAATTCTCATTAACCGTATTCCACACAGAAAGAGTGAATAATTTACAATAGATATAGGCTACATAAGTAACTAATGAGCCATAGTGGTGGTCTAGATTGATCTGGACACACACCAACAGTTACAAGAGTAAACTACCACCTATTCTAGTCTCTTAGGCAGTTACGGGAGTGAACTAACACCTAGCTGAGTTAACTAGTAAACTAGTCTTCAGTTAACTGACTGAACAAAAAGTAGTGAGTTGGTGATGATCCCAATGTTGCATGGTGACAAAACCAATGCAACATCTAAACTCAACTCAGCTAGTCAAACTGAAGTGTCAACTGAAAGAAAATATTCTCCAGGTGGAATATTCTCCCCTAAAATATAGGAGACTGGATAATGACTAATTATGACTAATAAACAAGGAATAACCTTATGAAGAATAAACCCTAGGTGTGTGTGAAGTAACTCCAACACCCCCCCTGAACATCACTATGGTGAAAATAAAGAATGGGTCCCGGCTACGAGGCCATGTTAGATACCCAAATTCAAAAGATACAATGAACTAAATGAGGAAAGAGGGAAAACCTCATTGGAACAACCCCCCCCCTCAAATTACAATGCATAAAATAAAAAATTATAAGGAACAAAAGGCAATTGCTAAGCAACCATGTCCTTCACTCCAAGAAGACCTCGCAGCTGTGCAAGTTTGTGCTCTTTGAAGATTTTGTTGAAGATGTAGATGTATGCATGGATCTGATGAAGTATATGCATCATTGATATTTCCACACATATCCACTTTATCTTCTTGTAATGAATAATATCAAAATAACGTTTGGATGAAACTTTGAAAATCGTACGACCGTTTTTGGAAAAATGCTGAAATTTTGTTGATTTTGAAACGATCATAACTTCAGTTCCCGGACTCTGTTTTGGATGATTTTTTTTTTGAAATTGGATATTTTCCCGAGAATAATTCAAATGTCCAATTTTTTTCTGCACATGTTTGTTATAAAATATCATAATGACGTCTGATGTGCGCGGATCCCTTTTTGTCTCCTGAGATGCATGCATGGTGCATGCAATAGTGTCTGCATGTGACTCCTGAGATGCATGCCATATATCTTCCACATGAATTTCAGAAAATAAATATGAAATGGAGTAGACATCATCTTCAATTATTGGAATACTAATTTCTGCAAAAATGTTTGTAGAAGACTCTTCATAATAAGAGGCTTGATCTTTTGATGGCTTCTCTTCTGGCTCTATCTATTCGACCTCCTGCATGAAATATTCACAATATTATTTATTCCCAAATAGAGCCTCCAATATGGTCCATAATTCATTTGGAGTTAATCCTTGTGATTCTTCATATACTTGATGGAAAAGTTCGGGAAAAACAAACATGCCGATACTTCCTATGGACATATCTTGTCTATTGAGAAAGTCATTTCTCATTGACAGAATCAGGATCTGATTCCATTTCCATAGTTATTTGGTACAAGACTCTACATATATTATGAATCAAAAATTTTGACTTTCATTCCAAATAGTTATGAGGCGTGAGAAGTATTTCCGACGAATAATCCATCTTTTTGTTGTCTTCAATATTTTGTGCCTGCAAAAAATGATTTGGTGTAGATTTTTCTTAGTAGTCCATCAGCTCTAATACCATGTAAATGTGTTAAACTTGCACAGAATAGATCTAGCTAGAAAATACTACACACATTTGCAGAGAGAAATTGAGAAAGAAGAAGCAAGATAGAAAGAATGGAAGAATTCTCATTAACTATATTCCACACAGAATGAGTGAATAATTTACAATAGATATAGGCTACATAAGTAACTAATGAGCCATAGTGGTGGTCTAGATTGATTTGGACACACACCAACAGGTACAAGAGTAAACTGCCACCTATTCTAGTCTCTTAGGCAGTTACAGGAGTGAACTGCCACCTAGCTGAGTTAACTAGTCAACTAGTCTTCAGTTAACTGACTGAACAAAGAGTAGTGAGTTGGTGATGATCTCAATGTTGCATGGTGAAAAAACCAATGCAACATCTAAACTCAACTCAACTAGTCAAACTTAAGTGTCAACTGAAAGAAAATATTCTCCAGGTGGAATATTCTCCCCTAAAATATAGGAGACTTGATAATGAATAATTATGACTAATAAACAAGGAATAAACTTAGGAAGAATAAATCCTAGGTGTGTGTGAAGTAACTCCAATAGGGGCCTATTGGAAAAGCATATTTAGAGACAATTTTGTAGTTTTGGATATAGTTTTGGGAAAAATCCTAAGTATAGGAAAAGTGAATAGAAGAAGAAAGAAACTAAGGCGCATCTAGGAGGACAGTGCATAGAAGGAGGAAACTGTGCAAAAGGAAGACATCATGCAAACAAGAGAAGAAAGAATACAAAAGAATAAAGTCGATATAGTATCAAGAAATAAAGTGAGAGAACAAAGAATGACATAAGGATGATAGCCTGACATTCCATAAATAGAACAATAAAAATTTGCATGTAGATAGAAAAGCAAGAGAAAGAAGTCGAACAACCAATGAACTCAAGTTGTAATGTAGTGTAATAGGGTTTTAATCCTTAATTCCTATGTATAAACATGTAAAGGGTTAGGAGAATAGGGGATCAGTTTTTTGGGTTCATCCATATGATGATTATCGAGTAGTATGGTAGAATATTTTCTATGGGATTCCAAAATTCTTGAATGTAACAGGATATTGACGAGAAGAATCAATGAATGAATGTTAGAAATATGATATTGAATCTTGTGTCATTTGTATTTTATGTGTTTTCTTATGAATTCTGTGTGGATGCATAGTAGAATATATTTGTCTTATGATTAAACATGGTGCAATATTAGTAATTGTTACAACAATGAGTTATGCAGTAATTTGGAATAGAATGATAGTATGAATATGAATCACTAAGTATTTAATAAGGAACAAGGAAATAACCACGTGCACATAAATTATAAATAAGAATGAACAAGATGGTCACCTCCCATTATATCACTATTGCAAAAACCTGGTTCTCAGAGTCCCAATAGATACCTCAAGTGAGACTTCATATGCGCAAGCAGGTGATGCCGAAAGAGTCAGTGGTTGGTGGGTTTTGTTGGTTAAATATAAATCAAACCTGAGGTCTTAAAAACCGCACACAACACCAACAAATTCTAACCATTTACTCTGTATGGAATTTAAATTTTCCTGTCCAAACAAATATTTCAAACCACTATGGTCTATTCTCAGTTCAAATTTTCTTCCCATGAGATAGTACGTCCACATATTCAAGGCATGCACTATGGATGGAAATTATAAATCATGAGTAGTATAATTTATCTCATGCTCTTTCAACTTCCTTGACTTATAGCATATCACATGCCCATTATGACTAAGGAATCCCCCAAGAAATTCCTTGCATTCATCAGCGCACATAATGAAGTCTCCATTTGGATCAACAATTATTAATATTTGTGCACTATTGAGAAAGATATTCAAGTGATAAAAACTTCTTTCACAATCAGGGGTCCATTCAAATCTTACACCCTTCTTTTGCAATGAAGTGATTTGGATTGCAGTATTTGAGAATCTTTCAATAAATATTCTATAATACCCTACAATCCCTGTGAATGATCTCACCTTGGAGACATTCCATGGTGTTGTACACACTTCAATGGATCTTGTATTTTCTGGATCAACTATTATCCCTTCCTCTGAAATGTTATGGCCCAAATAATGAATCAGCCTCTGATAAAATCAACACTTTCTCAAATTTTCATTCAACTGATGTTTCCTTAATACTTGTAGCACCATCCTCGAGTGTTTCTAATGTTATTCTTCAGGATTACAATAAATAAGTATCTCATCAAAAAATAAAATGAAAAACTTATCTAAGTAATTTTTGAAAATACCATTGATTAAACACATGAATACAGTTGGTGCATTTGACAACCCAAATGGCACCACTATTAAATCATAATGTTCATACCTCATTCTAAAGTTTGTCTTTTTGATTTCCTTTTATTTAATTCTCACATGATGATATCTTGATATGAGGTCAATATTGGAGAATATATTTGCATCCTTCATCTTCTCAAAAAAATCATATAGCCTTGGCAAAGGATACTTGTTCTTCACAGTCAACTTATTGAATTACCTGAAGTCAATGAAAATCCTTAAGGTACCATCCTTATTTTTCACAAATGATACCATGGCACCCCAAGGTGACACACTTGAGCGTATATACCCATTTTTCAGAATTTCCTCAAGACGCATTTGTAATTCCTTCAACTATGGTGTACTCATCCTATAAGGAGTCTTGGATATTGGGGATGGTTCAGGAATCAAATTGATAGAGAAATCAATACGTCTCTTGGGTGGAAACCCTGTTAGTTCTTTAAATACATCTTCAAACTATTTTAGGATAACATAGTCTTCAATATTTGACACTTTATCCTTAGGTGTCTCTTCCATATGTTCTATAAATATTTTGCATCCTTTCCTAAATCTTTTCTTCATTTGCGATGTTGAAAATTCTTTCATAGTTACTTCCCAGGAATACCCTGAATTGTCCTCAAGTTCCTTTCCTCATGCAATAAAGTAAAATTCTTGTATAACAATCTAGGGAAATGCAATTATTTTCTAACCAATCCATACCAATGAGGAAATCATATGAGTCCAATGGTATGATATTCAAATTTTCCTTGGTGTGCAGTCCATTTGATGCAGGAATATCTTATCAAACTTCTAGAAGTTGGCCTCAAGGTCAATGAATATTTTTTTATTCCAATTATGTTAATTGGATATATCTTAAATGTATCAAAAATATTTTAGAACTTGGTAGTTTAGACAAGTGTTAGTTTGTTAAATACTTGTTAGAACATATTTGTTAAGTTTGAGGATTTTTTGAGGATAACTTGGATCCTCTGAGTTATCTTAGATTTATTTATGTAATTTGTTTATCATGAACTAGGGGGTGTAACACCAATAGGTCGAACCCCAACTGTAAATGTAAACATAAATGTACATATGTGTTACGAGGAAAATCTCTCTATGGCTAGGGTAAACCACAACAGACGAAAACGACTGCAGAAATTAACTCTATCCGAAAAAGATGCTATATAAACCATGTGCAAGCGAGATAAGAAAGAGGTCTACCTTGTCCATATGTTAGATGAATTCCACCATTGATCACTTTAACCCAAAGCTATATACCTGCAACTAGTTCTCAACAAACAAGCATAGCAATCATATGGTGATAATGTAAAAGGTTAGCACATTAGATAGCATAATCCATTAATATACATAACAAGTACGCCCATGGATAATAACTCATATATTTTAAATATATCAATTGGACGGGAAATGAGTATTTCTATTAATAAATGATCAGCAGAGGCAGAAATATTACAGACTTCTGTGTTGGCATGGTTTGGAAGCTAAAAACTAAGTTCCTTCTAGCTGGGCCTCCACTACTTCAATCCTTCACCAAAGGAAAGATCATAAGAGAGAAACAATGAGGTTCTCAATCAATAAGGGAAGAGATTGGGGGCTAAACACTATGTTCAAAATTAAAGAACAAAGGGTTGCAGACTCAGTATGAAGTAAATAATTTCTCCAGAGTAACTTTGCTCTCAAAGTTGAATTCTTTCTCCTTTTCCATAGCTCGGAATAGGCCCATTTATAGCCTTCAAAATGGAACTGAAGGGCTGAGTCAGAACGTTTCCAGTATATGGAAGGCCAAGGATCATAGATCTCTTGTCGTGACATGGAAACCCGACATTAATTTTCATTTTTTGGCACAAATCCTGATTTACATGGGATGTAGTGGAGAAACTTGTGTATACACATGTTGTATAGTGTACAAGATACATACATGTGGAAAAATATTTATTTTTGTCTATGGATTTTATCAACAGGGAAGATAAGTCTGCATAGGGAAATGGAATAAGGCCCACTATGCAAGATTTCATAGGGTGAGGAAAATCTTGCTATAACAGATGCCCCCTAATGTGTGAGGTCAAAGGAGTATCTGCGATGGCTGAAATACATTATAAAAAACCCATAAGTGGAGGGGTAGGGAACCAACTAGATGAACTAGTTTCTCATTACGTTCTGTATTGACTTTGCATACATGGCTGCCAATAAAATTACACTACAGATCCATGTGAAAATATACCAAACAAGTGTATGTGGCCATGAATAGGCAAATACAAATGCGGTTGCATGCCCATAGTTGTCATAGTCATGAAAAAGGCCTAGTAGAACCAGTCTCAAAACCAATCTGAATATATATGTATACCATGGAGTACAATTTGATATCCCATGATCACTGAAGTCATATAGGTATTGGTCCAATGAAAAGGAAGCAACATCTTAGGAAAGATGTGGTCGCATAATGATGTCTTCAAGTATTCTACGCAATCTTCCAAGGGTGCAAGTCTACATCATGTGAATAAAGAATTTGAGGTCGAACATAATGAGACATTGTTTGATTACCGCTCATTGAGGTATACCGTTAAAAAATGCGAGAAAACCTATTGATAATTAAAGTAGGTATCAAGTCACCGAGTACATTATTACAATTGTGAATAGAGGATTCGGTGTCGAGCACCTAAAGAATCCATCGATCATGATACATTGATGTATTCCCAACTGTCGATGGCGAGAGATCCTACCACTGATGATTGTAACCTTCAAGGTACTCATAAGACTCTAGGTCCCGATTCCTGAATAAATGAGTTGAAGTCGATGGAAAGAGACCCACTGAAAGGAGAGCATTAAGGAATCTCTCATAATTCAGAATGAGGTATAAATTAGGAGCTTCATGGTTTGGTGTAAATCGGATGAGGAACATGTTCATGAACCAATGACACTTGCATATTTTGTGTGTGCCAAGTGCAATCGGTACACAAAAAAGACCCTCTTAATAGCAGCCAATGATGAAAATTGTTGACAAAGTTGAGGAAACCACCAATAAGGCTAATGACATCCAATACATTACATGAATACCAATGTATGAATAGATTTATTGATGTCGAACATGAGGAAAACCACCCAGTCAATGACCAATGATGAAATGTCGACTAATGGGTTCAAGGTTACCTACCAATGATGAAAGTAGGGACAAAGTGTATGATAAGACATACAGTATCATGTGATTCTGAGACAAATTGAGGGTATGGCCGACATGCAAAGTCAAGAGTTCTGAGGAGTGGTCGACACAGGTTGATAGAATTCCTTTGAACAAGAGCATGAGACATATGGAGGACTCCGATAGCATAGACCCAATGATGAAACTATGAGATGCAGGAGGCATCAATGAAATTCTCTATAGGGATTGGAAGAGTAACCAGTCAGTAGAGAAGAATATGTAACGATATCAGCTTCCTAAGGCCATGCTAATCCAAAAATTATGATGATGAATAGACTCAATAACTTTGTTCTATGTTCAAAGGTGACATGACTGCTGCCAACATAAGATAATACTCCCTTCCCACCCGTCTTTTTTTGTTTTTTCATAGACAAACGAATGCTATGATACAGAGGAGGAAACGAGTGTCGCAAGTAAGAAAAACTAGTTCCAGTAGTGGAAAATACCTATTCTCAATGCAAGGAGATGCATGCGAGGGATGGACACTCGGGGGAATGTTCCATCCTAGGTATAGGGTGTTAAATTTCCAAGGATATAAACAAGGCTCTGCTTGGTTGAGGATGTGAAACTGTTGAGGCAAACGGTTTATAACGTAAAGAGAGAACCAACTATAGGCTCAATACTGCAAGGAAGGGTATGAGATACAATCACAACTTAACGCTAAAAAACTGTCCTTTTTTATGACTTTTATTCTACTTGGTGTGAAAAAGGGATAAACTTGTGCCAAATAGACATCTTTTCAAATCCAATTTATGAGTGTGAAAGAGAGAAGTTCACTCAGTAATATTTTCTCTGTTTGAAAACGAGTCGAAAAAGAGATAAACTAAGACTCACGACCTTTCAAGTCCAATTTAACGAGTGTGAAAGGGACAAATCACTCGACAATATTTTTTCTTTTTAAAGACGATTTGGAAAAGATCTTAAATTAAATTCGTTTGGGATTCCTCAGGGTATAAGGTTGTATGTTTATGAATGAGAAATGAGGCTCATCATCAAGTCATGTAATAGCTATGAGGGACTCTCGGTCCTATGGAAAAAATCTCTACATGGGAACCAAGTGAAGTGTGGGATCTAACTAGGACACCCATGTTTGGTAAGTCTCTACCACTTTATCACGACACAACTTATAGAAGATGGAAGGTTATGTGTCGCAACAAATAGGTTTGTACCTAATGCATAAAACATGGCAATTTATAGGATAATGCAAAAATGCGTGATGGAATGGATACCTATCATATATGTTGGGTAATGAAAATACCTGCCCATGGTGACGAACGACCAACATAACATTGAAATCTACAAGAATCCCTCGTTAAAACTGCAAAAACCAACTCAATCCACCCTTGTATTAGTCCATTAGGTGAAAAAATGGCTTAAAACTATAGAAAGTGGGTAAAAATAGTTTATAAATAGTAAAAAAACCAAAAATTACTATACCATTTTTATTTTTTACCCAAATAGTGCAAATTGGACCAAAATACCTCCGAGATTCAAATGATGATTGTGGGAGCATCAAGAAAAAAAACTAGCAACTGTCTGGACCAGGTAAATCTACTTCTCTTCCTCTTCATTTCCAGTGGATTAAATTTTTGAATTAGGTTCCAAACTTTTAGTTGTTGAGGGAGAAAAATGTGAATTTCGGTGTACCTGGGTTGTCTTCAATCGGGTCATGTATACGATGGGTTATACACACCTGCGCAAACTGCAGGGCACATATAGATAGTTCTATACATGACTATAAGCTAAGTGGCTCACGTACAAGCATGCAAACAATAAGTTTTAAGGGTTATAACTCAATTTTTTGATTTGTCCTTGGCAGGATGGTTCTTGAATGGAGAGAAAGAGAACACAAGGAGGTCAATGCTGCTATAAATCAAGATCCAGAGGCCCAAATGGAATTAAAGAGATGTGGCTTGTATAAATTTTGGGTGCTCAAAGGAATAAGAGCCCAGGTGAGGTTGCTCGATATGCTTGTGGATTACTGGGACCCTGAGAGTAAAATCTTCAATCTCAATGGTAAACTATTGAGAATTGAAGTTGAGGACATTTACTTTTTGACTGGTTTATCATGCCAGGGAGAGGTTGTAAACCTCAAATTACGGGAAGCACGGAGCAGAATGAAAATAGAGGAGTACATAGATGCCCACTATGTAGTAGGGACTCCTAAGGTGGGGAGTCAACTCCCTATCCAAGAAATAAACAATCTCAGTCTGAATATTGTTGTGCTCATATTGACCAGGATCATAGGTTCAGCCTTGTTGTGCCAGTCATCGAGGTCAATCATGTTCTATGCAGTTTAGTGTATGAGACCCATAGTATATGACTAGTGTACCTCACTACTGAAAAGTATGAAGAGCCATTTGATAGAGTGAAAACAAGGGAGTAAGAGGAATTTTGGGGTTGCCTCTATCTTATGTAGTTTATTTTTCGAGCGAGTTCCAGGTTTGGGACCTAGAGTCGAGATTCGTCCGAGAGGACCTCGCGATCCGACCATGGCATGGTGGATCGAGGTAATGAGGTGGAAAGGGGGAGGTAGGGTGTCAACACCCTAAAATGAGGATTTATTATACTGGTGGCAGTGACAGGTCATTTCCCTAGATGATTATCCCTATGCAGGGATAGACTTCCGGGGATATCCATACATGCCACTTCCACCAGGGTCTGCCAACGGTGACATAGGTATGTCAAATATTTTTAAATATTTCATTTTTTTGTATTTTTGTATAATAGAAAAAAATTATTTTTGGATGGTTCTTAAGTATTAACTAGACACTTGTGTAATACAGATGTGGGTCCGCAACGACCGGAGGGGTCTCCTCGACATTGACGAAGGAGTTGGGGAGACGAGGTGGTGGGAGGAGAAGCCAAGAGGGTATTACAAAACATGTAGGGAAACCTATCTCATTTGACTCATAAGATCCCCATGGTTCAGGTAGAGGATATGCATGAAGTCATGCAACAACAGGTGGTTTGTGTACCGAGAGCATGGATGTGAATCTTTCGGTGTCTCACAAACGTCTTAGTTTGTTACCATGACACACATCCGGTGCCACAGGTGTAGATGTCGGGGATATTGTAGTACCGGCTATATATGTGTATTGAGGGTATTGTTGAGACTTGGAATTGACATTCTTATTACCCTATTTTACTCTTCACCTATACCTTTTTC
>ML781026.1:29694-64210 GCA_009831015.1 Picea engelmannii | reverse complement strand
GATACCCACGTGCAGTAAAAGGTCAGCAAGCGGTCACCCGTGCTCAGTGAAAGGTTAGGGCGCGGGTCCCTTGATTCAAGTGGTTTTTTGAGGATTTGTTCAGCATGGCTTTGGCTAGGAAGAGGCATGAGTTGGCCTGATGTCGGGTAAACCTGTGTGGTGCATTTTAGGGTTATAACACATGCCAGGAGGGCGTGACAGAGTATTGCGGTCTCTGAATACCAGTGCACTGAAGCACTTCTGAATACTGCGGGTTCAGACAAAGACGTGTTGCGGCACAATAGCTGAAATCAACAACTCAGGGAAGACCTCAAGGTTGTTGAAAACCTTGGATTTAAGGCTGTGTAGGAGATATACATTTGCAGATAGAATCTCTGAGAAGTTCTGTGAAGCTCTGTCAGGTGGGCATTGAGCTAGTGCAAGGAGTGCACGAAGGAAGAGATCTGCTGTGAATTCTTAAGAAGTCAGAATCACTGAGGATTCTTGACACTCTACCAGGTGGGCATTAAGACATTGTGCAGACAGGCACAGAGGAGAAGAGAACTCTTGGAGTTCTGTAATAGAAGGAAGAGTCCACTAAGGGATCTTCACAGGGTTGTTGAACACCCTGCAGACTCAGCAATAGGTTTCTTGAGGAAAGGATAGCCAGGAGGGTATCTGAATTCTCCATCTGAGGGAGAAAAGGGAAGGAGAACTGAATTTCCTTGGAGGTCGAAGCTACAGGAAATCTCAGGATGGATAGCACCTGCATGTGCATGTGAAGGCTCTGCAGGAGTGCAGACGTTGGAATCCTTTGAGGATTGGGGAGAAAATCTCAGGAGGATTTAGTGATTTTATGCGAGCGGCGAACACAAAGCCGAAGAGTTTGTAGAGGAAAACATGCAAAGGTCGAGGCCTTTGGGAACTTGAAAATCCTTCCAAGCCAGAGAAGGAAAGCGCCAAATCTCGGGAGGAGCAATATCGACCATCGATTTAGCCAGTAGATTCTGGATCGTTGAAAGGTCATCACATCCAGAAGGAAGCACGGGATAAGTGCATAGGAGAAGAGATCGTGAGCATCAAATCTTGCTCAGGATCGCCTACAGTCATTGGATCGGCAAGAAGTTGCATGAGGGTTAAGCCTTCGTGAATAGCGGGGTTGAAAGTCCCGACGAGAGCAGCTAATTGGGATATCGGATATCTTGGGGACGTGAGGATAGTAATTCAACATTAGAAACCCTGAAACGACGAGGTTTGATCTAAGTCGTCCTGTTGTTGGAGGACACGTGTCGTGAGATCCTCTCTATCGGGGATTCGGGCATCAGAGGTTAGAAGAGGAAGTCTTTCGACTTCGCGAGTGGCGAAAACGCGAAAAGGTGGGAACTCCACATTGTGGGCCTAACTGACGTCATGTCGGAGAATTGGGATTCGGAATATCGAGGATCCCATGGACAAGAAGTCCATGCATTTCGGCATTTAAAATCCCAAAATCGCGAAAATAAGGGAAGGTCAGGACAACAGTTATTTCAGCATTTCATGTGTCGGGATATCGAGAATCGAAAGGTCAAGAGGTCTGGCCCTTGGATAAGAAAATCCTGAAGGAGATAAGGCTGTGGTCTTATGAGGACTATTCAGGTGGACTAGGGCATAGCCAGGAGGGGCTAAGGCGAGAAAGGCCATTTCGACAAATCGGCAAGTCGGAGATCGGGAAATCAAGGGAACAGAGACCTATTGGCATCGGAAAACATAGAGTCCCGAAACCCGAAATTACATCGGGGAACTCACGGTTGAATGCAAAAGATCGTGTGGGAAAGGAGCAGGACCTGTGGATTGGGTTTCATCAGAGATTCTAGAAGGGAATCAAATGAGCCGCTTCAGCTCAGGAGCTGATTGAGCGATCCTGTGAGCAGGTGTGCATGGAGGTGACCCGACTATCAGTTTTGGTATCAGAGCGGTATTTCATCTGTATATTTCAGGTGAAGCGAGAAGGTAAATGAAAATATAGTACTGGAGACTCTGTAATGGTTGTTTACAAGTAGGCAACAATCAAGAAGACAGCCAGCAGGACTGTAGGATGAGGATGGAAACACTCAGGATGTAGAGTGACAACAGTTGATTTGCCAAGAAGGAAAACAGAAGCCGCAACATGGCTACTGAAGGCCATAGGTATGTTGAAAGAAAAATCCTAGATCTAATGAGAACAACCTAAAGGGGGGAAGAACTTGCCAACATCAGGGCAAGAATGGAAGAGCTTGCATTGCAGATGCAGCAGAATACCAAGCCGAGATGGGTATATGAATGGCCCATGAAGAAGCTGAAGTCAAAATGGCCAGTCAAGGAGTTGATGGCTAGAAGGCAGTGTAAGTTGTTAAAAGGATGGTTGAGGCATACTGAAAACCTCGACGGACCTAAAGAAATGGTTCATATATGTGAACTGAAGACTGGGAGAGATTTCAGTGAAATGAGATCAGTGGAAGATCTCACGGACTGTCAGGAGGATAGCCAAGGAATTTCACATTGCCAACCGGGAAATGATATGAGGTTACTGCGGGATCTCGAAGACTGCCAGAAGAGAAGTAGAAACATCCCATATTGCCAGGTGGGCAGGGATGAGAAGATGAGACTATCTGAGGGTCTCATGAACTCAGAAGTGAGTCGGAATCAGCCAGAGGAGCTGACAGAGGATGAAGATTCATGTGGTTTTCCAAGCCATGTGAATGAAGATGATAACAAGATAAAAAATTTCACCATCCGAGAGGACGATTTGAGGAGCCTTATAATGATTGGGGGAATCAAGATATTCCTACCACCTTCCCAGGAGGAGGTAGAAATTTGTGTTGCAGATGCAGCAACAACAGAAGGACAGCTAGCTGAGACTGTCGCAGAAGGATTGGAGCAGATATCTGAAGCTGCCCAAGCAGGAGAGGATAATGAGCATTATGAGAATTGTCTCAATGCATTTAGCTAGGAAGTTGACAAAGTTGTAGCACTGAAGCTGACAGTAGAAGAAGCAGGAGAGGATAATGAGCATTCTGAGGAGTGGCTCAATACTTTCAGCCAGGAGACTGAAAAGACTACAACATGGGAGTTTGCAGAAGAAGAAGAAGAGGAAGAAACAAACAACATTAGTTTGGCTGATCTGTATGAACAAATTGAAGCCCTGGAGAGAAGGGTGAAAGTGCAGGGCATGTACATCCAACAGGTGAAGTTGGAAGTGGATGAAGAAAGCATGGGAGATCACAGTGATCTACCCATGTGCCGAAAATTTTTGCAGCTGAGGAGATTGCATGAACAGGGCTAGCCATTTGAGCAGCTGGACGAAGTGATCAAGGAGATCCGAGAGCTGATGTTAAGGTCAGCAGAAACTGTCAGTAAGGAGAAGATGCATAGAAGAGAAGCAGCAGAAGTGCAGCAACAACAACAA
The DNA here is from genome assembly GCA_009831015.1 of Picea engelmannii. NCBI lineage: Eukaryota > Viridiplantae > Streptophyta > Pinopsida > Pinales > Pinaceae > Picea > Picea engelmannii. Next base: position 60,807 of record ML781026.1, on the reverse strand, counting down.
CAGAGAAATGGAGCGGATGAACAGCTCCAGAGGATGATTTGGGAAACTAATAGCCAGGTCACCTCCACGCACACTCACTCACAGGATCACTCGATCAACTCCTGAGCCAAAGCGGCTCATTTGATTCCCTTCTGGAATCTCTGACGAAACCCGATCCATAGGTCCTGCTCCTTTCCCACACGGTCTTCTGCATTCAACCGTGAGTTCCCCGATGTAGTTTCGGGACTCTATGTTTCCCGATGCCAATAGGTCTTTGTTCCCTTGATTTCCCGATCTCTGACTTGTCGATTTCCCGAAATGGCCTTTCTCGCCTTAGCCCCTCCTGGCTATGCCCTAGTCCACGTGACCAGTCCTCATAAGACCATAGCCTTATCTCCTTCGGGATTTTCTTATCCAAGGGCCAGACCTCTTGACCTTTCGATTCCCGATATGCCGACACATGAAATGCTGAAATAACTGTTGTCCTGACCTTCCCTTATTTTCGTTATTTCAGGCTTTTAAATGTCAAAATGCATGGACTTCTTGTCCATGGGATCCTCTATATTCTGAATCCTGATTCTCTGGCGTGACGTCAGCTAGGCCCACAACGTGGAGTTCCCACCTTTTCGCGTTTTCGCCACTCGCGAAGTCGAAAGAATTCCTCTTCTAACCTCCGATGCCCGAATCCCCGATAGAGAGGATCTCGCGACACATGTCCTCCAACAACCGGACGGCTCAGATCAAACCTCTCCATTTTGGGGTTTCTAACGTCAAATGACTATCCTCACGTCCCTAAGATCTCTGATATCCCGAGTGCCAATATCCCGATTAGCTTCTCTCGTCGGGACTTTCAACCCCACTATTGACGAAGGCTTAACCCTCATGCAACTTCTTGCCAATCCAATGACTGTCGGCGATCCTGAGCAAGATCTGACGCTCACGATCTCTTCTCCTGTGCACTTCTCCCATGCTGCCTTCTGGATGTGATGACCTTTCAACGATCCAGAATCTATCGGCTGAACTGATGGCCGATATTGCTCCTCCTGAGCTTTGGCGCTTTCCTTCTCTGGCTTGGAAGGATTTTCAAGCTCCCAAAGGCCTCGACCTTTGCATGTTTTCCTCTACGAACTCTTCAGCTTTGAGTTCACCGCACGCATAAAAGCACTAACTCCTCCTAAGCTTTTCTCCCCAATCCTCAAAGGATTCCGACGTCTGCGCTCCTGCAGAGCCTTCACATGCACATGTAGGTGCTATCCATCCTGAGATTTCCTGTAGCTTCGAACTCCAAGGAAATTCAGTTCTCCTTCCCTTTTCTCCCTCAGATGGAGAATTCAGATACCCTCCTGGGTATCCTTTCCTCAAGCAACCTATTTCTGAGTCTGCAGGGTGTTCAGCAACCCTGTGAAGATCCCTCAGTGGACTCTTCCTTCTATTACAGAACTCCAAGAGTTCTCTTCTCCTCTATGCCTGTCTGCACAATGTCTTAATGCCCACCTGGAAGAGTGTCAAGAATCCTCAGTGATTCTGAATTCTTAAGAATTCACAGCAGAGCTCTTCCTTCGTGCACTCCTTGCACTAGCTCAATGCCCACCTGGATTGTTTGGTGATCCGTGGATTGTTGTTTGATGTGGTTGTTGTTTGAGGGACAATGTTGTCGTCTGAATGACTTTTTGTTACTATAGGTGAGCGAGTAGGTGGGGGAGGAGTGTTGTGACCTCCTCATGCCATTAATAGTATTCAGGCCCTCCTTCTAGCGCCATTTGTTGACAGGCGAAATTGATCGCTCGTCAACTGGAAGAATGAATCTGGTCTAGGGTTGTCTAATTAACCCAAGCCGTTTGGATTAATTCACTCCGACGGTTTTAGCGGCTCCGTTGGCCGATCTAAGTCCTAAAGAAAGTGAAAAAAAATAACTAAAGGAAATACAATAACTTACTAAATAACAATCACTAAAATATATATGTACATCTATATATATATATATATATATATATAATAGTTCTATATACAATCTGTACAAATCACGAGTTTTAATCTAAACTCATAAAAATCGAATGTAAATTGGTTCCTTTAACAACAGTAATAAAGAAAGCGAAAATACTATTTTTTTTTTTTTTGATTTGTTTTCTTGGATGTATACATTCATAAAATCAAATATTAAACTACTTAATCGAACAGAAAATTATAGATAGTGGTAAATGTTCTATATATATATATATAACTTCTATATTCAGCAAGCAAGCGAAATCAAATAACAGACTAACCTGTTAATGCATCCAACGTGTGTATAATAGTCAATATCCAGTCACCTTATCTGAGAAGTAAACCTGCAACGAATCTCAAGGATGCTTCGAACAAATGCGAAACAATATGTTGGAGATCGAGTTTTGATAACAGAACATATAACGGACACAGTTACAGTGATCCTAAGATTTACAAGTGACTACAATGATATAAATCTTGTAAAAACTTGTAGTTATACATTCAATAGGAAATAAGAGATAAATCTCAGATTTGTATCAAATTAATGATCACACTATATTATATCTGAAACGTGAGATATGGACAGTATATGAAAAGAATTATCTCAAATAACAATAAATTATGAAGACAAAAAGCTATCATCATCTATTATCATATCGAGATAAGCATAACTTAAACTAAAACATGATACACAAAAGCTAAAGCTGAAATATGTATTCTGTCTCATTCAAGTCTGTGTGCAAATATCCATACTCTAGCCCCAGGCCAAGATGATCCATTCTTTACAAAATGATAGGTTTATAAAGGTCTCAGGAAACATAATTGTTTTTGTTCCTGAGATCAAATTTGTTTCAAAAATAAAGGGGGATGCAACCACCCTGATTTTACTAAATATCCAAAAACTAACAACAGTCTATTTCTGTTTATTCAAAATACATAGTAGATGTGACTGGGAAATCTTAAAAGTGCCTCATATCAACTTTGAAATCATGGGCTCCTGAATTATCCTGAAAGCAAAAGAAAATAGGAAGATCTCAGATATGTTTTCTGTCATTATATTAGACAATTCGAATTTTCTTAACTGGCTACAGAATCTTGCGATTCTGTAGCTAGTTATAATAGTAAATGAAATCTCATTTTATTAAATAAATAAAACAGGCTAATTTAATAATAAAAATAGTTTATTTAACAAACCAAATAATCTAACTTAAGAATGACAACAATCACGCTATTAAAATAAAAAAACCATACCTCAAATCATGAAATCAAATCGTATCATGAAACTTTGGAGTTAACGATGGCTGTAGTTGCCTCTACGTTTTTAAATATCACATGACCTGTGGTTTTTAAATTCTTCTCCTTCCCTTGGATGATAGATTCAAGCCTATGGTTTTCAGTTGTTAAAACATCAACTTGGTCTTTTAAAAACTTAACCCGTGACTGTAGAAACGAGACATCAGCATAGTATCTGTTGATCCATGATAGGCAGACATCGCAATGTGACTGTGTGACATTTGCATCTCATCGAACAAGATTATGGATCAGAGAACCCTCCATATGGATAGTAGATTTAATGTAGAGCTGGACACCAGGAAACTATGGATTGTCTTTTAAACAAGGAGGCAAATTATCGACAAAGTTATAGGGTCAGTCAGGGTATGGCCCGAATGACACAGGGTCTTCCTCTGCAAGGAATTTGTCAATTTCAGAGTCAGATCTTTCGTTAACCTCAATCATGTTGATTTCATCTACATGAGAGTTTGTCTTATTTCAAAGACTTCGAGAAATTAGCCTGCCGACTCTTTTGTGTTTGAAATTGACATCAACATTACTTTTAAACTTCTTCCCTGTAGGTTTCCTTACAATTTTAGTACAATCCTTTGGATGTGTAACCTGTTGAAATACCTTAGGATAGATCAAGGTTTCGTTGTTAGGGGAAGAGGCACAAATCTGGGGAGATGAAAGAGATGTCGTCAGGTGGACAAGGGTTTCCTCAATGACAAGTTTATATACTTCTCCCAATTCAGGGTTACCGTAACCATTTTGTGTTATAAACGAATCCAAACAGTCATTTTGCGACTCTAACTGATGTATGAGGATGATTTTAATCAGGCTATGATGAGAAAGACTAGTGTCTAACCTCTGTTTCTTATATATTTTCCCCATTTTATATAGACTTCTGAGTAAGTAGTATGGCATGTTCAAAGGGAAACCCATAAAACTCATAAGTAGGCGTAAATGATATAGAAATACAAGTCTGAACCATCCCTCATATGTAACAAATTGTTTCACCACAACGAGTAAATCATGCCACCGAGATTTTAGGAATGAAATTGGCATACCTCTATCACAGCTGGTTATTTTTCGCGATGTAAACAGCAGGGTCCAAGGGACTTCCTCCACTTTCTTGTTTTTAAACCATTTCTGACCAACTGCTAACAATCTTGTGGCTTGACTCAGGAATCCCTTGGTAACTTCCAGTTGCACATCACCAACTTTCGCCCTACAACCGTCAAAGGATAAGGCGAATTCTTGAGCAACCCGAAGATTAAAACCCTGAAACTTCCTGATGAGCACATGCCAGCCATTTCTTTCCAAATACTCCCTAGCATCATCATATGAGAGCAGGGTTTGGATACCATTTGGTTCAATCCTTATGATAGGGGCCATACTAGACGAGAGGGTAATCAAAGCACAACATACAGGTAGGGTTTGTGAAAATGAAACAGAGCCATAACCCCGAGCCCAACAATAAACATTGTAAGGACTCATACGATGGGAATGGTGTTTAATTAAAACGTATGCGAAGAGGTTTGCGAAGCCCGAGACCATCGTAAGAAGTAATGGAAGTCTATAAATCATATGCCACCTTGGCATTGAGTACATGCTAGGACCAAAGCACTTAAAACCAACATAAGTGCATGCATCATGGTTCGATTACAAAGTTGGATAAGTCAAAAAATTGAATAATCAAAAAAATTTGTGAAAGAAATGTAATCAAAGATCAAACCAAAACCAATACAAAAAATCAAATGGTGGGGGTATTTTGTTCATTAAAATTGTCAATGTCTTAGGAATTCTTAGAACTGAAAGGGTCAAAAACAAAGAGGGTAATATCTTCATGGAAAGGAATCAAAACTCCATAACAAATTAAATAAACAATTTTCCTTCAATGAAAATTTAAAACAAAATGGTAATTGCAGTCGCAAGTTTTCATGCTTTTAGTCATGAAACGAAGCATGAATAGATGACAGGTAAAAAGCGACGATTTACAACTGTGGTTTCGGGAATGTTCATGAAGAGTAATGAAATTTCATGACCCTGTGTAGGCAGCTATGTAGATTATTTAATAAAAATAACAATTATATTATTGTTTCCAACAAAACCTCGTGTAGCTTCTCCTAGATCTGATGGCTATCGGTCCATGTGCTCAGATATAATGGTCTAGATCTCTTCCTCCCTTGTGCACTTTTTTGTTGCTTCCTGGATGTGAAACTTGACGGTCCAAATCTCACCTCTCCAACTCCGATCCAATGGTTGTTGTAACTCCCTCCTAAGCTTCTGCTTCTTCCTCCTCCTTGGAAGATTTGAAGGGTATCAAAGGTCTCGGCCTTTTATTCTCTGTGAAACCTATGACCTTGGCTCTCGCCTGCGTTCTAAGGACATGGTCCCTCCTAAGCTTTTCAACTTTGAACCCTCCAAAGGGTTTCTCAATCTTCTACACTCCTTGTAGTTATCCCTCTATGCACAAAGGCACTTTTCCTCCTGAGCTTGGTCTTCTCTGAACCTCGAAGAGGTTCTTGACCTCTGCACTCCTTGCATAATAATTTATCCTCTTGAGCTTCAATTTCTCATACCTCAATGGTCTCTACCCTTTTCTCTCCTTGAAAGGATGGAAATTCCCTCTGGAAACTTCTTTCTCAAGCACTCCTTACTGAGCCTGCAGGGTATTCAGTAACCCTGTGAAGGTCTTCTCCTGACACTTCTCTTCTCTCTGAAATCAGACAAGACTTCCTTCTGTGCCCTCCTACACCAACTCAATGCCCACCTGGTAGAGTTTCCATAATCCTCAATGATTATGTCTTCTCAACGAACTCGAAATAGAATTCTTCTCCTTGCGTCCTATGCATTCGCTTGATTCCCTCTTGGTAGAGCCTTACAGAATTCTCAGAAATTATGTCTTCTCTGTGCCTTCTATGCACCTTCTCAATACCCTCCTGGCAGAGCTTCTACAGAATCCCTCAATGATTCTGGTCTGTTATGTGCTCTCTTCTCCACATTCTTACCTCCAAGGTATTCAACAACCTTAAGGATTCTCCTTGGGTTAGTGACTTCATCTAGTGCACCCTCTTGGCACGTCCTTGTCCAAATTCTGCAGAATTCAGAAGTGCATCTATGCACTGGCTTTTAGAACCCGCAACGTTTTGTCACACCCTCTTGGCATGAAGCCTCAAAGAACCCTAAACCTAAAATCAAAGAAACCACAGATAGAAGAACCTATATGTCCCTCCAAATTCACATCTACAGCATATAAAGATCACACAAAGACATTCATAAACACATAAAGACACACAGAAACTCATGCAGGAAATCTGCTATTTATATTAATATGAAATGCCTCCTTTACAAGGTGTTATTGAAATCAGACTTTGACAGATTCTCGGCTCCTTCTCTCCTCTCCTCTAACTCTTGCAGAGCTCTCCTATATCTCTACTCTACTTACTTAACTACTTCTTACTCATCCTACATACAAAGGATCTTTTACCTGAGGAGGCTCTTTGAGCTCTTCCCTCCAAGATACTTGCTCTATTCAATTACATTGAATTACATTGAATGGGTTGTCTAGTCCGAATCGGATCTATATCCCAGCCTTACAACCATTAAAGGCCTTCTTTAACTATAGCCTACTAAAAGGCACGACTTTGGCTCTACCATCCTTACAAACATTAATCACATTGATTTCAAATTCAAAATTTGAAACAAGAGGGTTGCGTCTCTCTTAATCCCATTGAATGTGCCCTATGTTGGCTGGCTGGCTGGTGCATGTCTGGCTTGGGAGCGATGCTCCTGCATCACAACACAGAGTTATACCATCACAACAAGGTGCAACCCATGTGCACTGTCTTTTTCCCAAGGCTTTACCACATATACGTGGTCTATTGCACAACAACTCATGTATGTACGTGACCTATTCATAGGTCAGCTTGTGTATGTACGCGACTGATACTAATGTCACTCGCGTATGCTTCAATAGATGACACACTTGAGCTCCCCTTTAGGCTTTCAGTATGTTCTAGTTTCTTAGTATTCTTCACCCACTTCTGAAGGTGTTCCTTATTCTCAGAACTTGATCTCTAAGCTTCCATCTTTTCAAATATGTCTCCCTTCCTTACTTCATTCCTTCTTCTAGTCATGCTATATGAAGTCCTCATCATGGAATTTCTTCTTGTGTTCCAACAATCCTAGGATTTGTGGCCAAATCCACTACAGCTGTAGAATATCATGGTGTTACAGTGAACAACAATATGTCCTACTTGATCACATCTCCAACACCTTATGGTGTTATGAAATATTCAATTATTTCTCCTTGCATGAGATCTACATTCCAAATCTTTGTGACCATATTCATTACATGAATAACATTTACCATGAAAAAAACTTTCATACCTTTGCTTTGTTGTCCATCCATTTTGAGGTGTAAAGGTGGCTTCTTGATGTCTTCCTTTCTTTGTTCTTTTGAAACTTTCCTTCCCTTGTGTAGATGGTTGAATTGCAGCATTGTCTTCATCCTTTGAGAGTGAGGGATTTACCTCATAATTCTTTGAGGTTCTTTCTTCAACATGTGTAGCTTCTCCCTTGTATCCAAGACCTGATTTATCATCTGGTGATCTTTGACTTTCCAAGATCTCATTCAAGATTTGTGAGCTATTCATGAATTTGTTTGACTTCTCTACTTTCTTTCTAAGATCAACAACTTCAACTTCTAACTCATGACATGATTCTTCCTTTTCATTTATTTGATTCCTCAATAGTTCCTCTATCCTTTTGGCTTCTTCCATTTGGGTTTTGAGAAGAACAATAATTTCAAAACTTTTGCTAATGTCATCATCTTCCTTATTATCTTCTTTTTCATTCTTTAGTCTTGCGATGTATTCTTCCTTTTCTTCTAATTTAGCCTTATTATTCTCTTCTTGTTCCTTGAGCATTTCCCTTAACTTCAAGATGTGCCTTTTACTCCTCCTAAGAAAATTCTTAGTGTTATCCGAAAGATAGTTATAGTCTACATAATAATGGTCATTGATATATTCATATAAACCATCTTCAACTTTATTTTGATGTTCTAATAGATCTTATTCTATTATTTCCATGGGATAACTACCATCAAAATCTACATAAACTATTTCTGGATTTGCTTCTTCACTTGAAGAGAAAAATTCAACATCATGACATTTTGAATCATTGCAATCAAGTGTCTTTGGGGATTCTTTACTTTCATTTGAAATATCTTCAATATATTCATGTGTTCCATCATCATCACATGATTTTTTGTCTTCATTTGAAATGTTTTCAAGATATTCATTTGTTCCATCATTATCACATGATTCTTTGTCTTCATTTGAAATGTTTTCAAGATCACATTTAGAAATAATGAATTCAAGAGATTTTGGAGATTCTTTACCTTTAGTGATCTTGATGGAGTTGTCTTCAATATCTTCCTTCTCCTTCTTTCTTTGATATGTCTCCTCTAGATTTAGCCATAGATCCTTGGCAGAAGTGCATTGTCCCATGCTCTCTTTAATAGGGCTTGAGAGTCCACTAAGAATTGTCTTGAGAGCTAATGCATCCTTCTTCTTTCCTTCCCTTTGAGCTGCAAACTTTGAATTGTTCTTCAAGGAAACTAATCCACCAGTGACTGTCGTCCAAATACCCTCTCCCATTTCCTTCAAATGTACTCTCATATCTATTCTCCAAGTAGAGTAGTTTTCCTCAACAAGGATTGGAACTTCATCATTCATTTGTGTGTCCATAGATCTCCTCCAAGCTTGTTAAGGCTTATAGTGAAGGCCTGCTCTGATTCCAATTGATAGACACACTGACTACACTAAGAGGGGGGGTGAACAGTGTAGGGATATTTTTCCCAAAACTTCCCTCTTACACAAATCTCATTAGTTAAAAATCACTACTAACTCATTACTCATTGCTATCATTTATAACCAGTTAAATGTGAACATATATCAACAACATATATAAGCAACAAATAATCACAACAAGGAACAAAAAGAACACAAGATGTATGTATAATTTTATTTTTATTACGGACTACAATCCTTGGGGGTTTTCATCAACAACTGAATAGAGTACAACTCTACAAGAGCACCATCTCAATAATGCAAGACTCAGCTTACACACACAACACCAACTGAGATGAGGAAAAAAATCCTCAACAGATATCAGTCTATCATAGGTACGCACCCTGTCGGTAGTGCAACATGCATATGTACGCACCCTACTAGTAGTAAAACTTGTGTATGTACACGGCCAGTCTATACTAAAACCTGTGTATACTTCTGAGCAACTAGGGTTTTTCTTTACTTCACACAATCAGATCCTCTGTAACCTGCAATCACATTTTCTTCAATATTCCACTGTCCAAACTGACCCACAACCAGTCACAACACATCTAATATCTCCAACAACTTACTCCTACTCCTCAACCATACAATATGAATGCTACTCAATCATGTATAAGCAATCAACATGCTATAGAAATCATATCAACATTGAATCATAAGAGTGTTTCTCACTCCATCAACCAACACAAACCACATCACAACATCCATACCAAGAATGCCTTAAGCATTCACCACACAAAAAACAATAGTATCCATCAATACAACAATATAACCATACCAGAGTTTCTATGGAAGATCTGAGCCCATAGAATGTAGATCTGAAACTTGCTTTAGTCTTCAAGAGCTTGTCATCAGCTAAAACACCAATCTCCATGACTTCATCCACTGTACATGCCCTATCTTTAAATAGTCTATGTATGTAAGCGTCATGTCCCACTACAGCCCACGTATACCTCAGAAACTAGGGTTTTTGAACCTCTGATACTTTTGTCATCATGATCTCAAAATTTCTGAAACTTTGATGCGTTCATGAGATCCTCCATACTCTCTCTCTCTCTCTCTCTCAGAATAGATATTTAATCATGCTCAAGAGATGCTCACAAAAGATGCAATTCACAAGAGACCCTTGCCTCGTATTTATACTCTTCACCTTCTTGGTCACTTAACCCACTTCTAGGTCACTTAACCTATTTTCATCATTTTAGGGTTAACCACTTTCCATAATTAGAAAGTTCTCCATTACTTTATTATTTAAATATTCCTCCTTGATTTTGTCACCTCACTTTATTATTTAAATAATATTCTTTGATTTTGTCACTTCTGTTTATTATTTAAATAATCCTCCTTGAATTTGTCACTTCCCTTTATCATTTAAATAATAATTTCTTGTATGTAATCTCTTTAAATTCTTTGACCTTTTGGGGCTTCAAGCCTAGATATGATGGTCCTTCATCTTTGTAAGGCCATAACTCTCAAACCATGAGGAGTTATGTGACATTCCACATACCAATGGAAATGGAATGACAAGCACTATCCATCTAGGATAGCTTAACCAATAGCTTCACTGATATTCCTCTCATTATTCCACATATAAGCATGGGTTCTCCAACCATACTTCAAGGATAAATCAACCATAAAGCGTATTCCCGTGAGGTATTTCACCATAAGGGGACCACTTTGGAGTTAATCCATTTGTACACTTTATCAACCATGATAAGAAAATAATGATTCATCTTTGCATCCATCCAACAATGCATCATATACAAATGAGACTGCATCGATCCATCTTCATCTAAGAATCATATCAATGACATCATATGACTATGATTCCACTTGACATCTATCTATTCTCATTAAGGATAATACATATTACATCAATCATCAATCAATCAATCCTTTGGAATCAATCAATCACTGGACATCAATCAATAACTTGACATGAATCTTTGACATCAATTAATCAAACCTTTGGCATCAATGACAACTTGATCCAACAAAGACAACCAGACTTAACGCAAAATATGCACTTTTGAGGGTTCAACCGTATTCTATAGTAATGACATCTTTCAAAAAAAATCCAAAGGTGTATAGCATGATCCTATCTCTTGCAAGAGTGAGCAGTAATATCATCAAGGTAATCTTCAACTATGTTCTTAAGATCATGAAAAGAGAAATTCATGGCACGTTGGAAGGTTTCTTTGGAGCTTTTATGGCCGAAAGGCATTTTCTGGTATGCAAAAGTACCCCAAGGACAAATAAATTTCGTCTTGTGTTGATCCTCAGGTTTGATTTGAATTTGATTATACCCTAAAAATTCATCCATAAAATAAAATACTTCTCTTCCCGCACACTCGTCGAGGATCTGATCGAGGAAAGGTGTCAGGAAGTTGTCTTTAAGATATACCTTGTTCAGTTCATGAAAGTCCATACATACATGGATGGTTCCTTGCTTCTTATCCATAGGAATGGGGTTGGATACCCATTTAGTCAAGGGAAATGGGTAGATGAAACCAACATTAAGTAGCTTCTCCACCTCTGCCTTAATAGCAGGGGCCTTTCGGGGGTTGACAGCTCTAAGACGTTGTTGAACAACTTTAGCATTCAGATAAGTTCTAATATCATGTTCGACAATACGAGGGTTGATTCTTGGCATCTCTTCATATGAACAATAAAATATGTCTCGATATTCCTTGAAGAGTTCGGTGTAGATCAGGATTTCTTTTGGCGAACAATCTGCATCGATATTTACATTTTCAAACTTTTCATGGGTATGAGAGATATCAATCGTTACGGTAGGGGAAATACTCAACATGTTTCCTTCAGCATAAATGTCATGCATATCAAGTGGAACTACGGCGCCACTGAATATCTCACTCAAAGTACATTGAAATTCATATTGTTCGATTCTCTCAAGCTCTGGGAGAAAATAAGAACGGTGATGCATATCATCCCAAGGTTTGTTGGAACCATTCATGGCTTCAATGATAGCTTCGTATGAAGGAAAAGTCTCATCGAGGAAATCATGTGAACAATATGACAAAGTGGCCCACACTGGCCTAAGAATGGGATCCTCCTCATACGTCGGTGAGGGAACATGATTGGGATCGACGGAAGAGTCAAGAACAACTTGATACGAAATATTTGTTGCTGATAGTGGCATGGCCATTCCAACATGCAACTGAACTTCACAAGACGAATTCAGGGAACGTAGGGTCCAAAGATCACTAAAATAGGAAGTGCGGAAAGGAATGGACCTCCCTTTCGAGGCGGGCCTACTGGACATGGCGTAAATGTGGAGAATTGGTGTCATGAATTCAAAATTACCCATAAGGGAAGAGTACATTCTGACACTGATATTCTCATTTGTCGACTGAGAATTTTCGATCACAGGGATCGACAGTCTAATAGATGAATTAGGACTAGAGTATGCAAGGGATAATTGTTCGATCGTCATGATCTTCCCTTCATGAGGAAAACAAAGAGTACGAAAGATGGACGATACGACAACAACCATAGCATAGGTCCAATTGCGTCCGAGTAACAAGTTATAATCAAGAGGTGCATCAACTACCTCTACCTCCAACTCTACCATCTTCCCACCTAAATGTACTGAAAAGGTAGGAATAATATTGTGAGGGTGGAAGGAATGAGCACCAAAAGAAGCCAACATGTTCGATGAATTGCAAAGAGTCAGAGAACCAATATCTTTCCAACATATCAGGGACATCACACACGTAACAATGTTTTCATCAACAACCGCACATTTGATGGTATACTTTGAGTACTCCACTTGGATTTGGAAAGCCATATGGTGAGGCAAGCAAGGCTTCACATCTGTGATGTCAAACTTGATAACTTTTGAGCCACTAGGTTCTAGAGATCCTAAAGCAGATATTAAGGCATTCCTTTGTGAAGGACACGTCTGAAGTACCTCCAAAGCCAACATCGCACAAGGGGTTTGACCCAGGTCCTCAACAATAGAGTAGTTCTGGGAGGCTCTAGCATTTGGATTGTGGGTAGAGTGTTTGAGTACTCATTTCGGAATACAAGGTGGTGGCTCTGGTTTTTCAATCTGTAAGTTCATCTCCGGGGGGGGAGGAGGAGATTCTAGACCAGGAATAACTTGTGAAGAGGTATAATATCGAGATCGAGTGGCTACATGAACTTTCGCATCGACCATATTGATACACAAATGGTCGTCGTCTTGCAATGATGGGTTTTGAATCCCACCAACTACATTTCCATCATTTGAGGAGCTTGAGTCCATGTGCTAGTTATGTGGGAATGGATTCATTAGCACGATGGGTGGTAGAGATAAAATCCTCGTAGCTTCTGCAAGTTTGGGGCATAAACGGGTAAGGTGATCATCTGTGAAAATCTTACAGGGAAACTTCACCTTACGTATTTCTCATTTTCCCTCTCCATCATTATCATTCATCTTCTCATTATTACCATTGTCCTTAGGTTTATTACCAATTTTCCCACCCTTATGAGTATTACGTCCTTTCTTCTTATTCCCTCTTGGTTGTTGGTTACCATTTGGGTTGGTCGATGATTGCACAGAATGTACATCCGCCGACTGAGTGGGGTTGCAAGACATAGTCAAAGTTTCCCCCCTTGTAGACTGGTTTAGAGACAACTCTTTCATATGGCTTGTCACCAAGTCTGTGGACTTTACATTGGCGGTACCTACAATGCCATCGGCATGAGGTCCTGGATTTTTTCTAGGGTCATAAGTTGACCGCGTTGCATATGGAAGAAGGTGGTACAACATCCCAAACTGAGCATATATCAAGTCTAACTGTTGATATCTAAAAATCACTTATTTTGTAGTGGTAAACCTGAAAGTAGCAATGTCCTTCGAGATAGGAGCGTGAAAATACTTAAGGAACCATTCTAAAAGAAAGGCTAGGGGTATAGGGGTCTTAATCAACCACTTCCATAAACGCCACTCTTGGATATGGTCTGAGATATGAGTGGTGGTATCCTAGCATAAATTCGACAACAATTCTAGGCCAACATCGTAACGAATGGGAAATTGGAAGTGGTTAAGGAAAACCAACACCAACTAACTAAAAGTCCCATATGCCCCCATTGGTAGATAAATATAAAAAATTTCAGCAACTTCGATGAAGGTGCGTTGAAATAATCTTAATTGAATAGAATCGTCATTAAGGGAATTCAATGAGAACCAAAGGTGAAAGGTAGTGACGTGATCACCATGATCCTCTCCATTCTTACCCTCGAACTTCGAGATGTTCGAAGGAATCTTATTGGGGATGGGGGGCCATGTAGGATCATGACTCACATGGTCGTTCATTAACTTAGAAAAGTCTGGCAGATTAAGCATGGCCACAAAAGGGAGATGGGGTTGCGACATCTAGCCCCAAGCTCCCAAAAAAGATTGTGCTTGAGGAATTGTAGCCCATCAAGGGTTCTAGTAAGCACCATGGCCCTATCTTTGATTATAAGGCCCTCCTAAAAAATTATTCATAAAAGTTTGGTTGGGCATCATTCCAGCAGGAATGTTCTATTGGGGGTTATAAAAATTGCCCCCAACTGGATTGGATTTGGGTTGGGGGTTGCCCAAAGCCTGAAACTGACCTCCTCTGGGTGGGAATCCAGAGGATAGAGGTGAATTCTTCATGCCAAACGTATTGGTCAGAATATGCACCGATGCAGTAGTTTTATAGGACAAAACTTGAGTCGAAGCTTGTCCGCTAGGTTGGTTGTTCCACCCAGAAGTAGGAGGATTGGACCCAGGGTTAAACGCAGGGAAGCCTCCCATATTAGGATTTGTTTGAGGGATTTGAGACCCACCAAACAAAAAAGGAATGTAAGGAGGTGTAGTGCGCCCAAGCCCAATGATAGCATTAACGCTAACAACTGGGATGACGTTCGAAAAATACGTCGTAAAGTTGGGCATACCATAAGAAAAAGGACTAGAATCCATAGGGATGGACTGAACATTATAGCCCGATGAGTGAACAAGAGACCCAAAAGGGTTCGAGACAGTATCTTGAGAATTCACTATAGGCCGAGACATAGTAATGATAGGTTCCTCTGGCACTACGATCATTGAGGATGCAGGAGTCGAAGGGGTGCCATTAACTATAGAGGGTGTGGGAGTCGAAGGGCTCCCATTTTTTTGAAGACTAGGTTTAGTACGCATCCTTGTAGAATCACAAGTCTGAACAATGCATGTGTGTGTACCACACCTAATAAATCTATGCCTTTTAGAAGGAAAAGACTTGAAATCTGGTGGTAACTGTAACAAGCGACGGGACTGGCAGGGAGGCTGGTCTGACTCCACGATGACTTAAGACTCTAACGATAAAAAAATATATCCTAAGGCCAACTAGTAATCAAAATCACACCCAAATTCAAACTACCAATATGAATACAAATGGGGTAAAGTGGCTGAGTGGCCTCCCTCCCTCGAGAAGGTATGTCTTGCCCAAGAGGGGCTCAAGACTCCCCTCTAAAGATTAGAGGTAACATAATCAGTTATAAGGGCCCTTGTGGGCTTAACAACCAGTCGGTCAGATCCCCATAGAGAGGTAATCCTCCATAAAGGATGTGTCATTTCTAACCCTTCTCTGACCTAGGGTACCTGTAGAATAACCCCTACAAGTAACCTATTAGATACCTAAGTCAAGCATCTAATAAACCACTATATAACTGATGCACAAGTGAGTAGTCATAAGTCAGGTCCACCATATGGGCAAGGTAGAAAATCCAGAAACCTTAAAAGCACTACCTCTCATGGAGGTAAAGGCACTAGCAAGATCCCTAGATACGAATAGATCCCCAAAAATATCTCTGACGCTAGGAAGGT
Source organism: Picea engelmannii (assembly GCA_009831015.1). Lineage (NCBI taxonomy): Eukaryota > Viridiplantae > Streptophyta > Pinopsida > Pinales > Pinaceae > Picea > Picea engelmannii. The sequence continues at coordinate 44,874 of ML781026.1, read as the reverse complement.
ATCAGGGGGATATCCCTTCAACCGACTTCATGCGACCTCGTGATTAACTCCAGTGTGAGCGGAGCCTCCTGATCTTACCAATTATACAATGGATTTCTCCACTCCCTTTCTCAGACACATATGTTGATTTAATTTCCTTTGAGAATTTTACTCACCAAATCCTATTCTAAGGCACTAAATCCTAGGYTAKTTTGTGCACCCTAGAAAATAAAATCGCAACTAATCAATTTTAAATTATAGCGTTAATTTTAGTGGTCGTGATTACTCAAAAAGGTATGGTAGTGAAACTCATGATGTTATGACTCTGCAAGAGAAGTAAATATGAAAATAATGCAAAGTCCTAACTTTAACTTTCAATGAATGATATGCTTCTAATAACAAATGCAATTTTCAATTTCAACTCTCCAATTCTGAAGTAAAAATTCAATCTTTCACTWTATGCACTAACCTAATGAYAAGGACTCAAAAGACAAAAAATGCCAAGCAATGCAAAATGCCTATTTTTTTGTATTTTCAATATAATAAAATGAAAATGCATGGAATGAAAAGTAACTAGATGTATAATCCTACTGTGTATAAAAAGAGATAACTCAAGCAGGATACCAAGCAACAAAACATCCAGCCCAATGTACAAGGACAATAAACAATGAAAAAGTGATGAGAAAGACTTTGCCCATAAATTCAACCAAATATAGATTTCCTGTCATCCCACAAGCACTTAACAGGCACTACAGAGACCCAAGAAAGCTCAACAAACATAAAATCCCACCCAACAATCACCATACCAAGAAAACAAGCAAGAATAATTGATGTACGCGATTGTTTGGGAAAACATAGCATACATATGCAACTTGTAGTGGGATAGCCTACGTATGTACGTGATTGTCAGGGGAAAAAATGCGTATATGTTTCAAAACAAGGCTAGGTAAGGGAGAAAGGTTGAAAACTCAGACCCAGAGTGAACAGGAGATGTCAAGCAGTGATGTGACAAGAAACACAAAATAAACGAGATAAATCTAAGGAGAAAAGTACTCCAAACCCTAATAAAGAAGATTTAATCCCTAGTATGGTCGCCAATTTTGTTACGAGGAAAATCTCTCTTTGGCTAGGGTAAACCACAACAGACGGAAACGACTACAGAAATCAACTTTATCCCAAAAACATGCTATATAAACCAATTTTCAAGCGAGATAAGAAAGAGGCCTACCTCATCCATATGTTCGATGAAGTTCACTGTTTAGCACTTGAACCCAAAGCTATATACCTGCAACTGGTTCTCAACAAACAAACAAACAAAGCATATGGTGATAATGTAAAAGGTTATCACATTAGATAGCATAATCCATTAATATACATAACAAATACACCCATGGATAATAACTCATATATTTTCAAGATATCAATTGGACGGGAAAGGAGTATTTCTATTAATAAATGATCAGCAAAAGTGAAAATATTACAGACTTCCATGTCGGTAGAGTTCGGAACCGATAAACTAAGTTCCTTCCAGATGGGCCTCCACCACTTCAATCCTCCACCAAAGGCAAGCTCATAAGAGAGAAACAATGAGGTTCTCAATCAATAATGGAAGATCTTAGGGGTTGAACACTATGTTCAGACTTAAAGGACAAAGGGATGCAAACTCAATATGAAGTAAATAATTTCTCCAAAGTAACTTTTCTCTCAAAGTTGAATTATTTTTCCTTTTCCATAGCTCGGAATTGGCCCATTTATAGCCTTCAAAATGGAACTGAAGGGAAGAGTTGGAATGTTTCCAGTATATGGAAGGCCAAGGATCATAGATATCCTCTCGTAACATGGAAACCCATAATTAATTTTCATTTTCTGGCAGAAATCCCGACGTACATGGGTTGTAGTGGAGCAACCTGCGTATACGCATGTTGTATAGTGTGCAAGATGCGTACATGTGGAAAAATATTTATTTTTGTCTCTGGATTTTATACACAGGGATGATAAGTCTACATAGGGAAATGGAGTAAGGCCCTCTGTGAAAAATTGCATAGGGTGAGGAAAATCTTGCTATAAAAATATGTATATAAGCTAGTGATATATTTGTATCAAGTGTTGGAATTCATTTTGTGTTCACATTCCATAGTATAGCGCACACATGTCTAAGTGTGCAAGGATGGCGCACTAAAAGAAGAGTGCGCACATCCTAGGATTTCATGCACATCGGCTTAAGTGCATGATATTGAGGCCAGAGAGCCTTTGTATATATGTTTTTGTTTTTTAGGTTGGTGAGCCTAGATGCAAAAAGGTTAGTACTCCTGTATTGTAAAAGTAAATGTAATAACACACAAATATTAATGAAAAAACATCACTGCGGAAGACCAACCATGTAAAAGATTATGGGGGACCACTAGTTAGGGAAAGGGGAAATAAAGGTTGAGGATAAGGGGATAAGTTAAGGGGAATTAAACCCAAAGGAATATTATATTAATATTCCTTAAAGTATAAAGTGTGGATATTTATTTAAGACTAAGTTCTAAGGATGGGGACAACTGGGCCCAAAGTAGTTCTCAATAAGACAATTATCAACTTGGGAACATGCATACATATAGTTTGGACTTAGTTCATTTTCCTATCATTATATGATCATCATTCTAGCACTCACTAAGCTGTCACCCATACCCTGTTGTTACTATACCTATACCTATAACCTGGTTATTTGGGAGATAGACTGAAGAAGTGGGTTGTCGTGTCCATAGGATATTGAAGAGGAGGGTTGTCAGGCCTGTGAGCATTCTCTCTAGGTGAGAGAATTTCTAGGAATTGATTCCCAAAGGTAAAAAACTATAGCTACAGGGCTCTGAGACTTCATGTCTATCCTATTGCAGAATCCCCGAAAAGGAAGTGGGGTAGTCGAGAGACTGTTGAGAAAAGAAGGGTCACACTTCCTAGGGTGGGGTAGGCATGTGGGGAATGAAGGATTGTAGGTTGATAGTTTTAGTTGGCACATGCAACTAAGTTTTTATGTTGTGTGAGATACCTTAACCGGGTTAAGAATCCTTTACCCAGGTGGAGTTTAGTCCCATATCGGTGGTGACCTGCTACTGAGAGTTATGAGTAGTGCATTCTATGTCTGGGATGAATGTGGAAGGTATGCATGCAGTTGGTTTTATTTTACATCAAAAATAAGTATCAATTGTGTGTTAATTCTTATGTTGTGTTAATATTTATGCATTTGTTTTCATGGGTTTTTCCTGTGTATGCTGCATGCCTATTTCTATTATTATTTTGTATGAATCTATGCATTTGCTAAGTATTTTTATGATTTCAATTAGTATCAGAATTTTAAATTTTAAGTGGCATAGCCCAGCAGGTAGTTGTGAATGCTACAATGTGGTATCAGAGCTCTAGTTTTCAACAATGAGCCTGGATGGGCCAAGTTTGAAGAAGTTTGAAGTGGAAATTCATAGAGAATTAGTTTCTTGAGTATGTCTGCAACTTGTTTAATTTAATTATTGCATAAACATTGAGAGAACTCTCATGGAGAATGTGAAGGAATCGAGCCCATAAATTAAAAATAGGAAATTTCAATTTCTAACAGGGAAAATTCGAGTCTATAGATGATCTAATTTTTTAGGTTACATAGAGGCCATGTTGCATAGGAAAAATTGCATGAAATTAGGCAAAAGCCCCAATTTCTGTAGCAAAATTATAGAAAAAACAGTTAAGCATCGAAAATATTTTTGTGCGCTAAGAAGTGGTGATGTGAAAAAAAATAAAGACACACAAGTGTGTGCACTAAAATTTGATGTTTTGTAGTGAAAATTTTGTGTTGTGAAAACAATTATGGTGTGTGGGAGTGCACACTAAAATTTGTCCCTGCGCAGTGAAAACTGGTGATGCATGAAAATTGATGGTGCGCAGGTGTGCACACTAAAATTTGGCATTACGTGTTGCAAAGTTGTGATGTGCGGAAAATAATGGTGTGCATGTGTTCACACTAAAATTTGGTGGTGTGCAGTGCAAAGCTAGAGATGCACAGAAAAATAATGGTGCACGGTGTGCGTAGAAAATTTTGGCACTGCGTTGTGCAGAATTGGTGGCGTGCACATAATATTGGTGCAGAAGGCATGCAAATTATGTACTAGAAAAGCATGGAGCAAACTTTTAGGTGCATGCACAATGTTAGTGCGTAGTGCATGTATGTTAAATATTCATACCGCACGAAAGTAGAATTGTTGGAGAGAAGGGAGTATTCTTGTGTGGTGTGAGCGAATAAACCTTGGTGTTGTGTGGTGTGGAAATTGTAATGTGTGCATAATACATATGTGTGACACAAAATTTGTGCATAGTCGGTATTGGTGTGTGACACAAAAGTTGTCTGCACTAGATATTTGTGCGTGACAGAAAAGTGGTGTGTGGTGCATGCCCTACATTTTGGAATTGCACATGTAAAAATACGCATGATAAATAATTGTGTATAATTTAGAAGTGGTGCAAGAGAAGTTGATTTGGCGGTCTACAACAACAGAAAACCAATGATTTTCTGCGACATTTTTGTATTGTTGAAGGTCATCTTTTTGTAGGGCATTTTTGAGGCCCTAAACAATGTTTTTAGCTACCCGAACACCACAAGGACAAAGAGTACCAAGATACACTCTATATCTATAGCTCAAATGAAAGAGATCAGAGAGATATTTCTAATGGTGTAAACCATTCATCAAACGAATCTTTTATGAGAAAGATATAGGTCAAACAATGGAGAGTAAATTTTAAGACCCAGTTAACTTCTGAGGGCCATAACTTCCTTCCCAGGAATCGGATTTAGGATCAGGAGAAGTCTACTGAAAGGTCATGATCTATAGAATACCTCCAAAGAGTCAAAATAGAAATCAGGTCACATAATTTCATAGGAGAGCATATAAGGCACATGTAGCATTTAGGGTCAAAAATATTAATTGGGACTGAAAATTGGACAGAGTTTCCAAAATATGTTTATTAAGAAACTCAATTAGACTCCTACTAAATATCCAATGGAGTAGGTGAAAAATGCAAAATTACAGTTCAGATTGGCACCTAGTTGAAGTATGAACAAAAGGAAGTAATGGAGAATTTTCAAATGACCATAAATTTCTTCTCAAGACTCTTAATTGAGAAATGAACAAGGCGTTGGAAAGGTATTGGATAGTAGAGTATAAATATCGACCTAGAAAATTGATCTTGATTGTAAATTTTACGAGAAATCAGAAAAAACAAATATGATGCATTATTGGACCAGAATTGTAAATAATTTCATGGAATTGTTAAATTATTTATCCTAACAAGTTTTGTTGGTTGCCCATTTTTTCATATTTAACAAAATTAGATCATAACAAGATCAACACAGAGTTCATAATCATGGAATATGAATCATGGGGCTTATATCCATGAAGTTACAAATTCAAATGGACATGGAGAAGGAAAGGAAGAAAGCATGAACTTGGTAGAGACCATAAAAAAATTTCAAAAGGATATCCAAAGTTATAAATATGATAATGATAGGTTATGAAATACAAGGAGCAACATGAGGGATTCAACATAAATTTAATGGAGAGCTTGGATAGAATAGAAAATAATATGGATAAGGAGAATAACTCAAGAAAATCGGGAAGTCACATGTCTCATGATGAAAGAAGGGAAAGATGTGTTGACATACATCACCATTACTCTCAAAGGAATTACACTAGAAGATAACATAGCAGTTCAATTCCATCCCCTATCAGGAAAGATAAGAAGAGATCTGGAGTGAATGAGTTGCAGGGAGAAATGAACAAAATCAAGCCTCCTACATTTGATGGTGAGCACAAGAAGTATGAGGATGTAGATACATGGCTATTAGGCATGAGGAAGTATTTTCAATTGCATAATTACTCTTCACAAGAAGAAGGAAAAATTTCCATCTATCAGCTCAAGGCAAAAGCATAAATGTGGTGGGACCAATTTGTGCGGGTGCAACACATTGATGAGAAGAAGGTTACTTGGAGGGAATTAAAGAGGTATTTTCAGAAGAAATACTTGACTAAGAGATACTATGATAATAAAATGAAGGACTTGTTTGAAATCAAGATTGGGAGTATGACCATAGATGAATATGAAATGAGATTTTTAGAGTTGTTGAAGTATGTTTCTTTCATCAAGGATGAGTGAGTTAATATTCATAGGTATTTAAGTGGGTTTCCATCATTTATCAGTGACAAGATACAATATGATGATCCCAAAACATTGAAGGAAACCATAAGGTGAGCTAAATTCCTTTATGATCGACATAAAGGAAGATCAACTTTCCAAAAATATTGGGAATACAAGAAGAAAAACAAGATGGAACAGAGGAAGAAGGGGACTAAGACACCATTCTTTAGAAATAATTCTCAGGGACAACTAGCTTCTAAAGAACCCAAAATTATCGATACATTGGGGAAAAGAGAAAGGAAACCACCTATTCAATGTTGGGGTTGTGGGGGATATCATATGTATAGAGATTTCCCTCACAAAGGTGAAAAAGTGATGATTGTTCACAATGTATAACAATTTGATCTAGTGGAGGACATTGGAAGAAATGTACCTAATATCTACGCAGCCTTGGATAACAAGTACGTTTATTTTCAGTTACATATGATTGAAGTTGAAGGTAATATTAACAACCAAACCATTTCTATTTTAATTGATTCAGGATCTAGTCATAGTTATCTAGATCCTAAGATGGTGGAAAGATTTAATTTCCCAATAATCTTGGAAAATCTTGGTTGGTGCAGCTGGCTACCGGAGCTAAAATAAAAATTAATGAGATGTTTAAGGCATGCCCAAGGGACATGAATGGATTGAGAACCAAAGCATATTTCAACATCATACCTTTAGGTTCCTATGACAACCTAATTGGTATGTATTGGTTGGACCAACATCATGTTATCCTAGACTATTATAATAAGGCATTTACTTGCTTATATGAGGAAGGGAACTTAAGGATAGAATAGGGAATTCCTAGGGAAGTAACCATCAGAGAATTTTCATCCTTTCAGCTAAGGAAAAGTTATAAGAAAAGGTGTCAAATATTTCTAGCACATATGGAAGAGACACCTAAATATAATGTGCCAAATATTGAAGATTATGCAGTCCTAAAGGGTTTTGAAGATGTGTTTAAAGAAATACCAGGATTACCACTCAGGAGAGATATTGATTTCTCCATCAATCTGATGCCTGGAGAAGTTCCAGTATCTAAGACCCCAGACAGGATGAGTACACCAGAACTGGAGGAATTACAAATGAAACTTGAAGAGCTTCTGAAGAAGGGGTATATACTCCCAACTGTGTCACCTTGGGGTTCCCTAGTATTATTTGTGAAGAAAAAGGATGGAACACTGAGACTTTGCATTGACTTTAGGAATTTAAACAAGGTAACTGTGAAGGACAAGTATCCTTTGCCAAGAATAGATGACCTCTTTGATCAACTTAAAGATGAAAAAATATTTTCCAAGATTGATCTCAGGTCAGGATATCATCAGGTAAAAATTAAAGAACAAGACATCAACAATACTGCCATCAGAACAAGGTATGGTCACTATGAGTTCACAGTGGTTCCATTTGGGTTATCAAATGCACCATATGTCTTGGTTATCAAATGCACCAGATGTCTTCATGTGTTTAATGAATGGTATTTTCAAGGATTACTTAGATAAGTTTGTCAATGTATTCTTGGATGAAATTATTATATATTGTAAGTCTAAAGAAGAGCATGAACAACACTTGAGGATGGTATTACATGTATTGAGGGAGCATCATTTGTATGCCAAATTGATCAATTCTTCATTCTATCATAAGCAAATTCATTATTTGGGCCATATCATTTAAGAGGAAGAGATCACAATGGATCCAGGAAATATAAGGGCTATTGAAGGATGGCCAACACCAAGGAATGTATCGGAGGTGAAATCATTCATGGAATTTGCAGGTTACTTTAGGAGATTCATTGAAGGATTCTCAAAGATTTCACACCAAATCACTTCCTTGCAAAAGAAGGGTGTAAAGTTTTAGTGGACATCAGATTGTGAAAGAAGTTTCCAAAACTTGAAGTATTTATTGAAAAGTGTCTCAATATTAAGATTTGTTGATCCAAATGAAGACTTGATTGTATGCATAGATGCATGTAAAGAGGAACTTGGGGGAGTTCTTAGTCAGAAAGTACATGTGGTATGTTATGAATCAAGGAAATTAAAGGAGCATGAAAAGCACTATGCTACTCATGATTTGGAATTGGAAGCCATAGTGCATGCCTTAAAGATGTGGAGGCACTACCTCATGGGGAATTTTTTTTTTTGAGGACAGATGATAGTGGTCTAAAATATTTATTTGGACAACCAAATCTAAATTCCAGGAAACTTAGGTGGTTAGAATTCCTCTCTGAATATGACTTTGATATACAACATATCAAGGGGAAAGAGAACAACGTGGTTGATGCACTCAGTGGAAGGGTGCATGAAATGCATGCTACAACCATTATCATGTACCAGTCAGATTTGAAAGACAAAATTTTACAGGCTGCAAAATCAGATTTATCATACATGGAGATAAAGATAAAATTACAACAAGGTATTTTGAAGCAAAAACGTGAAGAATATAAGCTAGAAAAAGATGAAATTTTCATGTACAAGGGCATTATTTATGTGCCAGATTCTCACGAATTGAAAAATATGATTTAAAAAAAAATCATAATGTGCCTTATGATAGGCACTCAAGTTACCATAAAACTATTACAGTTGTCGATAGCTAATATTATTGGCCAGGCATGAAGAAAGAAGTTGATGATTTTATTTCTAGGTGTTTGGAATGTCAAAAGGTCAAGGATAAGAATAGACAACCAACTAGTTTTCTACAACCATTTCCCATTCTTGAGTGGAAATCAAAAGTTGTAACAATGGATTTTATCACTAAACTACCTAGAACTAGAAATTATCATGATTATATCATGGTTGTGGTGGATAAGCTTACCAAAGTTTCCCAATTTATAGCACATCTTATCATCCAGAGACATACGAGAAAATAGAAAAGCTGAATCAGGTGATAGAAGGCATGCTAAGAATGTATGTGATGGATAAATCATCCAAATGGGAGTATTATTTTCATTTGGTAGAGTTTTCATATAACAATGGATACCAATCATCTCTAAATATTATCCCATTTGAGGCACTTTATGGCAGAAAGTGAAACACACCAGTGATTTGGGACAACCCAACAAACAGAGAAATGGTTGGGCTAGAACTACTAAGGGAAATGAAAGAAAGAATGATGAAAATAAAATAGAATTTAAAGGCTTCCTAGGACACGAAGAAAAGTTATGTTGATAAATCCATAACTCACTTATAATTTAAAGTGGGTGACTATGTGTTATTGAAAGTAAAATCCAAGAGAAGTTCCATGAAGTTGGGAAATTTTTCAAAGCCGGTAGCACGTTACTATGGAGCATTTGAAATCCTAGAGAGGATTGGTCCTGTGGCATATATGCTTTCTTTACCTGCATCGATGTGTATTCATATTGTATTCCATGTATCATTTCTTAAAAAGTATGTACCTAATGTTAATCATGCCATTGATTGGAATGTGATTCAAGTGGAGCACGAAGACAACTTTCAAATGCATCTGGTGTGCATATTGGACCATAAGATCAAGAAGCTTTGGAATAGAGCCATAAGGCTAGTAAAGGTCCAATGGACCTGGTATGGTCTTGAGGATGCAACTTGGGAACATGAAGAGGTTATGCGGGCAGAGTATACACATCATTTTGAATAATTTTTAAGTTTTCATTGTAGATATGTATATACTTCACTAAGGACAGTGCATAAATAAGGGGAGGGGAATGTAACACCCCTTGGCCAAACCCCAACTGTAAATGTAAATATGTATATAAGATAGTGAGTTGTTTGTATCAAGTCTTGGACTTATTTTTGTGTGCACATTCCATAGTATAGCATCCACCTGTGTAAGTGTGCACGGATGGCTCACTAAAATAAGAGTGCACACATCCCAGGATTCTGCACACATCAACTTAAGCACATGATCTTGAGGCCATAGAGCCTTTGTATATATGTTTCTTTTTTCATGCTGGTGATCATGGATGAAAAAAGGTGAGTACTCCTGTATTGTAAAATTAAATGTAATAACACACAAATATTAATGAAAACAAATCATTGCAGCAGACCAACAATGTAAAAGAGCATGGGGGGATAAAATCCACTAGTTGGGGAAAGGGGAAATAAAATTTGAGGATAAGGGGCTAATTTAAGGGGGATTAAACCCAAAGAAATATTATATTAATATTCCTTAAAGTATAAAGTGTGGTTATTTATTTAAGCATAAATTCTAAGGATGGGGACAAGTGGGCCCAAAGGAGTTCTCAATAAGACAAGTGTCAAGTTGGGAACATGCATACATATAGTTTAGACTAGTTCTTTTTCCTATCATTGTATGATTATCATTCAATCACTCACTAAATTGTAACCCATACCATGTTGTTACTATACATGTATTTGTGCCCTGGTTAGCTAGGAGTTGGACTGAAGAAGCAGGTTGTTAGGTCCGATGGATATTGAAGAGGCGGGTTGTCAGGCCCATGAGTATTCTCTCCAGGTGAGAGAATTGTTGGGAATTGATTCCCGAAGGTGCCAAAATGCAGCTATAGGGATTTGAGACTTCCTTCCTGGCCTATTGTTGAAGCCTCAGAAAGGAAGTGCGGTAGCCGAGGGATTTTTGAGCAAAGAAGGGGCACACTTCCTGGGGTGGGAAAGACATGTAGAGATTGAGGGATTGTAGGATGTTAGTTTTATTTGGCACCTATGAATGAGTTTTTATGTTGTCTGAGATACCTTAGCTAGGTTAGGAATCATTTACCCAGGTGGAGTTTATTCCCAGCTTGAGGGTGACCCACTATTGAGAGTTATGAGTAGTGAGGTCTAAGGCTGGGAGAAACGTGGAAGGTATGCACAGAGTTGATGTTAATTTAAATCAAAGATAAGTGTAAATTGTGTGTTAATTCTTATGTTTCTTTAATATTTATGCATTTTTTATGGGTTTTTCCCATGTATGTTGCATTCGTATTTATTGTAACATCTCGCTCTTGCGCGCACTGAGCGAACTTATTCTTTGAGGACACTTGCTCGCAAGTGATCTGGATTATTATACTATTAAACATTTGATTTGGATTATGAGGCGTTATGGGTCAATGACATGTTGTTTTGTTGCCTTGACATAGACATGTACTATTGACTTTGTTTTACTCAGTGTGTAGGATTTTGGACCTCGAGGATGTAGAGGCATCGATGGAACCCCTTGGACTCTGGATCGATTCGGGGAGTGAACTATTGGGGTTTGATTGTTTTATATGTGATATTAGTACATCTGATTGGATGATATGATTATGGATATATTTCTGACATGATTCGTTGATGATGCAGGATGACGATAGCTTGTCGACCAGATTCACATATGGAGTAAAGGGGTCACTCACGACTACCAGAGGTGTTGAGGGAGAGGTGTGGACAACAGCCCTGCCATAGCCTATTAGCACTCCAGTCATGGCTCAAATTGTAGGTTAACGATTACCTAGTTTGAGAGGACCCACGATGCTGTGAGGACAGACTACGACAGTCGCTCACGATGATTCTAAGGGGCGTACAATAAGGTAGGGGTCTTATTCCTTAGAGGCCCTTAGTCTCCCACAAGATCACCTGGCGAAGTATTGACTCCAAAGGTTTTTTATGTCTACCAAGTCAGTCAAGAGGCGAGTGGTGCCCTTGGAGCAGGTGGTGCGTCCTGAAGGGCACGTCGCGCAAGAAAAATAGAAAGAGGCGAGTGGCACCCTTGGAGCACGCAGTGCGTCCTGAAGGGCACTTCGCGTAAGGGAAAAGGGGGAATAATGGTTTTTCCTCATAAGTTAATTAAAAAATTATTAACTAAAAAGGAAAAAGGGGAAAGGTTAATTTTCTACACCTTCCAATTTGAGTTTTAAATGAAAAGGGAAAGAGGGAAATCTGAAAGGATTAGGAAACTAGGAAAAAGAGGAAACTTTAAAAGAAAAAGGGAAACACAAGGAAAAAGATGAAAGTCTAGTTTAGTAAGGTATCTAGCATTTAAGAACTTTCTAAATTAACTCAACTAGTAAATTAGTAACGGGGAAAGTCATTAAAACTTGTAAGGGAATATGGGGACACGTAGGAGCGATTCTAGGAATGATTTAAGGTGGGTGAGAGAAATAGGGGTAATTATTTAATTAATGAAATTAATTTATGGAGGAATGAAGGGGATGAGTAACACATGTACGGGGAGAATTTTTAGGAATTAAATTTTTAATCATTAAATTAAATGGGATTTTGGGAAAGTAAAAGACTTCGAAACTCTATATAATGGAGGGAGGAGAAGGATGATGGATCTCTTTTGGGATGTGTAACGTTAAGCTGCATAAATTCATACTTCACTGACTTAGCTTGTGGGAGTTTGGATACCCAACTCGGTGAGGAGTGGTAGCTCGACCTTGCAAGGTAAGCTGGGAGCTAGTTGAATCTCTGGTTAGTGTGTGTGGTCCCTTTGCGGCTCGGGGGGCTAAGGAGAAAGAAGAGTACCCCTAGCGTTGGCTGGGAGGTACCAGTGAAGTCTCATCGGTTGGCAAGCGGGAGTTGCATGGAGTGCGTGGGACATCAACTCAGAGCGGGCGATTGGGAAATGGTACACTTCCTTTATTTCTGTGTAGTAGATTGTTAGTATGGTTTATGCTTTCGGTTATGTATGCTTAATCAAGTAAAGAATATGATATTCTTAGCATTCTAGTTGATGACTAAAATTTCCCCATAGCCTTAGCTTGATGTTGATTGATTTCCCATGGCCTTCGATCCCTGCATGTCTTTACCATCCTTAGGTTTATTTATTGCGATGATTGCGGTTTATTTGCCTTCGTCCCTAGCTCATCAGTCCGCGCCTGAGCAGTTGTCGAGCCTGATCTACGGTCGTCGCTTCGACGTTAATAGACCTATGGATCTCAAGGCCCTAATTTTTTGCACGTGGATGATGAGCGAAGGATGATCCTGCCCATCGTCTATCCCTGTTGATTGTTCTTGGTTGATTGATGGTCTTGCACTTTCTTGCAACTGGAAACCTATGTTGGTTGTTCGTCGTCATCCATTGCGATTTTAATGACCACGTCCATTTTTCTTATGCACCGCGTTTTTCCATTTCCACTTGAATGTCATTATTGATTCATATCCGGATTGTGTTTTTAATGTATGCAGTGAGTACTGGGCGATTTCACTGACTTCGTTATGTTCTGTTTTCGCGTTTTACATTGAATCTGTAGTTGCCGGCGTTATCCCTTCTGACATCGCTTTAATTGTTTGGGAAATCACCCATGGACTGTGATCTTCGTTTAAGAAAATGGCCTCGATTTTTCTTGTTGTGTCTGCCATTTCATCCCCTTCTTGTACCAGTGATCCCATTTTCTTTAAACCCAACGATTTATTCTTAACTCAGCGGTATATTTACTCAGAAATATTTTTACCGTGATCTGAAATTGCAGCTGTTTTTGTGTGACTGCATTGAAGATTCGGACAACATTTTAATTACCTACTCGCGTCTGTGTTGAATATTCGGACATCGTTTTTATTTCCCCTCAAATGCTTGACACAGTGATTTCAATAACCAGACTGTGATTTTATTTTAATGAGATGTTTGCACTCCTTGTTTATGTATGCGATTGTATATTGGATGAGTTTATTCTCTACAATATATGTTACAATGATGGCTTCTGAATTGGTACTATTCACCTACGTTTTCGATTAACCATAATTTTACCCACAAACATCCTGGAGAGCGACCGTTTATTGACAGAGTTTCCTATTTAATGTGCAATGAATTTGTTTGCCTTGATGTGGTGAATGAGAGCGTTTGGGTTCTGCGTGACTGTGAAAGTGACTGGGGTAATCTAATGCTTGGGATGACTGTTAGTGACTGCGAATTTATTATTTACTTCTCTCGGTAGCATCACGTATGGCCATTGATTAAGATAACCTTTTTACAGCAGTTATGGGGCGATTTTTATTTAAAATGTGGATTTCACCACAGAGTTACTCTTGTGACTTGAGTCGTGACCGTTCCATTCGACCTTGATTATATGGATTTTTTTTAACTCAGCCTTAATGTTACTCCATTGACTGCATTGTAGTAAGATCTTACAACATGCTAGTGTAGTGATTCCCTGTTAATACATAGCGATGTAGTCGATTCACTAAATTTCAAAGCCAAGATACGTTCAGACAACTGCAGGTTATTTGCTGGATAAAAGGGGCAGCGATGTAAATGGTCATAAATGTAATGGATTTGTTAGCACGAAAACCTTCTCTATTTGTGTTGATATTGTCCTCATGACAGTGTCTTAATGTTGGACGGCCACTTCACGGGCTGCATTTGTTTTATTGCTGACATTGTACAACTGACAACTTACCCTAATGACTTTGTTTTTAATTTTGTTACCCCCAATGTTGTTGCCAGTGAACTGATTATGATTCAGTGGTTATGTTGGGGTTAGCTAACACACACCTTAAAAATGACGATGGTATTATTTTACTATATTCAGTCCCATAGTTGGAATGGTTTTAGAGTTGTTTTCAGTTTAAACTACACACACCTAGATTACACTTGTTTCATAGATTATAAATTTATAATTGCCTTAGATAGCAATTTAACCTTTATTTGATTTAATTTTGATGCAACCTTATCGTTATATCGATAGATATCCTTGTTAGATGTCAACCTTGGTTAGCAACTTTTTAAGCCTTAGGACCTACCTTAGTATTAAGATCTTATTAATGAAAATTTGACTTGGGAGGCGAGAGCGAGGATTTTACGGCTTCATGTTATTGTATAATGGATTCTTGGAATATTCTTAAGAGGGCATTTTGCATCCTTTAATGCATGAAATTTGCATTAGAACTCGCACGACAGGAATTGAATCCACGATATGATTGTTATAGTCGTTAGTTTACCTTGCGTCTTGTTGAATTTCCCTTTGGGTGTTGGGTTGTTTCTTGTCTTGTGGTTGTCAGTTATTTCGATCTTCTAGTGTATTTAATCCTCTTGGGACTTGGTTCTAGAGATTTCGTGTTGCTCCTCGGTCACGGTACGCCTATCGCCACATGA
>ML781025.1:479943-498967 GCA_009831015.1 Picea engelmannii | reverse complement strand
AGTAAGTCATATTAAAAGTAGTATCTTATAATAACATTATAATGTCCAGCATATCCTCCAAAATTGTATTTGGACTTCTATCCAGATTTAATGTTCAGGGTTGTCTTTTCCTGGTTTTAATGGTTGAACGTAATGCAAATTTTGGACTTCTAGCCAGATTTAATGTTCAGGGTTGTCTTTTCCTGGTTTTAATGGTTGAACATAATGCAAATGCCTTAGGCTAAAGATTCTAGGAAATGAAGAGTTTTTTCGGGGATATTTGTTCGAAATCAGGTGAGAAATTGTTGTACTTCTAGATTTAAGTGATTATTTTTGTGGGATCTGAGTGCTCTAAGAGTTTTTCAGCATGCTAAATCCATTTCTGCTTTCAGAAATGGATTTTGAACAATAAAAAATAGCGATTAGTGTAAATTTATATCACCAAAAAAAACCATTTCGTAGAGTTTTTTAGCACGCTGAATCCATTTCTACATTCAGAAATGAATTTTGAACAACAAAAAATTAGTGATTCCTGTAAATTTATATTGCCAAATTCTAACTAAAAAACCCATTTCATAGAACAACTAGCCAATGCTAATGAAAATAGGTTCAGAACACAAAGCCCAAGAAATTTAAGTTTACTGTCACACTCGTGAGTTTGAAGATAAATTGTACTGCAAGACAACATAACTATACCTTATACGTTTTGCCATCGAGGATCCTCTGCCATTACTTCAAACGCTGAAATACAGCAGCCGTAGACCTAGTTGGTATAGGGTCTGTGTAAATAGCAATGTAGTCATTTTCGTTTAATCGGTTGATTTGATCTTTCTCCCGCGAGTCGCGACCACTCGGTTTTGTCAGGGCCCATTTGATGGATAACCGTTGAACGGATTCTGTTGCTCTGAATTTAGGGCTATGCCGGATGGATCAGATTATTTATGGTGCCAAAGCAGAGTCTCAGCTCTGAACTGAAGGCATCTAAGTCTGAGTTTGTGTAGCAAGTGATTGTGCATTTTTTTTTTCCATTGGAAGCAAGTGAAGATGGTCCAAGTAATGGATTCAAAACATGTGGGAGTGAGAGTAGTTGCAAGCAGATGGTTCGTGGTGTTTGCGTCTTTTCTAATAATGTCTGCAGCTGGTGCGACCTACATCTTCAGTATTTATTCTGAAACATTGAAATCCTCTCTGGGTTATGATCAGCAAACACTGGCCACTTTAGGGTTCTTCAAGGATCTGGGCGCAAACGTAGGTATTTTGTCAGGGCTCATTAACGAGATTACTCCTCCATGGGTAGTGCTGGGAATGGGAGCAGCCATGAATCTGTCTGGATATTTGATGATATGGCTTGCTGTCACGCATCGCATCGATAAGCCTGAGATGTGGCAGATGTACTTGTACATGTGCATCGGAGCCAATTCTCAAACGTTTGCAAATACTGGAGCTATGGTTACTTGTGTCAAGAATTTCCCTGAAAGCCGTGGTGTTGTTCTAGGCCTGCTCAAGGGCTTCGTGGGTCTCAGCGGAGCAATTTTTACTCAAGTCTATCATGCATTATATGGACATGATTCCAGATCCTTGATCCTTCTTGTTGGTTGGTTACCTTCCCTTGTCTCTCTGCTTTTCATGTTTATTGTACGCCCTGTAAGAGCTTCAATACGGGACGAGAATGAGCTGGGTCGGTTCTATCATTTTCTGTATATAGCCTTGTCTCTCGCAGGATTTCTTATGGTTTTCATTATCATTGAGAACCAGGTCAGATTTTCCATGAGCAAATACAGAATTGTCGCTGGAATTATCTTTGTTTTTCTCTTGCTTCCGTTAGCTGTTGTGGCCAAGGCGGAACGAGATGAGTATCGAGAACGCCAAGTTAACTCCTCCATTGGAGCTGGAAAGTGCTTGGAAATTGAGGTTGCAAAACCCTCGACTGATTCTCAGGAAAAACAGAATTCATTAGACCATGTATCGATGAAATCTCCTGAGACTTCATTGTCAGATGTGAAGATTGAGTTAAAAGAGGTTTCTAACGGAAGCGAAACCGAACCGAGTTTAGAGAAGGATTCTGGACCAGCAACTGAGAACCAAATTTCCAATGCCAAGCATAGAAATCCTGCCATGTCTGTTAATATTAGATCAAAAAATATAAGTCTGTTTGGCATTAAGGTTGGTCGTTGCCCGAGTTTGTGTGGCATCAGATCCAGCAGCAGCAGGCTGAGCAAAATCTTTAGAGGGCCTAAAAGAGGTGAGGATTTCACTATACCCCAAGCGCTGGCAAGTCTAGATATGTGGATCATATTTATAGCGACGGCTTGTGGTGTGGGAGGAACTTTAACTGCAATTGATAATATGGGCCAGATCGGAAAGGCGCTTGGATTCGATTCAGTGGGCATAAGCACCTTTGTATCTCTCATAAGCATCTGGAATTTTCTAGGTCGAGTGGCATCAGGGTTTGTGTCGGAGATAATCTTGAAAAAGTATAATCTCCCCAGGCCTCTTATGCTCTCGGCTGTTCTAGCACTAGCCTGTGTAGGCCACCTCTTCATAGCATTTGCATTGCCAGGTTCATTATATGTAGCTTCTGTAATCATTGGTCTCTGCTTCGGAGCTCAGTGGCCTGTAATCTTTGCAGTGATTTCTGAACTTTTCGGTCTGAAGTATTACTCAACTCTATATAACTTTGGAGGAGCTGCAAGTCCGCTTGGATCCTACCTTCTCTCTGTGAAGGTGGCCGGATATCTGTATGACAAAGAAGCAAGAAAACAGCATGCCCATCGAGCCATGCAGGGATTAGTCCACTCTTCTCAGGATTCCAGCCATCAACTGACATGCGTCGGAGTTCATTGTTTTCGCCTCACATTTATTATCATGACGGTTGTAACAATGTTTGGCTCTCTCGTTTCTCTCATTCTCGTGCTCAGAACAAGGGAGTTCTATAGAGGAGATATTTATGCTAAATTCCGTGAGGTAGAAAAACCCCACCTGGAAATGGAAGCAGACGCAGAGGCTAATTCCGAAATTAGCAAATCATTGGGCGTGAATCAGCCAGCATCAAAATCAAAATCACAGGCAGAGAAAGAGGCGGCCATACCACCATGAGCTTGAAATTCAGGATCTATGGAGTTTTGGCTTATTTCTCTGCTTGAAATTCAGGATCTATGGAGTTATGGCTTATTTCTCTGGCTTTGTAATCTATCCAAAGCCATAGTCTCAGTGTTTGGGTACTAGAGTCACGTTTCACTGTCGTTGTCGTGAAGACAAATGACACAGCATTGTGGACTGCAGAGTGTGATACTTCGCTTCTGCAGCTGGATCTGAAATATATATTTTTATATATCAAATCATATTGACAATAATAATATTAGTTCGTGTGTTCTTTTTTAAATAAAAAATTTAGAACATGGGAGTTGGAAGAGATTATTTTGTTTTTATGTTTAAAAGTATATATGGGCGTTTTCTATGGCTTTTCTTATTTTAAATTTTTTCCAAAGAAAAGATGAAGCCTAGAACTTCAATCTAAATAAAATTATCATTCTTTGGATTCAATTGGTCGGAAAGACACTAAATTATGACCACACCAAATCATGATAGAGGATTCTCTTCCAGCATATGTGTAAATGTGGAAGAGAACAAATAATTATAAAAGCTGACACAGTATCCTATTCCTCCATTTGTAAAAGTGGTGTAAAAGTGGAATAGTACAAATGATCATAAAAGCTATGAGCCCCACTGTTCCACTGTTTTAAAGTAGGAAAAATGTAAAAACTCTGTTATTACGGTGCTGCGTTTGAATATCTTGTGAACATAATTTTTTTTTGGCATATTTGAGTCCAAGTGAAGCATGTGCATATAATATGTGACAGATAACATAATTCCCAAAGAGGGAGATACTTGATGGAGACCATATTAACATGTATAAAAAAGGTTTATATATATATATATATATATATATATATATATATATATATATATATATATTTGTTAAGTATTTTTTTATGTATATTTTCCCATATTTATTGATGATTATATTATATATGTGTGTGGGGGAGTTAAGTATTTTCTATGTCTATGTTTTAAAAATGTAGTGAAATAAATATTAAAATGTATAAAAAAGTTTAACAATGATATTGGTGAAAAATATAACTTAAAATAATTTGAATTTTTTTTATTTAAATAAAATAATTAAAAGGGAATGGATTTCCAGTTGAATACACTATTATCATAGTGAAACATTAGTTACACATCTTAAATCAAGTTATATTTCAAAAAATGTTTTTCCTTTAAGGTGTTTCCACTACTACATATCAAAGAACATGATTCCAACCAAGGTGGTGATTGGCAAGAGAACATGATTCCAACAAGGTAGTGATTGACAATATTTCAAAAGGGAGTTTAGACTAGGATGAAGCTTTAGTCCACCTCTAGGGGTTTGGATGTACATTGTGTGCACACATAATAAGCGGAGGCTATAAGTCCACAAGGAGATCTGACCCTCTTGGTTGTCCACTCTCCATATTCAGCAACCCCAAACTCGGGTTCTACTCCAACAACAGTCGCAGTCCAACGACTCTCTTTCCCACAACCTTCACAATCTAAGAAATGTACTCCCTTCTTTGCTCACAGTCCCTTGGGTTGTACCATTCCTTCTTTTCTCACACTCCCTTGAGGCTTCTAATGCACTCGGTTGGCCATGAATCTCTCAGTTGGGGATTCCAGGAACTCTCAGTTGCTCCAGGAGTGCTCACAACAACCTTCACAAGGATCTTGAGCTATTTCCTCAACAAGAAAATGCACTACAGGCTTACATATCGTTTTTATAGGCACACATGTCATAACTTCAATATAAACACCATCCAATAATGGGTGTCCTCAAGCACAACACGGTTGGTTCTCTTCCTGACACTCAACTCCCCTCTTGCTGCTCAAAAAATGCATGTAAAAACTCTCCCTTTTTCCCATACGAATTTACTTCTTCTCCCTTGCTTTCTTGACTCACAGTCTTTCCAAGGATGATTGTACTTCAACCCCATGCTCCCAATAACTATGGGATATGACTTTTCACACCCACCCTTTTACATGAATTCAATGATTGGCTTTGGGAACACTCAACAACAAAATAGAAGGTTCACTTAGCAATAAAAATCAGGGAAAAGGTTTGGGATTAATACCCCTTTATCCCCCTCTCTTGTGGAATCACAACCCCCCATCATTAACATTTCTCTTGTATCGCAGCCAACAATTATTACTTTTATTAATCATTTCAATGTACATAATACATAGTTCAACCCACAACCATATTAATCAATATGGGCTCTTTGCCCCAAACATATCGACTTATCAACCTAAATGATAGTTACACATTTACATTATAATTTGTGGGGATTAAAATTGGGGATGCTACAAATGATTATTAATAGAGATGTCTAGTTTCACGAGATTTAGGGGCATGATTAAGTGAGAGATAATCATCATCCTATAGTCATTGAGAATTATGATTTATTGATGAAGAAGAGGATGATTCATAATCTAGATCCATGGATGAATTATTTGATTTTTATTGATGGTTGGAAGAAGAATTCTGCATGGGACCTATAGACATGTTTTTAACAATTCAATAGAAACCACTTCACTAATAATTGACAAAAAGAGGCAGTTGCAAAGTCTATTAGGAAACTAGATCGAATGAAGAGATTTTGGAATCTTGTTGATCATTGTTGCAACAATTGGAGACAATGCCAAGAGAAATAAGGAAAGGAACTATTAGATAACCAAACCATACAAAGAACCATATGAATAGGGTAGGATGGTAGATTTTTGTAGGGGAAGAGAAAAACAAAGGGAGTTAGTTTTTCACTCCCTATTATTGGGTTTTGTCACTGGATGTTTTTATTTGAGAAGTGGGTTCTCATCTAATTTTGGATTTGGAAAGGGAATTATGGTAAAAGACAGGGAGTAGGAGCAGGTGTGAGAGCCACCATACCTAGGCTCATGTATCCCACTACTACAAATAGGGTAAAAAAATGGCATTTATATGACGTGGTTCCAACGTTTACATGTCAAAATGAGGACTTTCAAGCAAATCATCCTATTTTAATTTATGTTAGGTTCTACATCATTTGTAAAATTCACTATATCGACATTTGTAGTTAGGAATGTTGTTATACCTACATTACAGTGGTATCAAAGCTATTCAACCCCCTGGGCGTCAACCACTGCACAGTCCATCCATTAAGCTTAGGTCCTAAAGTCATGGACACATATTTCCATGAAATATTGGAATTCCACAAAATTCAACAAAAATTATTACAGGAAATGGGGGGAATAATTATAAAATCACTAAGGGTTTTTGAAACACCGGATTTGGCACCTACAATAGAAGCAAACCTTGATGTAAGAAAACCCAGCAATGAAGAATGTTTGAATGAGGAAAATTAGGAAGTCATTGGTTTCGTAGATGCTGAAGGCCAAGTCTGTGAGGCCTCAGAAAAACTTGAGAGTGGTGAAGATTGTCGAGATGTAAAGGGGAACGAAGATCATGAGATTGAATGCAAGTATTCCTTGAAAGAAGAAAGTGCAATTAAATCTCAAAATTATGGTCAAAGTAGAACCCCATCTCCAAGTCAACATATTCATGGCAGTGAAAAATATGAAGAAATACCCAAAGAATTTTTCTGCCCAAATTCAAACAGATTCATGGATGATCTAATTACAATTCCCGCATTTGATTTCATATATGATCAAGATTTTGTTAAAGAATCGCACCACCTAGAAGATGTGCAGTCTGATTTGATAATGAGAAAGGAAATGGAAGGAATTCATTGTGAGGCAAAAGTGATTATAGTAGAGGATACATTGTCTCTTGTTCCTAAGAATTGGTCATCTACAAAAGAAATTATTAAGATAGACGATGACTTAGAAATACTCAAGCAACAAACTAGACACGTAGATGATGCAAATGCAGCCGCAATTTATCCATCTGGCAATCATCAGAATAGAAAGGTTGGTATCAACAGAATGGAAAGGGACTCCCAACATTTTGTTAACACGTGCACCCGACTACAGAACCTTATCAGAAAAGCAGAATATACAATTGTTCAAACCACCATTGACTACTTAGTTGCAGACCTTCAAAATTCATCAATACGCATGAGAATTGGTTGTTGGATTGCCTTCGCGTAATCATTTCAGAGGATACGATGTGTCTGTATGGTCATGCAATCATTTCATAGGATACAACGCGTCCATACGATTCTGTACAACTCGAACTATATAGTGATGGGTGAGAATTATAAACCAAAAAAAATAATAATAACTTTAGGCTTAGCTTAATACCAATAAATAAAAAATAAATAAAATCTTTTCATTATTCTTTGAGGACAAAGCATTCTTTAAGAGGGCGGCAATGTAACAAACATAATAATATATAATTATATTATGAAAATATGTAAGGATGTGTCTTATCAAAGAGACACGACTCTTCATGTGAAAGAGCACCTTGCCTACTATATAAGTAGGGACCTCATTGTAACATGGGACACTAAATTCAATCTATCAATATATATATATATATATATATATATATATATATTATAATACATCTGTCTACAATACATTTTAATACAAAGATAGACTTTTGTCTATTACAAAGTGCAAGATTTTCATCTCTCTATAAACGTTGATATAATGACATCTTGAAATGTCATTCAAATGAGGGAATGAAGCAACTTCATAGTGTTTTAATTGGGCATGAGTTTGGTGTTCCCTAATCAAAACAATGTTCCTAGATGTTGATTTATCAACACCAAAGCAACTAAAATGATGTCAAAACAATGAGATATCAATGTCTATGGGGGAATTTTGCTATGTAACCCTCATCCTACAACTCTATAAATTTTCCCTCTGAAAACAAACCAACAATGTCATGGAGGAGAGTTTCTTGTTGTCTCAATTTTGTCATAGACAATGATGGTGATTCATAATTGTTGTAGCTTGAAAAATTTGTCAATTCTTCAACATTATCAAGCTACTATAACTATGAATCATCATCATTGTTCGAGTCAAACTCAAGACTGCAAGAAACACTATTCAAGACTATTGATATGGATCATTTTCAAAGGAAAAAACACAAAACTGTGAGATGAGGATCATGTAGCAAAACACAAAACTGTGAGATGAGGATCATGTAGAAAAATACAAGGAAATAAATATCTATGCATTTATCTCATCTAATTATGTCTAAGTAGAAAGACAATATTACACTAAAGGACAAGTCATTCATGTCAATATCATTCTAATTACTTACTTAAAAGTAAACCATAATTCAACATATTTTTGGGCACACCAATGTATAAAATATTAGTAGGTGAAAAGCTTAGGTGTATAGTATTGTGAACTAACCATGATGTCAATAATTATTATTACCACTTGAAAATGCATGGTTATTTTTGAATTTTGGAAGTGTTCTTTTCTCAACAAGCACAATTGATGGGGTGTTAACCCTTACAAAGTCAATGATAATTGCAAGTCATGAGTAAAATCTTGAAAAAAACATTTGAGTTTGATCTTAGCTTAGGCATCACTTATGGTTTATCAAGGTATCATATCGTAGGCATGGATGAAGGTGAGAAATCACCCAACATCCCATTTACATGACAAATCTAGGTATTGCCACACATTTTGATTTGAACACTACAAAGCATTGCACACCTTATGGGCATCACTTATGGTTGATTTGAACACTACAAAGCTTGGGCATCACTTAAATAAAAATATTAGAACATGGAACTCGGAGGAGGTTATTTTGTTTTTATGTTTAAAAGTATATATGAGCAATTATTTTGGCTTTTCTTATTTAAAATTTTTCCAAAGAAAAGAGGAGGCCCACAACTTCAATTTTAACTAGCATACCCCCAAAGAAGGGGAAATGAAACATCAAAGTGAATCAGAGTGGTTATGTTATTTAAAGATGATGGAATTTTGTCTTTGAATTTTGTCTTTGAATTTTGTTTCATATTTTTTTTAGAATTCACAAGTGTTGAAAACAGGGGAACAACTTTCGTTTGGAAAAACAAACAAATATGTTCCATTTAAGATCTAATATTATTTTTCCAAGAAAAACAAACTGGTATCTCTTTATCTCAGGGAGAAATATATAGAGACACATTTAGTGATGTCCATTCTCTGGAAATCCACTTGCCTAGAGTACCACAAAGCCCACGAGGAAAATCTACAAAAAATTTAATATATTACCTAGGTGTTTACCCATATGGATATGAATGCCTAAAAGAAACCAAAAAGAAACAAAAGGACAACCTCGTAGAAGCCATCTTAAGGATAAAAATCAGCCATGAAGGTTGTTTGAAAACATACACAACCAAACTACCTCTTGGATAATTTAAGTTTGGGCAGAGAGTGCGTCTTGGAGAATTTAAATTTGGATAGAGGGTAGGGATGAAACCATACCCCCCAAAGTCCCTTTCTATGAGTCCAAAACATTTTTAGTAGGGTTTTCTACACTGCTTTCTATAGGTGTGCATAAAAGGCCTATTAGAGAAGCATCTCTTGCATTCTATATATCAATACAAAGCAAGAGATTGAAACAAGGAATTGGCTAAGGTTTCCACAATCAACCTACCAAAGGAATACAAATACTCATATAGCACACAAGATCATGGCTATTTTTTCATCATGACAATAATTTTATTCTTAGAGATTGGCCTCAAGCCTTGTGATCAACACTTAAAAAAGAAACCAACCCTCTAGGCAATTCAAGAATGCAACGAGAATCACCTACAAACGCCACTGTGATTGTCCAATCATCTTTGTTCTAATAAAACAAATAGATATCAGAACGAGAATGATAGGATGTGCCACTAGTAAAAATATACAAGACATGTAGCTAGCAAAATATTAATGGCACATCTACGGGCATATATTTGTATACCTTTGACTTGAAATTCTTTTTCATTTTTGACAAAACCTACAACCATGGCTCTTGAAAACACTGATAAGCTTGTTGGTGTGGCACTCATAATATAATTCAATAGATTAAATGATAAGGATAATAATAAATACAGGCCTTGAATTGTTTTTTACTACTACTTTTAAAAATGTAATTAATTATTTATTTTTCAAAGTTTAAGAACATTTAATGTAGCTTGATAAGTCTACATTCACTTTATTTGTTGCATGGTAGGTTTGCATCTCTTCCTCGAGGTGTATATTATTTATAGTATATAATCATTTTTATGTAATAAATTATGTGATAGGATTATAATGTTTGTCTCTATATATAATTTTTTAAGTGGCTATTCAAAAAATTTCATGATAATAATATTTGGATATGCCTTTTTCTACAACGTTTTGTTGAGGTTTGGGGCTCAAAGTTGTAGTTTTGATTACTAATTGAGATTTTATGTACAACTTGGAATCATTTTTCAGGCCTGTTGTAGATACATCAGTGCTAGGAAAATGAAAGGTAATTATCTTACTCGCTCTCAAACATGGTTATGATATTTTCCAGTTAGAAAATAGTTGTTGATAATTTGGTGTTGTCACACTAGATTTTGATGGAATGAATCTTTTTAAAATCGTTTAAATTATGTACTCTATCTTACAACTGATGTTATTTTAGTAACCACCTAAAGCTAAGACGGGTAAAGAGGCAACAATCAAGAAAGGAAAGACTCCAAAAAATTAGATACACATTTAATAGTATGTCGAGATACCACATGGATTTTGAGGAAGTAGTATGGTGAGTATATTTTTTGTAATCTTGTTTCTTCCTACATATTTGACTGCTTCTTTGTGTTTGGATGGAAGCTTCAGATTATATTAGCTGAATATTATTTACTGATGGGATATTGTTTGTGGGGGTTTCATTTTTAGGCAATGACCACATTTTTTCTATGCTATTGTTAAAAGTGAATGAATTCTCTGAGTTAGACAATGTTTTAGGCTATTTTTTTCCTTATTTGTATTGATTGACTCTCTTGTTAAAGAATTGTAGCTAATCTTCTAGCTTTGTGTTTCTTACTTAACTAGTAGTCATAATTTATGAAGGTCATTTCTTCTAACATGGTCTCTCGGCTGTATCAGGCAAGTTGTGTACCTCGCGTGGTTCCCAATTTTATTTCAAGATGTGACCTCGTGCGGTTCTCCAATTTTTTTTTACTCCAGAAGGTTACTTTTAATTACATTCAAAGAGACTGGGAACCACATCAATTATACTTTACATTCACCATAGGGAAAAAATACTAGAAATCTGATTAAAAGGTGTATATTATAACAACTTTGATCAAATCACTGTTCAAATTCTCATTAAATTTGATTAATAACCAATAAAATTTTGACTTAATCTGGTTCCATTTGAATCTCCATATTGATTCTAAGAGAAATGATCCTATTAAGTAACAGAAAAAGATTAAAGAACCAAAATTAAGCCTTATCAAAACTTTCTCAAAATATCAAATTTGAGAGAATGTTCATTTTGAAGACATGTTAAATATCAGTCCTGGGAAAAATATTAAATTTGTCCATTTGACATTCTAGGAGAAAAGATCCTATTTAGTCATGGAAAATCTTAAAGAACCAAAATTAAGCCTCGACAAATCTTTCTCAAAATATCATAAGTGGAAAAATGTTCATTTTGAATTACATGCTAAATATTAGTACTGGGAAACAATATCAAATGTGGTCATATGTCAAGTTGTGTTCTAGTGATTGAGACATGGCATCATCACACAATATAGGCAGGTTTAAACCTCAGAGGGGCATAGATTCCTACCTTGTTGGCTTACACAAGTTTGATAGGGCTCCAAGTTAAAGTTGATCGGATTCTAGCCTTTAACAATTTTGTATAAATGTTGAGACTTGAGAAAATTTGAATTGAATGTTGAATATTAAACCCTAAATTTTTCTTTAAACCAAGTAAGACTCATAGGATACTAAAAGAAAAAATAAACTATTTTTTTCTCTACACCGGGTAGATCTCAAAGACCGTTAAAAGGAACATGAATATAATTTAAAAGTATTTGGACATTATGTCATTGAATGGAGAATATAAAATAAATGAAACGGTTGCATCCTTTATATTCGTGTTTTTTGGATACAATCCATCTCCCTTCAAATGACTCGTCAAAAGACTCATAAAACATATGTAGACAAAACAAATTTCAAGCATTTGAACAACACTAATCTCTTCATGATAGGGCCAGATACAAAGTCCTACAACTTTAGGGAGAAATTCAAACTTGGGTTAAACAGATCAAGATAAACAAAAAAGGGAAATGCATCAGATGAGTCACCCAGTGTAGTACCATATTGAATTTACCCTAGACCTAACATATTACAATATGTTTGAATTGATACTCTAAAAGAGAAAAAAAACCAACAAGCTACGACATCGATAAGTTATCGGTTCAGAGGATGAAATGAGTACATTCAATGGTGATATCAGGCAGAGCACATACACGAGCTATGTAATCCATCTTGTTGAATCAATACTCTAAAAGAGAGCACATGCCAACAAGCTACATCATCGATAAGCTACCGGTTTAGAGGCTGAAATGAGTACATTCAATGGAGATATCAATAAGAGCACAGACAAGAGCTATGGAATCCATCTTGGTGAATCGATAGTCTAAAATAGAACACATACCAACATCCTACGTCATCAATAAGTCACCGGTTCAGAGGCTGAAATGAGTACATTCAATGGCGATATCAGGAAGAGCACATAACACAGAGCAATGGAATCCATCTTGGTTCCATCGAGATCGGTCAAAATACCTCAGTTTGGAGTCGGTAAAGGAAAATCTAGGTGGAGAGAATATTTGTTGATGGCTCATAGACAAATGACAAATTTTTATTGGGTTTGGACAGATGACGAAGGCATCCAAGGGAACCTCCCCTTAAAGAACATCTTCTGTGTAATTAAACTATCATTCTTTAATATTAATATTTGGATTCAATTGGTAACAAAGAGAGTAAATTATGACCACACCAAATCATGAGAGAATATCCTATTCCACCATATGTGGAAGACTAACAAATGATTATAAAAGTTGACATAGTATTCCATTCCTCCACGTGTAAAAATGGAATAGTACAAATGATCATAAAAGATACCAACCCCACTATTTTAAGGTGGGAAAATGTAAAGTTTGGTTATCATAGTGTTGTGTTTGAATATCGTGTGAACATAAATAAAGATACACATTTGAGTCCAAGTGAAGCATGTGCATGTGACATGCAAAGAGGGAGATACTTGATGGAAACCATATTATGAGGGGAGCTAACTATTTTCATATATATATGGGGGGAGTTAAGTATTTTCTATATATGTTTTAAWTTTTTTGTGAAATAAATATTAAAATGTATAAAATTTTTAACAATGATATTGATGAAAAATATAACCTAAAGTTTTGCTTAAATAAAATAATTCAAAGGAAACACATTTCCCTACGTTTTKCTTAAATAAAATAATTCAAAGGAAACACATTTCCCTACAAACCTCATAGYTGAATAGAGTATCCTCATAGTGAAACATTAGTTACATATTCAAGGACCATCTTAAATCAAGCTATACTTCCAAAAATGATTTTCCCTTAAGTAGTTTCCACTACTACATACTCGGGAACATTATTCCAACCAAGGTGGTGATTGACAATATTTCATAGGGAGTTTGGACTAGGATGAAGGTTTATTCCACCTCTAGGAGTTTCTATGTACATTATGTGTAGACATACTAATGAAAAAAGAAAAGTTAGAGTCAAAAAACATGAAATTCATTTTCCTTGGATGTGCCTAAGGTGTGAAGGGTTATAGGCTTTATGATGTTTTAAAATGGTTAATGATTATTAATAGAGATGTCTAGTTTCATGAGAATTTAGGGTCATGATGAAGGGAGAGATAATCACCATCCTATAGTCATTGAGAAATTTGTTTTGTTGATGAAGAATAGGATGATTCATAATCTAGATCCATGGATGAACTATTTGATTTTTATCGATGATTGGAAGAAGAATTCCACATGGGACTTATAGACATGTTTTTAACAATTCAATAGAAACCACATCACGAATAATTGACAAAAAGAGGCAGTTGCAAGGTCTATTGGGAAACTAGATTGCATGGAGAGATTTGGGAATCTTGTTGTTCATTATTCCAACAATTGGAGACAGTGCCAAGAGTAATAAGGAAATGAACTATTAGATAACCAAATAATGCAAAGAACCATATGAAGAGAGTATTACGAAATGAGCTAGATCACTAAATGAGGAAACTCAAGATATGGTTGAGTCACATAACTAAGCTCAAACAAAGATACTCACAATAACACCATATGATATTATCAATGAATAACTAGTGCACTTATTACAAAGGAGTTTACCTCCTTATATATCATTATTCATTAAGAAAATCATTTCCACTTATGAATGTGGGATACATTGCTTTACAAAAAAACTGAACATTAACATATTCTAAAGTCATAAAATGACTTTATTACATAGTAAGCCTTATATCTCTAATACCCCCACAAGGCATACAATGCTGAAATAAATTGAAATCGAATACATATACTAAATGTAAAACACACAAACTGAACACTAAACATCAATAACATCCTTTAGAAACTTCTTCTTTGAACACAGTTCCTGGGCTAGTTTTAGCTCCACCAAGCTGCCTCATAACCCTCATAAAGGTGTAGCTACTGAGTTGAATTCCCGAGTTCTCAGATTCCACCTTCCCGAACTCACGAATCAAAAATCTCTTGAAATCAACTAATGGACAACAATCCACATGCATTTCATGTAACCTCACTAGTAGACTGCAATCCACATGCATGTCTCTCCAACTAATGAGGGATCTTTCCATAAATATGCAACTTTTGAACTAACTCAGAAACAATCCATTTTCAACTATTAACTGATCCCATCATATATTCAAAGCAAGAGATTCCTAAAATGCATAAAATCTCTTTTCTTTAATAGATTCTTCACCATTGTTAGCATGTGGTGGATCTTCAATCATGGCTACACTCACTATATGTTGTCTATATTTGACCTTTCCCTTAAGAACGACATTGACTCGATTTTTACATTTCCAAGCTGTATGAATCAACTTCTTGCAATAGTGGCATTATATTTCCTCTTTGTCTTTTGTTGATCTATTGTCGTTGTTTCTTGCATATAGTGAAAGTTGTTGTTGGATATCACCTTCAATGGTTCTCTTTTCTTCTACTAGAAATTATGCAATCATCATGGTCCAATATACGACATTTAATTTTGGCATTTCTTCAAATAGCATACTCCAAATCCCCATACTTAGCATACATATTGATGACAACCTTGGTTTCTAAAAACATGTCACAAGTTTTAGATCTTGTCTGAATGATGTGGGCATGGACTAGTTTTCCTTCTATCATAGTTTTCTTATTGGCACAACCATGCAAGAGGAATGCGTAAGTGGAAAACTCCACTACAATGCCTCGTCGATCCATGTCATGTAGAATTTCCAACACTTATTTCATTCATCCCAAAGTTGTAAACACTGTAAATTTGAGAGAGATCGATCGTAGAACTGCAATAAAAATCTTGTTTCCTCCTTGAATTGTGGCACTTTGTGGCTCTCATACTATTGAATTCGCAAGAGTGGAAACCTTCTCTTTCAAAGGCCCAAGACTCTTGATATGGCTTCCTGCTCTGATACCATATTACAAAATGAGCTAGATAACTAAATGAGGAATCCCTTGATAGGGTTGAGTCACATAACTAAGCTCAAAGAAAGATACTCACAATAACAACATATGATATTATCAATTAATAATTGATGCACTTATTACAAAGGACTTTACATCCTTATATATCATTGTTCATTAAGCAAATGATTTCCACTTATGAATGTGGGATAGATTGCTTTACACAAAAAATGAACATTAACATATTCTAAAGTCATAAGGTGACTTTAGTACACAATAATCCTTATATCTCTAATAGAGGGTAGGATGGTAGAGTTTTGGAGGGGAAGAAAAAAACAAAGAGAGTTAGTTTTTCACTCCCTATTATTAGGCTTTTTCACTGAATGTCTTATTTGAGAAGTGTATTCTCATCCAATTTTGGATTCGGGAAGGGAATTATGGTAAAATATAAGGAGTAGGAAAAGTTGCGAGAGCCACCTTTCCTAGGTTCATGTATCCCATTACTACAATTAGGATTAAAAAATGGCTTTTGTATGACGTGGTTCTAATGTTTACATGTCAAAATCAAGCCTTTCAAGAAAATCATCCCATTTTAATTTAAGTTAGGTTCTACATCATTTATAAACTTCACTATATCTACATTCATAGTTATAAATGTTGTTATACCTACATTTTTACATGTTTATAGGTTGACAAGTGTAAGCTTTTCATCTCTCTAGAAACATTGATATAATGACATCTTGAAATGTCATTCAAATGAGGGAATGAAGCAATTTCATGGTGTTTTAATTGGGCATGAGTTTGGTGTTCCCTAATCAAAACAATGTTCCTGGATGTCGATTTATCGACACCAAATCAATTGAAATGACATCAAAACAATGATGTATCAATGTATATGGGGGAATTTTTCTATGTAACCCCCATCCTACAACTCTATAATTTTTCCCTCTAAAAAACACTGCCAACAATGTCATGGAGGAGAGTTTCGTATTGTCTCAATTTTGACTTAGACAATGATTGCGATTCATTGTCATTATAGCTCGAAAATGTTGTCAATTCATCAACATTGTCAAGATACTACAACTATGAATCATCACCATTGTTCGAGTCAAAGTCAAGACTGCAAGAAATATTATTTAAGACTATTGGTATGGATCATTTTCGAAGGGAAAAAAACAAAACTGTGAGATGACGATCACATAGAAAAACACATGGAAATAAATATCTTTACATTCATGTCATCTCAATATGTCTTAGTATAAGTAGAAAGACAATATTACATTAAAGGACAAGTCATTCATGTCAATATCATTCTAATTACTTACTTGAAAGTAAACCATAATTGAACATATCTTTGGGCACACCAATGTATAAAATATTAGTAGGTGAAAAACTTAGAGAGTATAGTACTTTGAACTAACCATGATGTTAATAATTATTATTACCACTTGAAAATGCATCGTTATTTTTGAATTTTTGGATGTGTTGTTTTCTCAATAAGAACAATTGATGGAGTTTTAAACCTTACAACATCAGTGATAATTGCAAGTCATGAGTAGAGTCTTGGAGAACACATTTGAGTTTGATCTTAGTTGGGCATCACTTATGGTTGATGAAGGTATCATATTGTAGGAATGGACGAGGGTGAGAAATCATCCAAGATCGAATTCACATGACAAATCAAGGTATTTCCACACATTTTGAGGAGTTTATACAAATTTGGAGGCACTTATATGTTTTTCAAGGCATATCTCACCATTGAGGTTCATTTGGGTGTCATTACACATTGTTCAAGGAACTTCACATATTTGGAAGCATGTTTCACCATTGGAAGGTTAATGTGGACCCTTTAGCATATTTCACAAGAAAATTTGCACTCTCTTAGAGGAGCATTGACCTCATTTGAAGGGGGTTATGATGGGGTTCCATGCCACTTTAATTAGCTTTTATAAGGTTAAAGCACCTTCTTTAGTGGAGAACCCAACTTTAGAGTTGAATTGTGGAACCAATTTTACTCTTCTTATCCATAGATATTGAATCCGTTTTGGGGGTTGTTTTTGGCAAAGAGAGGAGGTGTGGCTATGATCTATTAATCCTATTGTTATCCCTAAAGTCTGCACCATAATTCTATGGTACAAATCTAGGGCACCTCAGTTATTGCAATGATTTAATTTGTAGGTCAAAGTTGGTTTATAGATCAACTAGTTGAATAGGGTTGGTTACACTCTTTCAATCAAATAATAAGCAACACTTCATTTAGTCAAGAGCATCCATACTACTAGATCAGGCAAATTGACAATTAATTATAGAGGAAAAAGGTAGAAAAACACATAATACAAGCTAACAATTTGTTACTTTCATAAAGAAGATTTTCAAGTTTCTAAATGATATTTAAAACCTGAAACAAGTATTTAAATGCAAATCATCAAAATAGGTAATTTGACAGTAACAAATTCACCGAAAATTAAATCTTAAATAAGGATAAATTAATGTTTTGCATAAATTCCAATTGCATTCAAATAACATAGACAAAGATGAAATACACAGGTAAATAATCTAACCATCAGGATTTCTGATTTCTTGAGTATGAAATGGATCATACAATAAGCACTTTTACAATTTCTAGATATATCCCTTTCCTTTCAATTCACAAAATCCAACCCTTTACCATATCCTTTCATTTCCTTATATAGACAGAGAATACATACAAGTTTTGGTCCCAGATCCCAAAACCTAGGTTTAGTTATGATTGTGCATTAATATTCCCCTATTAGATAGTAACTATAATCTATTTTCATCGAATTTGAGTAGATAACAAAACCTTGGATTCTAGGTCAAAATCCTCTGTTTCAGGATCATATCTTTGACTTCTAAAATATTCTTTGATCTTCAAAAAAATATGATGCAAAATAACTATCTTATAGAAAAATGTGGAAGGAGTAATTCTTCGATATCAAGCTTGCTTTTGGATTTCTATATTCATTATATTCAAACATGTTCACAAAATGAGTCTTCAAATTTCCTAGTGTGCCTTAACAATATTCAAAATAGGGATGTTGCAAAAATAACTTCCTTTCTGTAGCGCAAGTCAAAACTGATAAAACCTGCACTTTTACAACATTCCCAACCTTTCTTCATCCTTGGATAGGAGTTTGATGTTTGAAATTTTCTTGAATCCATTTAGTCTTGAGCACTCTATTAGTCCAATACAATTTCCTATTCTTCTTCATTAACTTCTGGGAAAAGTCACAAAGCTTGTTATGTTTTTTCTCCAGTTTAGTCATTCTCTTCTGTAACCCAGAGTTTCTCTTTTTAAGATGTTTATTGTGTTACTTGATATGCTTTATG
>ML781025.1:452604-473770 GCA_009831015.1 Picea engelmannii | reverse complement strand
AATACAATTTCCTATTCTTCTTCATTAACTTCTGGGAAAAGTCACAAAGCTTGTTATGTTTTTTCTCCAGTTTAGTCATTCTCTTCTGTAACCCAGAGTTTCTCTTTTTAAGATGTTTATTGTGTTACTTGATATGCTTTATGGCTTTTCTTTTCTTACCAGGTTTAATCCTTTTTTAATTTTTCCCTATTTCATCCCTATCTTCCCATGGATCCTCTTCAGAAGCTGATTGTTTTAGATCAATGGAAATCTTGTGCCTGGTAGGCATCTCCTCAAGTATTTCAACCTCTGTAAATGGAAACTAAATAACTTCTTCTTCTTTTGTTAGTGTAGGTGGATGAAATACTACCTTATCAATAGTTGGTTCTAGCATTTCGAGCATCAATGGGCTTAGACTATGTTCATGCTATGATTTATCACCCGATTTATAAATTTCAACCACATAAGCCATCTTTTGTCTCTTAACACCTCTGGTATTTTTCATGGGCATATTATTCAATTTTTTTATAGTCACTATCTCTTTACCAGTAGAAACTAGAGTATCTTCAGGAGCTTCATCATTGATAATAATGGTTTTACCTTTATTTAGAGAAGGATCAAACAACGCCTTTGCATTCAACCTAAATCTTTTTGCAGGACGAGTCATTAGTCTTCTTGTATAATTTGATGGTTGCTTTATTTTACTCTTTTGCTAGGTTCTCTTATTACCTTTTCGATTTTGTATGGTATATGAAGATTCTTCTATCTCCCTTACTACATTTTCTTCTACAAACTCAATTATATTTTCTCCAGAAGGTGAAATTGGTTTTACTGTAACCTTCTTGGCTCTTTTTCTAGTGTATACTCTTTTGCATTCAGGAGATTTTTGTCTTTCTATAGTAGATATTGGAGTTCTTGTCTTGATGTGTCTTATTCATGAAGGATCTAATTCCCTTTAATCGATCAAGTCTCCCTTGTAAAGGATGAAACATCCAATTGTGCCATTTTGAGCTTGTTTTTCAAGCTATTGGTTTTCTTGGGATCTTTAGTCTTTACAACAAGAACAATTTTTTGAATTCTATGTGTTTCAAAGCCAAATTCAACCAAGAATTGTTCCCATGGATTTTGAATCCTATTTAACTCTTGAATGACCAATAACTTGATAAGTCCTTAATGAATAAGTCTATACTAAGCATTCTTTGAATGAGTTTGAATTTTATTAGCCATTTTGGTTAGACCGTTCAATAAATATTAAGGTAAGTTCATTCTGCTATTACCATTAAAAATTAAAAAGAATCTCATGCGATAACGATGAACAGTAGAAAACCTACCTTCACATGTTATATATTTTCGAACCACTAGTAAAGCATTTCTCCACTCTTGCTTGAGCCATGTATTCATAATTCCCTTACTCCATCCTGGATTTTGATTATCTGCAATGAAGAACTGATTACATAGGTCTCCTGGGATCTCTTTGTTTTTGAACCACCTCTCACCACTGATAGGTAAACTGAAGGATGAAGAAATTGAATGTTTTGACACTTGAATAGTAAGGTCCCCAACCTGGGTCTGGAACACATAAAAATTCTTTGCAAACGCCATAGAAACACCTATATGATGACCCTAAAACATGCTGTAGAATCCATACCATTATGCCTTGATAAATTTATATCTAATTTCTGACAGAGCTTCCAAAAGATCGATCCCATTCGGTTCTAGACGAAAACATTGTCCACTCCTGCTGCATGCCATGCCTGAGATTAGAAACCCTAGTTTTTTTGTACCAGTGAAGGTTATCTTCTTCTACAAATTTAGGGTTCGAAAATAGTCTGCAAAGAAATATTGACACAATAGTGTTTTCTTGCATACGAAAATGGTAAAAGGGTCACTTTCATCCGCCTTATCAACCAAATAAGACATAAAACATGTTAAACATTTGAAATCATGACATTCAATGAATTGAATCATAACAAATCCACTGATATCTCTACGGGTACAAATCAAAACCGACTCATATTCTTCTGATCATAACAAGCTTACAAATTTGACAAGACAAGGTCTATACTTGAAACTTGGAATGATTGCAGAAAGTACCAAGTTGAGAAACACATATGTATGATTAAAATGAGTTGTCTAAATATTCATATTTTTGTAGCACATTTTTAGCAATGATGTTATTTTTGCATTACAAAAACTACCTTCTTTTTGCAACGAATATTTTTATCCCCAAAAACTTAGGAAAGCCTTGAAAATTGGAAAATTAAATCAGTCCATCCCTTATGCGATAAATTAAAACATATGTAATAACTTTTGAACATATCTCATTAAGAAACAATGAAATCAATTCAAAGCAAAGAAATATGACCAAGAGAACACAAGGCATAGAAAAATAAAAGGTCAGATGGAAATGATTAGGTTGTTGAAAGAGGCTTATAGATTCAAGCCAGACTTAAGAATAGAGGAGCAATTATGCATGTAGGTTTAGGTACTAACACCTACCATGCATGGAACATTCACATATAAATCTATTTTTCCATCCAAACTTACACATACAAATGTTGCATGGATATGGTATTATTATCAAATAAAATCCAAGATTAATTTATTACATCCAAATAGAATTACCATAACTTAAATAATCCAATACTATCACTATAGATCCATTCAATACATTCACTTGAATTATGTACAACTTATAATTAACTCTTAACCAATACATATACACATTAAATCTAAAATGATTGCATTAAGTAATCTATAAAGAATGAATGAAACAACATTAATATACATACTAGTGGTAAAGTATGTTACATGAGGCAATAAGGCTATTCTCCATTAATATTTAGTGTAATAATTCAATCAAGGTCAAATTATTATTCTCATTACATAAACTATAATCTAATTTCCTTTGCACTCGTCAAACATGCCATTGTGCCTTTTGTTCATGGTATTTAAATGTGAATTATTTTTAATTCCCACAACATTTTCTGAAGTTGTTATCTTTCCATCAATATATATATATATATACAATCCTTTGTTTTTTATCATTTTTTTCTACTATTTTAATTTGACAAAAGTCCATATATGTAGCATTCTCTTCACATATTTAGTCAATATCATCCAATCTTCATATTTGTATAATGAGGCAACACATGCAACTTCTTGTCTATATGGAATTTTTACACCATCAATGCAAAACAATCCCAACCCATGTATTGAGAATGGAGCAAGATGATATGTGATGAGTCCTTGGATTACCAACTATTTTCCCATATTTTTCCATGTATTATTGCTAAATTAGCCTCAAAATACCTAAAAATCTCCTAATTACTCTTATTTTAATGGCTAATTTAGACATTATTGACTTGTGTTTATTCAAATGAATATGCTTGGGTTAGTTTCATAAGAGTATGATGAATTCATGGTATTTTAAGTATTTTGAGTTGATTGTGTTGATTTATAAAATATGCACTAATGTTGATTGACAAATAGGAGATTGAATGTAGCAATGGTTAGAAACCTCAGAAGTTAATCCCATGGTCACACATCAAAAAGGGGTTCAATCGTTGTATAACTACTCCATCTTCAAAACTTCAAAAACATATTAAATAAGAAATTAAGAAAGAGAAATTTAAGGGTCTTTCCATATTTATTTATTGTAACATCCTCGTTTTCAAACCCCAAATTAGCGATGTATATTGTAAATGTAATCTATGACTGAGAGCCAAAGCGATGTAATATGTAAATGATGTAAATTTAATATAATGAATGAAATGTATTTTCAGCTATAGATGGACATGAACGGAGATTTGGGGGCTAATTTTCCACAAGAGAGGAAAGGGGTCCAAGGGGGGAGAGTTTAGCCATGTCTATTAAACCCAAATCCATTCCTTTCTAAAGTATCCTTACCATGAACATTCCATTATCTGTTGAGTTTTATAGAGTTCAATCATTGAATTCATGTAAGAGGGTGGGTGTGAGAAGTCACATCCCATAGTTATTAGGAGCATGGGGGTTGAATACAATAACCTTGGGGAAGAGTGCAAGTCAAGCAAACAAGAGAAAGAAGGGAAATTTGTATCCGTAGGAGACAAGAATTAGAGATTCATATTTTTGCATGCATAATTTTTTTAACATGGAGTTTTATGGCCATCCAAGGATTTCTAACTGTTTAATCTTGAAGGAAGTTGTTGCAGGCACGTTTGGCATCCTTTTGTATTTGAAATTTTGAGGAAAAGAGGTTGTTGGCATGTGAGTAACGATTTGTTTGAAATTCATCAAGGGAATAAAGCATTTTTTCATTGGGAGAATTCATGTTGAAACTGTAGAATTACCGAGGTCCCAAGAAGTAGATTTCCTATCCAACCTGTGTTGGAAGCCCTGGAGGGGAGTGAAAGGCATGGGGGACTGTGAGTAGTGAAGGGGGATTCCATCCCTTGGGTTGCGTAGGTTGAGGGGAAGAGAGATGGTGGACTGGAATTAACTGTGGGAATTGTCTGTTGAGAGGGGGGAATTAGCTATCCTTAGGGGCCACTGTCTCTTGTGGATTCATATCCCCAACTAGTGGGTGACTTGTTGTTGAGAACTAGAATAACAATTCTACGGTTGGGAGGAACATTCATCCTCTGCAATGGGTTGCATATTTTCATATGCTAAATGTTCTTATTTGTTGTGTTTATTCGTGTTAAATGTTGATATATTTTTTGTGCATTTTACTCTGAGATATATTTGGTTAATGCTACTTGTTGTGAGTAGAATTGATGCATATGAATCTATATTTTGTGGTGGAATGATGTTATATGCACTTATTTGTTGTTGTGCACATTTGTTTTATTTAGTATGGATAGTTGCATGAGTTAGAATGTCATGTTGTGTGTTATTTCTACATTTATATTTGGTATCAAAAAAAATTATTGGGTTGTTTTAGTAGAGATGTGTCCCAGCTGGAGGTTGAGTACATTACAGAGTGGTATCATAGCTTCTGGTTCAACACTGGAACCACATGGGCCAAGAACCATTGTGAATTTGGGTAAATTGTCTATTACATATTTCAATCTATGATGAATTTGGGGGAAAACGATGATAATTAGAGAGAAATCCCCAAACTCGTCAGACAAATTCGAGTTTAAATGACTCATATCTATTTAACAAGCTTAATGGAGTTGACCTATAGAATTGTAGAGCTAAATTCGACTTGGAAGGTATAATTTATTTTTTTTCAGTGGTCGCTGAAGGAATTGTGAGAGTTTGATGAATCAAAGAACAAGACCGCAATTGATATTGAGATCGATGACCCAGATTCATCGTAATAAATTTAAAAATTTACAAGGTTTCAGAGTTTGGCAAGGTCAAGCGAATCGACGACCGAGATTTATTTTCAGAAGTTGGGAAATCAAATAGATTGAAAGTCTGGATTCATTTTTGGTCGATGGGAAGTTTGAGCAGATCAACAATAAAGATAATTTTTAGTGATAGATCGATGACCTAGATTCAATGGGGGTTTGGTCAAAATTTCTAAGTTTTGGAAATTCTCCAAGAGAAATCGTCGACGACCGATGGTCGGATTGGTGAAGATTTTTTTTTGAACAAAAGAAATATCCAATGGATGATGGAAGATGATCGAGCATCGAAAGAGTTTGAAAAAGTTTGATAGATGAATGATCGAGATAATTTTTGAATGGGAGATCGACGGTACAAATTCATCAAGGATTTGGATGAAATTTCTAGGTCTTGGAGTTGGCCAAGGAAAATCACTGATGACCAATGGTTGGGTTGGCCGAATTGGTGAAGTGTTTTAGTATCTAATGCAAATCATCAATGAGTGAACGTCGGATGTCGGTCGATTCAGTGAAGTGTTTTGATCAAAAAAAGAGAAAGCATTGATCACTGATGGCTGATGGTCGGGTGACAACCAATTCAGTGAGGTGTTTGGGCCATCAAAGAGAATTTGTTGATGACTGATGAAGGAAAGAGGGTGATGATGTGGCATGCCATGTCAACATCCACATGTCATACCACGTCATCCAGAGTGCCATGTTAGACTCTACGTGTCATGCCACATCAACATCCATGTGTCATTCCATGTCAACAGTTTCCACGTTAGCTAAGAAATGGATGATGGTCAATGGTCAGGTCATTCGAATGGGAGAATTGTTTTCGATAGTTAACAATAATGGTCGATGGATGATGGTCAAGTTGACTGAATTGAGAGTGTTTCATCCACCAATGAAAATCACTAACGACCGATGGTCAATGGTCGGGTTAGCTGGTTCAAATATCTGTTGCAATTGGTTTCCAAAGGAGGGGGCCAATGGCCAAAAATCAGGTCAAAATCTTTGGAAAAGTGTTGTATGTGTCCAAAGGAAAACGTCAATTATCAATTGTCGATGGAGCTTAAATCAATGGTCTAGATTGTTTTAAGTTGTCGATCAACGGTGAAAATTGATATGCAGGGTTTGGAAAAGATTAATTGATCAACAACTAATATTTCACCTGATTTTAGATAGAAGGCTATGAATTTGAAGGCTATTGTAATATTAGAACAATCAAATTTCTATGAATTTTTTGGGTTTTTGAAGGTCATGAACTTGTGGGGTGATTTTGAGGCCATAAACGATGTTTTTAGGAAATCAAAACCCATGAGAAATGAGTGTACCAAGATACAGTCTATATCTACAAATTAAATCAAATAACTCAGAAAGAGCTATCCAATGAGCTACCAACAAAACATAGCTCATATGAGAAAGTTATAGCTGAAACAATTAAGGTAAAAATTCGGCACTACTTTACTTCCAGAGGGCATAAGTTGCTCAAAAGTTTGTTTGAGTCACATGAAAATTCTATGGAAAGTTTATGAACCATATAAGAAATCTGTGGAACCATATTTGGGATCTGGGTATGTAAAAATATGCAGGAAGAGAAAGAAGACACTTGTAGCATACAAGGATAAATTTGGAAAAATAGTCTAAACTCCTCTGAACCATAACTTTCAACTCAGAGCTCGGATTTGAGCAAATGAATACTCATTGGAAAGATATTGAGGAGGAGAATACATATAAACACCAAGAATTTTGAATTTGGTGCTAAAATTTCTTACAAATAATAAATTAAATTCTGTAGCAGTAAGAAAGTGGAAATTACAGCATGTGAATGTTGTAACTTTTCTCACAGAACTCAGAATGAGGCATGCGTACAACTGTTGGAGAGTTGTTTCAGGTAAGAATGTGTTTAAGGAATCATATTTTTTACTTGGTTCATTGTGTTCTTCATAAATTTATGTGAATGATAATGTGTAATTTATTTCATAAATATTTTGCAATATGCTTAATTCTAACAACAATTATTGCATGCACATTCTTGCAAAATCAAAGATACATGAAAGCATAATTTAGTTCCTATATGAGAAATAGAGATATGGAGGATGCTCAAGGGTATTACAACCATGAAGAATATATCAAAGGTCTGCATGTCAGTATGGTAAATGTTGAGACATATTCTAATGGAAGAAGAGATAGGAAAGAGCATGTAACTATGAGAAGCTTGCAAAACGAAATGCAAAGATATAGGGACGATAATGAAAAGATCATGAAATATTAGGAGGAAATACTTTTGAGCTTGAATATCTTATAGAATAAAGTAAACACAAGTAGGGATGATCATGAAGGATCTAGATAGTCAAGGAGTGTTAGGAAGCATCAACATCATCATTCCCCACGACACTCGACCTCAAGAGCATATGCACATTCAAGGTAAAAAAGCATCCCAAGTATGTATCCTATAAGACATCAGATAAGGATACATGGATCATATAGATTGCAAGGGGACATGAGGAAAATCAAGCCGCCATATTTTGACAGAGAGAACAAGAAATGAGGAGATACAAAGGCATGGTTACTGGGAATGAGGAAATATTTCCAGTTACATGATTAATCATCAAACGTAGAAGCCATAATTGAAGACTACCACCTTCAAGGAAAGGCATCTATGTGGTGGGATCGATTGAATTAGGTTAATCACCTTGATGAGAAGAGAGTTTCTTGGAAGTTTTTCAAGAAATATTTTCAACAACAATACTTGTCAGAGCAATTTTATGAAAACAAGATGCAAGAGTTCTTTGAACTCAAAATTGGGAACATGACCATGGATGAATATGAGAGGAAATTATTGGGAATTATCAGGTATGTGAGCTTCATCAGAGATGAGAAAGTCAAAATTCATAGGTTCTTGAGTCAATGATGATTTTAGGGGATAAATTCTACTCATGGGCTAATTTTCCATGGTTTTTCCCAAAAAATGTTTCGTCATTCTAAAAATGATTCGCCCAAATTCTATAGGAAAAAA
This sequence comes from Picea engelmannii, assembly GCA_009831015.1. Classification (NCBI taxonomy): domain Eukaryota; kingdom Viridiplantae; phylum Streptophyta; class Pinopsida; order Pinales; family Pinaceae; genus Picea; species Picea engelmannii. The sequence continues at coordinate 465,451 of ML781025.1, read as the reverse complement.
TTATTTTACCTTAAAAATTGCCAAAATTTTATACAAACTATATAAAATCCTTAGAATTTTGAATATTTTTACAAAAATATCGCCAAACATTTAAAGTTGGCATATGAAGGATTAGTTATATTCGCCAAGGTTTCTACATTTTAAAATAAATTTTCATCCTTAAAATCATCCCTGTGGACCTGAGTGGACTTCCATCCTTCTACAAGGATAAGATTCAATTTGATGAGCTCAGGAATTTAGAATAAGCCATAAGAAAGGCTAAGTATTTGTATGAATAGAACACAGGAAGGCCAACTTTCTAAAAGGCTTCATATGAGAAGAATAAATGAATGATGGATCAAAGGAAGAAAGGATTCAAGATACCTTTCATCAAGAATGGATCTCAAGCATACCAACAAGGGAATCCATCTCAAGGAGATCAGAAAACGGTAGAGTCCTTGGGAAAGAGGCCAAGACAACAACCCATAAAGTGTTGGGGATGTGAAGGAGATCACATGTATAAATATTGTCCTCACCGAAGATAAAATGAAGACTATGCATAACATCGAGCAAGAGGAGACAATAAAGGACATGGGCATAGGCATGCCAAGGATATATGCATCCTTGGAAAATAGGAAATAAGACTATCGATATCACATGATTGAAGTGGAATTTAAGATTGATAATCATCCCATAGTTATTTTGATTGATTATGGAGCTAGTCATATCTATATAAATCCAAATCTAGTTGAAATATTTAAATTGAAGAAATGTAAGCATGAAAAGTCTTGGTTAGTTCAACTAGCTACTGGAACCAAGAGAATAATTATTGATCTTGTTAAATAATTCCCTATAAACACAAATGAAATTAACACTAAGGAATATTTGAACATCATACCACTTGGGTCTTATGTCTGCTTGATTGGTATGGATTGGCTAGAAAAGAAACATGTTGTTTTAGATTGTTATAACAAGGCTTTCACATGTGACATGTCTTAATGGGGAAGGGAATTCAAGGAAAGTGCAAGGTATTCCAAGGCCTATATTTGTCCGAGAGATTTCAGCATTGCAGCTGAAAAAGGATTTTTAGAAAATAGTGCTAGATATATGTAGCCCATATGGAAGAGGTAGCTAGAGGTAAGGTGGAAAAAATTGAAGACCATCCTTTCTTAAGGGATTTTGAGGATGTTTTTGGAGAAATATCAAGACTTCCACCAAAGAGAGACATTGATTTCTCTATTGATTTAATTCCCGGAGCTTTCCATTTGTCCAAAAATTCATACAGAATGAGCACGCCAAAGATAAAAGAGTTGCAAATGTAGCTAGAAGAGTTGTTAAAGAAAGGGTACATACACCTGACTGCTTCTCCTTGGGCAGCCACAGTTCTTTTTGTCAAGAAAAAAGATGGAACATTGAGGTTGTGTATCAACTTTAGACGACTGAACAAGGTTATAGTCAAGAACACATATCCTTTTCCAAGGATTGATGATATCTTTGATAAACTCAAAGGAGAAAACATATTCTCCAAGATTGAATTTAGGTCATGATATCACCAAGTGAGAATCAGAGAAGAAAACACTAGAAAAACAATATTTCAGACAAGGTATGGACACTATGAATTTATAGTGGTTCTTTTTGGGTTGACAAATGCACTCACTAAATTTATGTGTCTGATGAATGGGGTGTTCAAAGATTTTTTGGACAAGTTTTTCAATGTTTTCTTGGATGATATTATTATCTATTCCAATACAGAGGAGGAGCATCATGAACATTTGAGGATTGTGTTACAAGTATTGAGAGAGCACCAATTGTATGCCAAATTGAGTAAACAATTTTTTTATCAAAAGAAGATCCATTATTTGGGACACATTGTTTTAGAATATGGCATAACATTGGTTCTAGAAAATATTGAAGAAATCAAGAGTTGGTCAGCACCAACAAACATTTCAGAGATCAGATCATCTATGGGTGTACCTGGTTACTACAAGAGATTCATTGCAGGATTCTCCAAGATTGCACACCCATTAACATATTTTCAAAATAAAGGAGTAATGTTTGAAATAAGTTCCAATTGTGAAGAAAATTTCCAGTGCTTAAAGTATTTGCTAACTAGTGCACCTATTTTAAAAGTGGCAGATCCATATGAGTATTTTTTGTGTGTGCTTAGATGCATGCAAGGAAGGCCTCGATGGAGTCCTTACATAAAATGGACATGTAATTTGTTATGAATCCAAAAAATTGAAGGATAATGAAATAAATTATTCTACACATGAATTAGAGTTGGAAACCATAGTACATGCCTTAAGGATGTGGATGAATTACCTTATGGGTAGAAAACTTGACTTGACGACACACCATAATGGTTTGAAATACTTGTTTGAACAACCAACACTAAATTCTAGACAAACTAGATGGCTGGAATTTTTGAGTGAATATGACTTTGACATAAAGGACATAAAAGGAAAAGAGAACAAGGTGGCACGTGCACTCAGCAGAAGGGTGCATAACATGCATGCTACAACCATTAGTATGTACATAACATATTTAAAAGATATAATTCTAGAGGTTGTAACAACATACCAACATTATGTGTAAGTTAAAGAAAGCTTACAACAAAGTAATGTATAAAAATAATATAAGGATTACAAACTAGAATAGGATGGAATCCTCTTATTCTGGAACATAGTTTATGTTCCCAATCCTCAATAGTTGAGAAATTTGGTTTTGAAGGAGATGAAAAATGTGCCATACGTTGGACATCCAAGATACCAAAAAACTACTACAACTGTAAGAGGCCTATAGATTTAGCCAGATGCATGGAATTTCAAAAGGTAAAGGTTCAACACAGACATCCAGCGGGATTGATACACCCATTTCCCATTCCTGAATGGAAATGGGAAGTTGTTACTATCGATTGTATTACCAAATATCCTAGGAAAACAAGGCAACACGATTCAATCATGGTAGTGGTGGACAAGCTTACAAAGGCTGCACAATTCACTCGTGTAAAAGTAACTCATAAGGAAGCCAATATTGATGAAATTTATATGAGAGAAATTTCTTGGATACATGGTGTGCCTAAGGAAATTGTATTGTTAGACCGAGATCTCAAGTTCACTTCCAATTTTTGAAAGGGGTTATTTAAAGTATTTGGGACCAATTTGAATTTCAATACTGATATCACCTAGAGTCAGATGGGAAGACATAAAGGATTAATTGGATAATTGAAGATATGTTGAGAATGTATGTAATGGAAAAGACTTCTAAGTGGAATAACTATATCCGTTTACTTGAGTTTTCTTACAATAATGGGTATCATGAATCACTGAAGATGATCCCATTTGAAAAATTGTATGGAAAAAATGCAACACACTAGTAAGTTGGGATAACCCAGTAGACAGAGTTGTGATTGGGTCATAATTGTTAAAGGAAATGGAAGAATATATGGTAAATATAAAGCATAATTTCAAAGTTACAAAAGATAGGCAGAAGAGTTATGCCGATAAAATAAGAACACGTAGAGAATTCAAAGTGGGAGAGCATGTGTTTTTAAAAGTTAAAGCCAAAAGAAGATCGTTGAAATTGGGAAGTTTCCCAAAGTTGGATGCAAGATACTATGGGCCTTTTGAAATCTTAGAAAATATAGGTCCAGTTTCATACATGCTAGCATTACCTTCATTCATGAGAATTCATAACATGTTCCACATGTCTTTATTAAAAAAGTATGTACCTGATCCTAATCATGTGATTGATTGGAATGTGACCCAGGTGGAACATGAAGGGGAATTCCAGGTGGAACCAGTGCGCATATTGGACTAGAAATTCAAAGTTCTTAGGAACAAATCCATCAGTTTGGTAAAGTTTCAATGGACCTACTACATTATTGAAGACGCTGCATGGGATCACAAGGAAACCATGAGATAATCATACCCACAATTTTTTGCAAATTTTGAAGAAAATTGAATGTACATTTGTACATAAGCGAATGAAGAATCCATTTTGGTAGATAGAGTTCCTAGAGCCACAACTCTGAGATTTCTTGTCCAACCAATGTGTGGGTTGAGAAGAAAAGAGAGTCGTTGGTTGGAATTTTTGTGTGAGTCAATAAGTTACAAAATTATCAAGTATTATGATGTAATGTTTTCATATATATGTCAATGTGTAATTATATGGTTATGTGCACTGAGGAAAGTTCATTTTGTAGAGGGGGTGGGGAGAGAATGTAACATCCATGTTTTCAAACCCCAAACTAGTGATGTATATTGTAAATGTAATGTATGGCTGAGAGCCAAAGCGATGTTATATGTAGATGATGTAAATTTAATATAATGAATAAAATGTATCGCTAGATGCAGATGGGCATGGACAGATATTTGGGGGCTAAGTTTCCACAAGAGAGGGAAGGGGTCCAAGGGGGGATATTTTACCCATGTTTATTAAACCCAAAACCATTCATTTCTAAATTAACCTTACCATGAAACTTCCATTATCTATTGATATTTCTAGAGCCCAATCATTAAATTCATGTAAGAGGGTGGGTGTGAGAAGTCACATCCCATATTTATTGAGAGCATGGAGGTTGAGTACAATAATATTGGGGAAGAGTGAAAATCAAGCAAGAAAGAGAAAGAGGGGAAATTTGTATGGGATGGAGAACATAATTAGAGATTCACTTTTTTGCATGCAAAGTTGTTTTTACAGGAGTTTTATGGAAAACAAAGGAGTTCTGAGTGTTGAAGCTTGAAGTTGGTTGTCGTGAAGGGGATTTCCATCCCTTGGGTTGTGGAGGTTTATGGGAAGAGATTTGGTGGACTGGAATTAGTTGTAAAATATTTTGGCCATATATTTGAATAAGACAACAATATGTAAAATCTGATGAGCTCTGTTGGCATTCTCCTTTGTATTTTCATCTGCTTGGCAAAAAATGTCTCTTTTCTTTAGTCCTTTAGGCTGGACACAGTTGTCGTCTAACCTCCTTAGTAATTTGACATAATGTCCTAGTCGTTTTCATATGTTGACATATGTCCTTCAAGATACGTTCAACAATGCAATGAGACACAATCGAGATCAGGGAGGAATGACAATCAAATGAGTAGCACTGCATGGCTCGTCAAGGAATGTATAACGAGCATCAGAAAAAGTAACCATTTGTGGGAAGAATGACAATGGAACAAGTGTATGATGATGAATAAGGGATAAGTGAATATTAGAATGTGAATGAATGAGATAAGTGGCTGAAGGAAAGTGGAAAGTAGGGAGGGTAAAAATAAAGGGCGTTGTGCATGTTTCCTTATTTTCTTCCATATATGCTTGCTTTCCCATGTTCAATACATTGGTTGCATCTATTCATTAATTCCACTATGAACTTGGAGGGATCGATCATTTCATTTACCTCAAAAGTGAATAATCTCCTCTCTACCTGAGGAAACGTTTCTTGGATCCTTTTTATTTCCTGAGTTGTGGCTTGGAGCTATGATCTTGGCCTTACTAGCCACTTATTGATCTTAAGAAGATCAATTTGCTCCACTTCATGAATGGATTTTAGAGTTTCTTCCTTGCTCCTTCTGGAATTATGTTGATTCATTTCAATATCAATCTGCCCCAAGGCATCACTTCTGGATGACATCAACTTTCATAAAAAGGACCTTCTAGGCCATTTCCAACTTTTCATTTATTTCCAGTGCTTGAGTTCGGAAGACCGATATATCTATTGAGGTACCTTCGGCCAGGTCCAATCTAGCTTGCAATTGCTATATCACTTCATCACGCTGAGTGACCAATCCTCGGTTGGTCTATGAACTTCGATGGAGCTCCTTGAGGTTAGCCTGCAAATGTTGGATTTATTGTTGATCATGAGCTTTGATTTGCTCGAAGTCTCGACTCATCCTATTCCTGATAGTCTGTTCCATGGAATATATTTGAATTTTCAAGTGTTCCACCAATGAGCTATTTTGTCGTATTTGCTTGGCCAAATTGTCCATGGACCATTGATTTGCAGTGGAAAAAGTGCCCAATGAACCTGCAAATTCTTTTGTGAATTCTATATCATCTCGATCGTTCCTATCATACAACATCCTCTGCCTTTTAGTTATCACTCCATCTTTGTGGTGTGATTCCCTTTTGACGATGGCCTTCCGTTTTCTAATAAAAAATGAATCCGAAGGAGGCATTTCTTCAGGAGAGATGGGGGTAAGATCATTTACAAAAATGATTTCGAGATTAGGAGTTCTGAAACTGGATTGCAGAGGTGTCAATGATGTAATGGGAGTTCCAATATCCATAGACTTTTGTTGTTTTGCTGTATTTGAGGTACTAGTAGGGGTAGTTGGTGACGAAGGAGGCGTGTTTCTATGTCAATTTATGTGTCAATGCCTCTGAGCTCTTTGGGGTTTCCTCAACTTTATGCTTACTAGAGTGACTGGCTTCAGAACCTGTTGACCTGGCTTCTTGAGAAGGGGGAGTGGCTACTTTCTCCCCTTGTAGTACCTTCAACAAGTTGTTCCACATGTGCTTTTGAAAGCTGATAAAGCCAACTTGTTGATCTAGGGGAAAGGTTTGGAATCTATCATGTACCTCCTCATAAGACTTAACTCCCCTGAATATTTCATCATACGGGGAGTTTTTGTGCACATATATTTTCATGTTGAACTGGGCTAGGTGGTTTTCCACAACCTTGCGTGGTTTGTGTCTTTTTAATTTGATGTCAACCAATTTGACATCTTCCAGAGACGCAACCTCCACTTTGGAGTGACCGAAATCCAGTAATGAAAACATGCCATCCTGAATAGGGAAAGTCGACCATACTTTTTTATGTGTTGCCTTCATCTCTTTGTTGATGCCTCCTACTTTCTGGTAGGACACTTCTCTACATACTAGCCTATCTGGTAAAAATCATGGGAGAGTGTGGGGAGGAACAAAGAACCCAAAAACTCTGATATAGGAGAAGTTCTCTGCAATAAACCAATCTGCTATCTTACCCGAATTCCCCATAATCCTGTCTGAAATTCGAGGAGCTGGGTGACCATACATGGATATATGAAAATGAGCCACTACATTGTGACAAATTTCATAAAATAAATCTTTGGCCTTTTATTCCCATAGTTTGGAATGATAGAAATGAATGGGCTCGACACTGGCCAGGGTCCAGCTCTAAGTCATCAATGGGAAAGGCTTCATGAAACAGATGGCATCCGTGATATATGAGGACATGTAGAAGGCATGAGTTTTCCCTTTGATTTCGATGTTTTATAGTCTGCAATCTATTTGGCCAAGTTATCAGACAACATTTTAGCCCAATTGAAAGTGAAACACTATGCTACCTCATGCATGATGGATACCCATTCCACCGAGAAATGTGTGGGAATCATCTTCCCGAACAATCAACATAGAATCAGGGCTACATACACCATGGGAACATACAAAGATGTTGTGGCATATATACCATGAACATTGGTTCTGAATTTCATCAGGTGCCCCCACCAAGACTTGATTATATCGAGAGAGTTCCTAGCGTACTAGACACACTCCTTTTGCTTGAACTCCATAATGAATGCAACATTGAATGTATATCTAGGATTAGGGGAGAGATTTTACATTACTTGAATATGTTCTGGTCGAAAAGAGCCGACAACGAACTTATGATGGTTGACAATGCTCCTAGTCTGGATGTCAACGTGCTCCAAGGCCCAACTTATCATGTCCTTATAAGATATGAGTCTCGGTTGTGTTGTTATTTTGTGTAGTTTCGACTGCGCTATATGTCTGAGTTTAACTACATAAGTATCGTCTTCTTCTTCAACAGATTCCTTTGGACAGTTGATCATTTCATGCTCTAGAAATGCGAACACATGTGTCCAATATTTAACAATGCCTATGGCTCATGGCGTGGTGTCCGACATAACATCCGCATTTGGGTTTGAATCCTCGCCAGCCACAACAACATTTTTCATCATTTTTTATGACACCATATATTTTAAGGAGACAGAGTGAAGTTACTCATTGTAGGGGAAACCTGTGAGTCTTTCAGAAAGAAAAAACTTGCTACTAGCAGAAGGTAAAAATGAATTTGAAATAGAAGTGCTTTTATTCAAACAAATTCATCAATTTTCTTATAGCTTTACTGATCAAAAATTTATTAACGTTGATGGGGAAGTCTACCTGGCGATCCGCAATCCATGTTTGAATAATTATCCTTACTTAGTCATAAATTCCATCAATACTTCAATGGTTCACGTTCAAGAGCTTTATATGTGACAAAGTGGGAAACTCGCGAATCCCGAATCCGTGAAAAGATTAATCCTTGAATAATTGTTTGTAAATTTTTAATTAATCACATTTAAGATGGTGCATTAACTTCAAGTGTTTCGAGAGTTCGAACTTCAGGGATTTTCGATGTATCTCGAGAAGAAATTCCCGAAACCTGAATTTGCGAGGCAATTAATTATTAAATAATTGATTTTAAGTCTTAATTAATTGCATTTAGTTTTTAGTATTTCGGAAGTTCGAACTCCGGAGATTTTAGGATATGATACAGGGGAAACACCCGAAATCTCAATACAGGGGTCATTAATTATCTCCTGATCATGATTAACTTAATCATTTAATGTTTAATACTTCTACATTTTGGTACTTCGGTGATTTGTGAATTAGTTCTTTGTTAGAATCCTGAAGGATTATCTCCCGCAATGACGTGTTGAAGATGACGTCATTCCAGATGACGTGTCAAGAAAAGGGATCTGCCATGTGTTACTCAGGGAAGACTCGAAAGGTACACGAGTATTACGACTTGTGTCTTTAAAATTTTTTAAGGAAAGTCGAGATTAGATAACCTTCAGGTTTCAGAATTTTAGAGTTTTTATCGTTAAGACTTGTCGAAACTCTCGAATCACGAAGCTTCGAAGTGAATTTTAGTGATTTGCCTCTTTTAAAATTCAGGTGGCTCTAGAACTCCAGGGGCTAATAGGATCGTTCGATCAAAAGGGAAAACATATCAACGACAGATATTGTGCGCTCCTTATTTCTAAATAACCAATAAGAAAGGGAATTTGATTAAAATTAAAATGTCATTTACCAATTTTCTATTTTCTTTGGGTAGAATTATATGAGGTGAAAAGTATAGGGCTCAAAAGTTCAGAATTGTATGTCTTCCAGCATAGGCTCCATCTGGGGACTGCGTCTCCCTTTGAGACGTGAAAGAACGGTAGAACGAGTTCCTTTATTGGGCAAATGGAGTCATTATTTCATTTCTGGGAAACACTTTTAGGAATTAATTATACAGAGAAAAATTGAACTTCAACCAAATCTTAGAAAACCTTCAAAACACCCCCGATTATTGATTTCAATTTAGGCTATTAAAAATTTCCCTTTCCTGAAACTAAGTTTGAAACTGTTTAAGATAATCAAAACGTCTTTAATTGAAATACCAGACTTTGACTGACTTCGTTCACATCAAGGTTGAGTAGATGTAACAATTCATTTTGGGAATCCCTCGTTGGTTCATAATGTAAATATTACCAGGAAGAGAATTAGATGTCAGAGTATGCTTTGTAGATATGTATGACAACCATACAATATCATAGATATTTCTTCACTACTAGCGAGCCTGTTCAGTACCCCGGTGAAGTTATCTACTTCTCCCATTGAATTTCCTTTCACCACTTCAATTAACATATTTTCATTTTGCTGAGATGAGGGCAATCATTACATCAATTTCCTTTCATCATCTCTTTTTTGGACAAGATGGGGGAAATCATATTTTGAATTTCCTTTCACCATCTGTCTTATATTATAATATTTTGAAGTGGGAGTAATCAATTAGTATGTATCATACAAGGGATGATATCTGCTAAAAAACTTTAAAAGGAAGGTCTCCCACAAACTTTTAGATGTACTCTGCAACTAATTTTCTCCCAATCTTCAAAACACCTTTGCCTCTAGGGAGGATTTATAGGTATTTTGATTTTCCAGGATTGACCTTGAGAAAATTGGTCAAATTAAAATATGATAGAAGAGCTAAAGTTATTAGGATTAACCTGAACATACTTTCTTTCAATTAAAATCAAAGGGACATAAATATTTTTGCCTAATCTTGTTTCAGAGATATTTTTTTACGTTTTCAGAGTCAAGGTGTAATTCTTTCTTTCTATGAAGACCCAGGAAAGGTAGTGGAAATTGGAAAATAATAAAGGCTCGAGGATAGGAAAAAATAAATAAAATGATGAATCAGAGGGCTAGACACAAAAGAATCTCATTCTGACACGAGTTTTTTTATTGATTCCCGAACTTCCTTCCAAGCCCCTTTTTTATTCTTATTTTATTTTTCTTTCTATTACATTTTTTTTTCCAGAGAAGGCTTCAGAATTAAGTTGTAATTTCATACTTCTCTGATCTTCAATCAGGTGACAATATCTATATGAGTGAAACCTCTTTTACATCCGATAATATTTCCTTATAATCTTAGCTCGGACTAGCGGGATAGGAGTTCATACCTCAGATTTCCTTTGTATTTTCAATCAAGTAAATCATTAATTTGTCACATGTTTTGAGAGAAAGCGAGTGTCTTTGAAAAATGAGAGTTGGATTTCGATGCACCCTTATCTCTCGTCTGACAATATGTATTCTGCAAGAGAAAAAAATGGGAGGTGTCAAAAAATTTCGTAGAATAGAGATGGTATGTGATATAGATGTTTTTATATTATTGTTTCGATGATATCAAGTAAACCTGATTTATTTACAGTAAAAGTAAAATTCGGATAATTTACAAAAGAAAATAAAATTTCAAACCGAAATAGGAAACCAAAACCGGTATATACAATGGGAATCTGAAATATGATTATTGCATAAAATGTTTTAGGTAACGCCTGTTGATAGGAGCGTCAATAATTTTTTCGTCGAGGTTTTCCAGTAAGAAGGAATTTTTCCCATCAGCAGTATCAATCCTGAATGGTCCGAACCAGACATGGTTGAACTTGCCATGTTTCCCTGCATCCTCCTTTCTAGCATTCCACTTTAAAACTAGATCACCCAGAAGAAACGCCCTGTCTTTAGCCTTTTTATCGAAAAGGGCCTTCATATTGTCTTGGTATTTTTGGAGGTGTATCATCTACTTCGGCCCTATTTTGCTGAACTTCGATTAGTTGATTTATTCTTCTTTTAATGTCATTTGTCTCTTCGTTTGCATCCTGCCAGAGCTTCATCATAGGGAGAGAAATATTTATAGGAAGGACAACGTCAATCCCATAAACCAATTGAAAATGGGACATACCTATTGATTTCTTGGTGTCGATTCAGTTCGCCCATAGGGCGTATTTTATGTGGACGTGCCAAGCCTTTTTGTTTTCTGTGAACACTTTTTTTATTATAGTCATCAGGCTCTTGTTAGACGATTCGGCCAACCCATTCCCCTGAGGATAATAGGCTATAGAATGTCCTAACACAATGTTGTATTTTTGGCAGAAATTGACCCTTGCCATAGATTTGAAATCTTGGGCATTGTTAGCCACTATTTTTTGAGGACAACCAAATCTCGATAAGATGTTATTGTCCAAGAAATTTATTACTATTGAATCTATAGAATTTCGATTTGGAATAGCTTCTACCCATTTTGCGAAGTAATCATTAGCGGTTAAAATCCATTTATGTTGAGCACTTGACTATGGATGGATCTCTCCAATGAAATCTAGTCCCCATTGTTGAAAGGGAGCTTCTACTTTGACTAGGATTAAAGGTAGTGTAGGGTGATTTTTCTTACTAGAGAATAGTTGACAAGAGTTGCAGGATCAGACCTTGTCATTCACATTAGTAATTAACTTTGGCCAATAATATCCAACTCTTAAAATCGTTTAGGCTGTTTCCCTCCAAGCGTCGTGTCCTCCACACAATCCTTCCTGAAATTCAATTATGAGGCCTTCTATTTCAGGTTCTGTTAAGAAACATAACAAGAAACCTATAGGATCCTTCCATTATAGTTGGCCATCAATAATACAATATTTAATTGTGTACAACTTCAAAGTTCTCATTTTGGATGGAGTCATGTCATTCGGGCATCAAAGGGTAAGGAGGTATGAACCAATATCTCAATACCAATCAAAGAAAGAAAATCCATCTTCGATCTGAATCCTAGGGGTTTGATCATCAATCTCCTCTATATCTAGGATATATCCGTGTGATTCGAGGTGATTTATCCCGAGCGCCCTGAAATTTGATTCGACTAACAATTTTTCCAAGTCCTCACCTTTGACTAGCTTGGTTGGTTTCACTTCTAGATCAAATTATTGAATTTTAGCCAACCATCGTCCTCTTATCCCATCACTGTCCAGTTGAACTAAAATGTCTTTGATAGCATTAGTTGGCACATAAGCGATTATCTTGGAATGTAGTGCATATGTCTTGAAAGACTTGACAACCTTCACCATTGTGTATGCTTGATTCTAAAGTATATTTTATCTTAACTCTACATCCCTGAGGCTTTTTTTGAAGAAATCTATTGGTTTCTCGAATCCTTCCTTGTTCTTTTGCAGGAGTACCATTGCAACAGTATGTTCAGAAGCGAACGAAAAGATCAGGGATTCCTTTGTATAGTTCAGACTTGCTAAAATCGGTGCTTCCCCTATAGCCTTCTTGACACGCTCGAATGATTCTTTATCTTCAACGGTACATTTCACTTCGATGTCATTCTTCAACATATATGTAATCATTTTAATTATTTCAGCAAAATTGGGAATGCATCTTCTCAAAAAGTTTATCTTTCCTAAAAAATATTGAATTTCTTTTCCATTCCTAGGAATATTAATCGTGTCTATAGCCTCAACTTGTTTAGGGTCAATATTGATTCCTTCTTTTGACACTATATGACCCAAGAGCTTAAATT
>ML781025.1:415090-436951 GCA_009831015.1 Picea engelmannii | reverse complement strand
TAATAACAATAATATTAATAATGACATGATTAATCCACAATGGGGATTTAATCCAATAATAATAATAACATGATTAATCCACAATGGGGATTTAATCCAATAACAAAATAATAAGAATGCTCTTCGCAATTACATTATTTCAACAAAAAGAAAGGGAACTGTGCATGTTTCCTTATTTGCTTCTAGATATGCTTGATTTCCCATGTTCAATACATTGGTTGCATCTATTCAATAATTCCACTACGAACTTGGAGGTATCAATCGTTTCATTTACCTCAAAAGTGAATAATCTCCTCTCTACCCGAGGAAACTTTTCTAGGATCCTTTTTATTTCCTGAGTTGTGTCTTGGAGCTGTGATATTGGACTTAATAGCCACTTATTGATCTTAAGAAGATCAATTTTCTCCATTTCCTGAATGGTTGTTAGAGTTTCTTCCTTGCTCCTTCTAGAATTCTACTGATTCATTTCAATATCAATCTGCCCCAAGGCTTCTGAAATGCTACTTTCCTCGAAATCGATTAGCCTCTTGTCTAATGATGACAATGCCTCCTGGAAAGCATCTTTTACCTCCCTGGCTAATATTTTTCTCTTTGCCAAATTCGTTTCCTAGACCTTTAGGGCCATATCACCTCGAAATTGTTCAGAAGGAAAGAGCAGAGGAAAATCAGGGGCATCATCTTTATGCACCAATATGATGGCCTCTTAAAACCTAGCTCAGGATGAGCGATCTTATTTTTCCTTAATATAGATTCCATTTATAGAAAGGTCTACTGCCTGGTAGCACTTCTGGATGGCATCAAATTTCATAAAAAGGTCATGCTGGGCCATTTCCATCTTTTCATTTATTCCCAGTGCTTGAGTTCGGAAGGTTGAGATATCTATTGAGGTACCTTCATTCAGGTCCAATATATCTTGCAATTTCTCTACCATTTCATCACGCTGAGTGACCAATCCTTGGTTGGTTTGTGAACTTTGATGGAGCTCCTCGAGGTTAGCCTGCAGTTGTTAGATTTGTTACCGATCATGAGCTCTGATTTGCTCGAAGTCTTGGCTCATCCTATTATTGATAGTATGTTCCATGGAATATATTTGACTTTGCAAGTGTTCCACCAATGAGCTCTTATGTCGTAGTTAGTCGGCCAAATTTTTCACAGACCATTTATTTGCAGTGGCAAAAGCGCCCAATGAACCTGCAACTTCTTTTGTGAATTCTGGATCATCTCTATCATTCCCGTCATACAACATCCTCTGCCTTTTAGTTATCACTCCATATTTTTGGTGTGATTCCCTTTTCACGTTGGCCTTCCTTTTTCTACTAAAAAAGAAATCTGAAGGAGGCATTTCTTTAGGCTAGATGGGGCTAAGATCATTTACAAAAACGATTTCAGGACTAGGAGTTCTGAAATTGGAATGAAGAGGTGTCAATGATGTAATGGGAGTGCCAATATCCATAGACTATTTCTGTTCTATTGTATTTGAGGTACCAACAGGGGTAGTTTGTGACGAAGGAGGTGCGTTTTGTCCCTGCTTCAGGAAAGCCTCGAGTTGGAATTTTACCTGGGGGCCTAGCTTTCTTGACAATGATGCTCCTAATTTATGTGTTAATACATATGAGCTATTTGGGGTTTCCTCAACTTTATGCTTACCAGAGTGACTGGCTTCAGAACATGTTGACCTAGATTCCTGAGAAGGGGGAGTGGCTACTTACTCCCCTTGTAGTACCTTCGGCAAGTTGTTCCTCCTTTTCTTTTGAAAGATGATAAAACCAGCTTGTTGATATGGGGGAAAGGTTTGGAATCTATCCTGTAGCTCCTCATAATACTTAACTCCCCTAAATATTTCATCATACATGGAGTTTTCATGCACATATCTTTTCATGTTTAACTAGGCTAGGTGGTTTTCCACAACCTTTCCTGGGTCGTGTCTTTTGAATTTGATGTCAACCAATTTGACATATTCCAGAGCCGCAACATCTACTTTGGAGTGACTAAAATCCAGTAATGAAAACATGCCAACCTGAATAGGGAAAGTCGGTCATACCTTTTTCTGTGATGCCTTCAACTCTTTGTTGATGCCTCATGTTACTATCTAGTAGGCCACTTCTCTGCCTACCATCCTATCTGGTAAAAATCATGGGAGAGCGTGGGGAGGAACAGATCACCCAAAAACTATGATATAGGAGAAGTTCTCCCCAATAAACCAATCTACTAGCTTATCCAGATATCCCATAATCCTGTCTGAAATTCGAGGAGGTGGGTGACCATACAGGGCTATATGAACAAGAACCGCTACATTGTGACAAATTTGGATTTTTCTTCCCATAGTTTGGAATCATAGAAATGAATGGGCTCGACACTAGCCGAGGTCCAGCTCCAATTCATCAATGGGAAAGGCGTCTTTAAACAGATGGAGTCCATGATAAATGTTGACATGTATAAGTGAGCAGGTTGTCCCTTCAATTTCATTGTTTTATAGTCTACAATATCTTTGGCCAATTTATCGGACAACATTTTAGCCCAATTGAAAGTGAAACCCTCTGCTACCTCGTGCATGATGGATACCCATTCCACCGAGAAATGCATGGGACTCTTCTTCCTAAACAATCAACATAGCATCAGGGCTACATACACAATGGGAACGCCCAAAGATGTTTTGGCATATATACCATAAGCGTCGGTTCTAAATTTCTCCCGGTGCCCCCACCAAGACTTGATTATATCGGGACCATTCCTGGCGTACTGGACACACTCCTTTTTCTCGAACTCTAGAATGAATGTAACATTGAATGTATATCTAGGATTAGGGGAGATCTTGTACATTACTTTCATATGTTCTGGTCAGAAAGAGCCGACAATGAACTTTTGATGGTTGACAATGCTCCTGGTCTGGATGTCAACGTGATCCAAGGCCCAACTTATCATGTCGTTATAAGGCATGAGTCTTGGTTGTGATGCTATTTTGTGTAGTTTTGACTGGGCTATATGTCTAAGTTTAGCTGCATAAGTATCGTCTTCTTCTTCAGTAGAGTCCTCTGGACAATTGATGATTTCATGCTCTAGAACCTCAAACACCTATGTCCAAGATTTAACAGTGTCTATGGCTCATGGCATGGTGTCCGACAGAATGTCCGCATTTGGGTTTGAATCCTCACCAGCCGCATCAGGATTTTTCATCATTTTTCGTGGCGCCATATATTTTAAGGAGACATAGTGAAGTTACCTGTTGCAGGGGAAACCCGTGAGTCTTTCAGACAGAAAAAACTTACTATTGGCAGAAGGTAAAAATGAATTTGAAATCGAAGTGCTTTTATTCAAAAAGATTCATCGATTTTTGTATAACTTTACTGATCGAAAATTTATTAACGTTGATGGGGAAGTCTACCTAGCGATCCACAATCCGTGTTTGAATCATTACCCTTACTTATTCATAAATTCCATTAATACTTGGACGGTTCGCGTTCGGGATATTTAGACGTGACAGAGAGGGAAACTCCTGAATCCCGAATCCGCGAAAAGATTAATCCTTGAATAATCATTTGTAAACTTTTAAATAATCACGTTTAATATGGTGTGTTAACTTCAAGTGTTTCGGGAGTTCGGACTTTGGGGATTTTTGATGTCTCTCGAGAATAACTTCCCAAAACCCGAAGTTGCGAGGCAATTAATTATTAAATAATTGATTTTAAGTCTTAATTAATTTCATTTAGTTTTTAGTATTTCGAAAGTTCGGACTCCAGATATTTTAGGATATGATACAGGGGAAATGCCCGAAATCCGAACCGAGGGGTCATTAATTATATCCTGATCGTGATTAAATTAATCATTTAATGTTTAATACTTCGACATTTTGGTACTTCAGTGATTTGTGAATTAGTTCTTTGTTAGAATCCCGAAGGATTATCTCCTGCAGTGACGTGTTGAAGATGATGTCATTCTGGATGACATGTCGAGAAAAGGGAGTTTCCACTTGTTACTCAGGGAAGACTGGTAAGGTACACGAGTCTTACGACTTGTGTCTTTAAAAAGGTTTAGCGAAAGTCGAGAGTAGATAACCTTCAGGTTTCATAGTTTTTGAGTTTTTATCGTTAAGACTTATCGAAACGCCCAAAACACGAAGCTTCGAAGTGACTTTTAGTGATTTACCTCTTTTAAAATTCAAGCGGCTCCAAAATTCTGGGGGCTACTAGGATCATTCAATCAAAAGGGAAAACATATCAACGACAGATATTGTGCACGCCTTATTTCTAAATAACCAATAAGCAAAGGAATTTGATTAAAATTAAAATGTCATTTACCAATTTTCTGTTTTCTTCAGGTAGAATTATATGACGTGAAAAGTATAGGGCTCAAAAGTTCAAAATTGCATGTGTTCCAACAGAGGTGACTACACAAAGATGCTAACACTATGGAATAGATTCTAATCCATGAACAACTCAGTCCCTTGAAATTTCAGTCATAATTTGAATTCGAAATACACGGGGAGGTAGAAATAAACCTCTAAGATCAATTGTGTTAGGTAGAAGAGAAACTAGGAAGAAAACCTTCAGTTAATCATATATTTGATTGATGGAGTGAGTAAGGGTCCTTTCAATGTAATTCCATTATTTACATGAACTAGGAAATACGAGTAGTATCCCAACTCTATTATGATTTGTATTCTCCTATAATTGACAAGTTTGAATTGTTCAAGAGAAGATTTCTCTGTTATTCTAATATATGTAATTTCTAAAGACAAAGGAATAAAGAGTTTATCTTAATTTTCTATCCATAAGTGTTGTGCAAGGTTCCAAGAACTCCCTTGGGTAAATCCCACTCGAGGGGAGGTCACGAGAATATTTGTTTTTACATTGTCAATTCTAGTTTTGTTTTGTAAATCTATTTGCACTTGTGTAGATAGTTCATTTTCCTTTTTAATAGTTTAATATTTATCAACACTTTTGCTTACACTAGTATTTTCAATGTGATGTGTTTTCATGATTACTTCTATCACCTTGAATTACAATGATGAGTGTTATGGCTTGTGGGATTGATGAATCCTTATTTTTATTATGATTGTTGTTGTGTCTATTTTCTTATTTTGATATATAGATAATAAATGCTGA
Organism: Picea engelmannii; assembly: GCA_009831015.1. NCBI lineage: Eukaryota > Viridiplantae > Streptophyta > Pinopsida > Pinales > Pinaceae > Picea > Picea engelmannii. The sequence continues at coordinate 431,849 of ML781025.1, read as the reverse complement.
CCTTATTTATCATTTTCATTCCAATTTCTCTTCATTTCACTAGGACTTGGTACCACTCCCATCCAAATTCTAACAAGTGTAGGAAGAGATCGGGGTCAAAAACGTTACCCTAGGCCACATGGAATGAACTTAGAATGGTTTACCCATTGTTGATTATTTATCTTACTACAACATCATTAGGATTAAAATTTTGTAGATTTACATATGCATTGCACAACACCTTGTAAGTTTTGCATGATCTTTGGTTAGAAATTTAAAGTGGCATGTGGAATGCAACACCTCATTGATGTAATTTTGTAGCTCGACAATTTTTGGAACTATTTCTAGGGAAGTCGCTAAAAATTGCATTAGGATAATATAAAATGAAAAAAAAATCATATACATTGTAGAAGAATTTTTCATACTTGGCCTTGATAAGTACTTATGTGCAATGATTTTAACCTTCTAAATTCATAATTTTGTTGCATGTATTGACATAAGGGTAAGTTATGATGATTCCTACCGAGAACTTATATTTCTAGGATAGACTAATTAGATACCAATGGCCAAGAAGAATAGTAAGAATATTTTGAATTTTTTTTAAAGCAACCTATTGTGGAAGATCCAATGACAATCTAACATATTATTGAATAATTTTTTGGAGGACTCGAGGAAGGAGAGTAACTGGCTGCAAGGTTTTTTACATATCCTTTTCATTCTGAAATAAGGATTGAATATAAAGAGGAACAACCATCCTTGAGTATCATGGAAGATGAGAGGGAAGACTGATGTGATGTTTTTGAATTTCTAATTCAGGGAACTAAAGAAGAAACAAGAATTAAGAACATAAATCTTTCTATTCTTCCCCATTTCCATGGGTTGATTACTAAGGAATTTGATACTTTTCTCTTTGAGTTTGAAGTTATTTGTAGAACTTATTATTACAAAGTAGATGCCAATAAATTGAGTCTCTTCCCATCCACAGTGAAGACAATAGCATTATTATGGTTTATGACTTTGGATGGAAACAATATCATCACTATGATGAAATGAAACAAACTTTCATCAATAAATGTAAATATTATTGCAATATAAGACACCAGGGATGAGATATTTTGGATGATACAAGGAGAAAACATATACTTAGAATATTATGAAGAGAGGATTCAACTTATCCACAAGAGGGAAAACACCTACACATTGGATCAAGAATCTCTCAAATTGATACTTGTCATAGTAAATGGTGATATCTTTCAACTATCTTATGATGAAATAAAAAAAAAATCAAAAACTATTTTAGAGATACAAATAAAAAGGCTACTGAAATCTTGTTCCACATTCATCAAGGATAGAATTAACAAGTCTTACAAAGTCTAAAATTGGAACCTTACATGAATACATGGAAACTAATATAATAAATTCCTTGGTTATGCAATTAGATGCTAAGAAGATAAAAAATAAACAAGAAGAGGCCGAAAAGGATTTCACTATTTTTTGCTCTAAATGTACAAGGAAGCATGTTAGGAATGAGTTCCCTTTAAAAATTATAGAAGTTTGTGGAATTTGTGAGAAGAACCATTAAACAAGTCAATGTCCATCTTTACATGGATGAAAGGTTATGTACAAAGGGGAGGAGAAGAATATGGAGAAGTGTACTTCATCAATAAAAAAATCCAAAGCAGGGAAACTTTTAGGGGATAAATTTCTCCCATGGGCTAATTTTCCATGCTATTTCCCAAAAAAGGATTCACCATTCTAAAACTTCTTCACCCAAATTCTATAGGAAAAAAAAAATTTACCTTAAAAATTGCCAAAATTTTATAAAACTATATAAAATCCTTAGAAATTTGAATATTTTAGCAAAAATATCGCCAAACATTTATAGTTGACATATAAAGGACCAGCAAGATTCGCCAAGGTTTCTACATTTCAAAATAAATTTCCATCCTTAAAATTATCCCTGATCCAAAGACCATCAAGATAGTTCCAAAAAGATATATCGAATTCACATCATTGGTGTTTCAATTCTACTTATACTACTTAGATGTATATTCCTCCTATGACCTAGTACCGCCTTATCCAACCAAATCAACAGATGAAAAATCAAATTCCAAAATAATGGTAGTATCCTCCTCAACCTTGATATTTTCCATTTACGCATTCATAAGAAACCCAAGGTCAATGGCCTAACCCTCCACTACCTTGGAGACCTCAATGATAGCACCAACAAGCATTGTTGACACCTCCTACTCCTGCTACAAAAACAACTACATAGTAGGCACCTAAAAAACTACAAATGCTCGCCCAACCAACACCAAACCCCAAGAGCAATCATGTTTGAAAAAAATAAAGGATAATGAGATGAAAAAATATCTAACCTATTAACTAAATTCCTTGGAGTTGAATGAATTAAACCTTCGCTTAGGGAAAGTAGTGCCAACCCCTTTACCTCTAATAATTGATCCAACAAAAGAAACATCCCTTGAATACCAATATATTCAATATAAAAACCAACAACCCTCTCTACATGGTAGCCAATAGAGACACCCACCTTATTTGAACAGACTAGAAAAAAATAAAAAATACACCCAATCTGAATTGAACTTCCAGGAGAACTGAAATATCTATGTTAAAATTGCTCACCTACAAGCCATTGAAGATGCCATTTATAATAAAATCATCAAGGAACTATGCATAAAGAGATCTAGAAGTAAGAAAATAAATCCAACCACCATTAGTTTTGTGGGGTGGTGTGTTAGGGAATATCCTTACCCCCAAAATAATTTGATTTAGGCATCCATGTAGTGGAAGTCTACATAAACAAATGCTTGATAAAAAATACCTTGATAGATTTGGGGGAAACAATTAATGAGATGACCAAGGACATAATACTTGAGTTAAAACTGAGAGAAGTATGGAGATATACAACCTCTATCCGTCATTTGATAGATAGGTCTATTATTAACTTTGAAGGAATTCCATAAAATGTCATATTATCAATAGATTCATGGAAATATATAGTAGAATTTATAGTATTGCAAACCAAGGAAAAAAATAATGGATATCCCATTATACTTGGTAACCATTGTTAGTTACAACAAATGCATACATTGGATGTAGAACATGAGATATGACCACTCTAAATGGTCAATCAAGAAAGGGGATCCCTCTCTACCACAATGCTAATCCTTTTATTGAGAGTGAATTACCATTATCGATAGAGAAAGAGGATAACGAAGAAGTCTTTGGAATTACTATATACCATGTTCTCACTATTGATAGTGTGTTAACATTGAAAGATGTAAGTGAGCAAACATTTATTTCAAACTATATCTAAAATTTATGTCCTAGCACTATCCAAGTTTTAGACTACCTTGACAATGAGGATGTGTTGGCCCACCAAGAAGTCCCTTTCATTTTAAGGCCAAAATGGAAGCCCCCCAATAAATATTTGCTTCTGGTAATACCTATCTTTAAATATGTTTTTCTAAGTCTTAACCAATCATTGTTATTATTTAAAATATTATTAGGCAACAAAACATTGTGAAAGATGGATCTTCTTGAGAGATCCAATTGACCAATTCCATATCATGATGTTCGAAATTTTGCTTACATGTGAGTAATTAGTTTATTCATTTATTTTTGTTACTTTTATTAGTTTTGAATTGGTTATCATTTTCTTGATTTAGAGCAGCTACATAATCGTAGATTCTGTAGTTACTCTTTAAAATATATACGATCTTTGATTTGTTTTCAGGTATAAATTTTTGAGATATGCAAAGATTGTGATGGGATGTTTATGTCCAAGCTTGTGGGAATGATTAGTTCCGTTACGATTTGATTATTTTAAGATCAATGTTATAATTTCTATTTTATTATCCTACCTTACATTGACTCTTCTAGCATAAATGAAAATGGTTATGTTTCAACTGTGTTGATTGTTATTATCTTCACTTTTGATAAACCTATTTGTTGATCATATGTCGTTTCATTTTATGAAATGTTCTTCACTAATTAGAACTCATATGCAATAAATCTCTTTAAATTAAAGAGGAATTGATGTCTTAATTGTTTCATTTTTCATATATTTAGAAGATTTTGAAACTTACCTGGTTGTGTTCCATGATAGCTTCTTAAATCTTAAGAGTATGTATTATTTTCCTTATCAGCAAGGTGTTTCTTGCTAGAAGACTACAAGTGGAAATCACATAACATGAAAAATTGATTCAATTATTAGTTTCAGCCTATGCTCCTAGTCAGGATAGTTTATTTTCATAGAATTTTAGTATGATCTGTTTGTTTTCATATTAATTTTAAATGTGCATTACTCATTACAAGGCCTGATTAAACTGTTGTGATCAACTTATTTGACCTTAGCTTTTCCACATTTAAAAATTAATCTTACTTTTCCTTTGTTTGGCTTAATAAGAAAATAAGAGTATTTATTTCTTGTTAGTTTGTTGTTAGAATATATTTTAGACATTATAATTTTCTTCCTTTTCGCCTAAGATTTAGTTCTAAATATTCAATTCTTTATTTCACAAGGTTTTTGTAAATCTTGTATATAATATTTAGTGTCCTTCTTGTTATTTCATAGTCATTGTAAATATTAGAGGATTGTTGAAAATCGATAGGTTAGTTTTAGTTTCTAGTTAATATGGGCCCTTAGGAAGAATCTCTCAATTCTTCTTTTCATAAGGTAGAGACTCCCTTATTGGCTAACGGAGCCACAAAATCTGTCAGGGACAACCACACCAAACGAATTGGGTTATGTTCTAGGGACCTTGAAATGATTTTTTTCCTCTTAGTTCATGAGTGGTCATTTCTTTCGGTTGGATAGTCCATCAACAGTCGAAGATAGTTGGGCGGTGGATCGAACATCCCTGCAATCGACTACGAGTTGGATGTATAATCATTCAGATCAAGTCCTGTTGAGTCGACTTGACAGTGCATATTTTGTGGATTCAAATCTAATGGTTGATAGTTATATGTGGACAAGATATTCCGGATTCTGTGGGAGTCAATTATATCTTGAGACTATAAAAGAAGACCCAGTTTTTCATTATCATAACGTGAAGTGTGAATTGATATTGAACAATAGATCATGCAGATCAAGATGTGAAATATGAACTGTGATGTTCTAATCACAGTACATTGTGCTTAAGTATTGTAACGATGTCTTTAGACACCACCTTTGCTCTTCGAATTTTTTTGGCCCTCTTCGATTATCTGCAATACTCTATTCTTTATTTCATATCATGTTCCATTGAATTCCCCAACATGGTATCAAAGCTGATGGTTTGAAAACCTTGACCTGTTATCTACAAACCTTGTTGATTCATATATTTTGTGTGATTGACTTTGGGCCAATGGTTTGTTGATTGGAACTTATTGAAAAAAAACTAGTATGTCTAAGATATCAAAGATGGCTTTGAAGATCAATCCTATTGTTTGAATATATAAACTTATACAGTATGGGTGCTAGATATGAAAACCATGTTTAAAAGTAAGGGACTGTGGTAGTATACCAAGGTCACGATCCCAAATCCAACAGATGCTTCGAAAAAATTTGATATTGATGGAAAGAAGGATGAGGCTATAGGGGTCATCACAACCTACATCTCATGAGAAATCCGTTTTCATCTTAGTGGAATTGACTCTATGCATCTGGTCTGGAAGAAGTTGAAGACCTTGTTCAACCGAGTGATCTGAAATATCCTTAGATGTTCATTAATATTTTAATACATAAGAAACATCTACTTGACATTCGAAATAAAAATGATCCCTTGACTATATGCAAGTTACATATGAATAACTTATCTAACCAAATCCACTTTAATGATAAAATAACTTGCAAAATAATTAAGCTTAAAATGAACAACAATAATGAAATAACATACACAAGATGGAAAAATGGATTTCACCCAATTTGGGATACCTCTTCGGGTCCGCTTCCAATAGAGACCTTCTTTATTAATGATCAAACACTTGCATTTTACTATGACCTTTTACATGTTAATCAAATGTAGAAACGAAGTGCACCATTGGATTCCTGGCGAAAATTTGTGCAAAATGAGTATAAAATTCTTGAAAATCCATCAAGGTACCCCTTGGCGTGCTTTACAGTGTAGCCTCATAACTTAGGTACACTCGGGCATGAATTACGAGACCAAAATTGTGTATTAATGTTATGTGTAAAACCTTGGTCCACACACCCATTAAATAGGGTGTGAGACCCTAACCATCCTCTGAATTTCAAGGTAGACAATTAATACTAATTGGTTGGTTTTATAACCAAACCCGCACCATAAGTGGATTAGTTAAGTCGTTGGTACTATATGTGGCAGGTCGAGGGTTCGAGCCCCACCGACCTCCACATATTCTTGCATTTTTGGTGTACAGTTATTGAACCATATGTTATATGTATGGCATGTCATTTAAAATTCATGCGTGAACTTAGGACCGGTGGTTACATAGAACATTACATCGACCATGGGCTAGGGGTCGAGGGATTAGGCCCTCGACCCTTTTTCCACCCAACAAACTTTTACCCAAACTCAAATATATTTGTAACCATATAATGTTAAGTGAAAAATGTATGGAATATTGGTAATAGAACTTGGTGTAAAGATTTGGGAGGTTATGGAGGTCGTGGGTTCGACCCCCGTAGACTCCATAATTTTGATTAATACTAACTATTATTGGCCAATGGGAGCTCGCCACATGGTGGCCTCTCATTGGCTCATCCTTGTGACATGTCATCACAGTAGTGGACCACTTGTCAACATGTAATTGGTCCACTTGTATTGTACCTTACCCAATCAGCTGCCAATAATCATGTGCCACGTGTCACCCTTGCAGTGGTGACATGTGTCACTCTTTTTTCCCATGTGGATTTTGACCTTTGAGCTATTTTGACTCGAACTTTGACCGCTCATAATGTTTGCATACAAACTCCATTTGAGGAAAAATGTGTGCCATTGGAAAGTTATCGTTGAGCTCTATGCATTGATCGCATTTTCAATAGAATTCGAGACAGACAAATTTTGAGCATTTTTGACCCATTTTGGACCTCTATGGACGTTCCAGATCTTTCTGGACCTTTGTGAGCATTCTCAGATCCTCCTGGATCATAACTCCCCATTGGAAGACTTTTAGACCACCAAACGTTTTGATTACTCAACAATTAGGTGAGGATAGAGTTCCCTCACCCTTCTAATCTCCATCCATTTTTCTTTACTTGTTTTTACCCCTTTAAGACCAAATCAAATATATTCCACATCACCTCGCTATGAAGTTCTGATTCTTCTGTCAAGAATGACATCTTCTTGTAGCTTGTCCAAATATTCTAGAGAAAAATCATCAATTGTTGGAACTTGAATACTTTCATATTAATCCATAATCATAGGAGACTCATAAAGCTTCAAATTCTCAACATTTACCACTGAATATATTTGCATGTAGGATGGTAGATATAAACGAAAGAAATTAGTACCAATATTCTCCAAGATCTTGAATGGACCATATTGGATTGGCCTTAACCTTTTACTTTCACCTTTCATTCTATCTTTTTGGTATGCAACCATACTTGATCACCAACTTCAAACTAATAATCAACCCGATGTTTATCATGCCCTGCCTTATACTTGGCTTGGATCTTCGCCAATTGTTCCTGTACTACTTGATGTACCTGTTTGATCCTTTGAATGGACCTTTTGGATTTAGTTGTATCATCTTGTCCATATTCTTTACCTGCCTCTCTAAAAACAAATCATAGGTGATTTAGGCAAGTACCCCAAACACACTTCAAAAGGAGTTTTCTAAGTAGATGAATGCACGACATGATTATAGGCATGTGGATATAAGGTAACTGTTCATCCCATAATTTAGGATGCTTGTTGTAGTATCCTCGAAGTAGATGTACCACTGTTCTGTTCACTACCTCTGTCTTTCCATTTCTCTGTGGATGAAAAGTTGTGATCTTTTTCAACTTAGTGTCCATTATTTCCCATAAATGAGACCAAAAATTTCCAAAAAAATGAGAGTCTTGATATGATATTATAGATGTAGGAAGTCCAAAATGAACCCATACATTAACAAAGAACATTTGTGTTTTCTATTCAGTTGTGACATGTTTCTTCAATGGTATTAGAATACACATTTTTATGAATCTATCCACCACGACATATAGATAATCATGATCTGTCCTGGACATCGACAAACACCCTACAAAGTCCATGGAGATACTTTCACATGGGTAAGAAGGTACTGGAAGTGGTGTATATGATCCTAGATTTTTGTTGATAGGCTTACTTGTGGCACACATAACACACCCTTTGATATACTTGGAAATTGTCTCGTTCATCCGAGGCCAATAACAATACCTTTGTAGCAGTGAAACTGTCTTACCAACCTCAAAATGACCAGAGATGAGAGATGTATGATATTCTCTAATTACATTTATTCTTTCATCTCCTGGTATACATAGTTTTCCAAGCTGGTATAACAAACTGTCATGCATATAAATATGACTTTTGATTGTCGTGAGTTAATGCATCATATACTTCTTTAAAATAATCATCCCTAGAATATTGTTCTGCATAAATGTCATGTGATAAAGGAGTATACCTGAGTATTATGGATGGATTAATTACTGGTCTTGACAACATATCTGCAACCTTGTTATGAATACCCTTCTCATACTTGATAATCAAATGAAATTGTTGTATAAAACCCATCCACTTGAAGTGTTGTGACTGTTGTAGCTTGGTTTGTGACTGCAAATACTGTAATGGCTGATGATTAGTATGAATTGGTTTCTCCTTTCCCATTAAATAATGCTTCCATTTCTTTACACTTTGTACCAATGCATACATTTCCTTATCACATGTTGGATAGTTAATCACAACTTGAGTGAAATTCTCATAATGATAACATATAGGTTTACCTCATTGCATCAAGACTATGCCCATGGAATATCTACTTTCATCAGTTTGAATCTCAAATAGCTGTTGGAGATCTAGAAGAGCCAAAACTTGTGCGATGCTTATCTTTTTCTTCAATGTCTCGAAGGATTTCTGTTGCTTTTATCCCCATTGAAAGACCTACTTAATACTTTTTAATGCATGTATAGGTGCTACTATGTATGAGAAATTATCAATGAATTTTCTCCAGTACTGTACTGCTCCTAAGAATCTCCCGACTTCAATGGAATTAATTATCTTTGGACATTTTACAATGACTTCTACTTTTGTGGGATCTATCTTTAGCTATCCATTCCCTACAATATATCACAGATATACCAGAGACGTTTTTCCAAATTCACATTTAGATAACTTGATATACAACTTCTCCTTCTTCATGAGTTCAAAGACTGTCTTGACACGATTTATAAGATCTTTCCATCTTCAACTAAAGATTAATATGTCGTCTAAATAGACAATAAAAAAAATCATCTATATAGGGTCGAAACACATCATTCATCACTCTCATAAATTTTGTTGGTGCATTACATAATCCAAATGGCATAAACAACCATTTGAACAAGCCTTGCTTGGTCTTGAAAGAAATTTTCCATATATCTCTTTCTGCAATTTTGATCTGATGGTAACCACTTCTCAAGTCCAACATAGTGAAATACACAACACTGTTTAACTGATCTAACATGTCATCTATTTTGGGAAGAGGATAATAGTTATTTACCATAATCTTGTTCAAGGATTGAAAATCAATACACATCCTCCACGTGCCATCTTTATTTGGAACTAGTATAATAGGAGATCCACATGGAGAGGATCTTGGTCTGATGATTCATTTATCAAGCAACTCCTGAACTTACTTCTTTATTTCTGCATTCTCAATTACTGATGAATTGTACATTCCAATTTTCGAAAGAGGAGAATCCTACTGCAAATATATTTCATGTTCAACCTCTCTTTTAGGAGGAAACCTTGTAGGTTCATGGAACAACTCATCATAATTATATATGATGTTGATCAAATCCTACTTATGATTTGGATCACAACCTGAAAAATAATTCGTTATATCTTCTTATTTATGTTTCACTATCATGAGAACAAAATGTTTACTTGCACTCACGAGTCTCTTCATTTTCACTATGCTCACTAAAGAAATGTTAGTTTTGATGTGATGAGATATGATGATATTCAACCCCATCCTTGAAAAGATGATATTTATTCTCTTCTCGTTAGAATAAATCCTTCTTTTCAAATATATATGGACTACCCAAGACAATGCCGCAAATGTCAAGAGGAACAAAATCTAACTCGACCTCATCAAATAATTTAGTTTTTATTGCAAATATGGTCTTACATTGTTTCGTTACCTACAACATAGCATCATCACACACCCAAACCAATGGATATGTATTTTTGTGAGGTGTCGTCTTCAAACCAAAATTATTAACAATTGCTTCATATATTAGGTTAACTTGAGATCCACTGTCAAATAAAGTATCTACCTTGGTATGCTTGACTATAACTATGACATGAAAAGTCTCACTTCTCTTATTTTGATCAATATCACTTTCTATTTAGGTGGATTGAATTGATAGCTGAATTACCTTTGCTTCCTATGGCCATGATCTTAGATTCATCTCTGGAATCTGACCCTCGATCTTGATGAGTTGATCCAACAATCTTATACTTCCCTGAAATCCTTGAATTTTCTTGGTCGTAATTATGGATGCAACTTCCAACAATTTTATTCTTCATGTCCCTTTTTCTTACAGCGAGAACATGTAGGTATTCCCTCAACTTACTTCACTGTGGTTGATTTCTTACTCTTCCATTTACCTTTCAGTTCCTTCTCAAACTTGAATGTCTTCTTATCTTCACTCGCATGCTTACCCTTACTAGTCTCTAGATGTGTATCTTGTAATGACACCTAATCAATTTTAGTAGGACTAAACATTAGAATAGTGTGACGAAGATATGAATGCATGCCACCAATATACTTCAGAAGAGTTTCATGAGTATACAGCATAAACCCTAGTGATAATGCCTTCTTTTTGAATTCATGTGTATATGCCTGAATATTCTAGCTTTTACCCTGTCTTAGATGCTACCACTCAATCATTATCGTTTATGTATGTTCCAGTGGCTAGAATTGTTTCCTTATAGACTTAGTAAACTTATCCTAGGAAGAGACTACTTTACCCTTTTGAACAATATCAACTTGCATTTTACTCTCCCACAATATTAAGGTAGTGCCACTTAGTCGAAGAGAAATTAATTGTATCTCTGCAACATCATCCATGATCTTTTGAACCCTGAAATATACCTCTATCTGCTTGATCCAATTGTTTAATTTCTTGGAATTCAATTCTCCATCATAGGTCAACAATTGGAACTTGACATCAAATTTTAGTAATGACATATTATGATCAGAATTCTTAGAGGACTTCTTTCATCGAGAAGAATGCTTACTCACTTCAGAAGAAACTAATGATGATGATGAGGATGAGGATGGTGAAGGGGGCTCTGAAGGTCCACCACCTTCATCTCCTCCTTCTCCTTTTATCGAAGATTCTTCGCTTACAGGATTTTGAATTCTTCGTTCCAACTCATCTATTGTTTCTTTCAATGATTGAAGCATAACTCTGATCTCTTCATGACTCATGGGTTGATCTTCTTCTTCTTGAATAAATTTGCAGTCCCAACCGGGTTTTCAGTTTCACCTTATCACTCCCACATGTTTAATGCCCAAACCCACATTTATTTGCTACTGAAATAAAAGGTTAGCTATAGGAAATGAAATTTAGCTGAAAACACACATAAACATCTTCTTTATTGGTGAAACTTATAACAAAAAATTATAACTCAAAAACGAAACCATAGAGACACTTTATTTTTGGTCAAATCGACACTGGAAAAACCCAATGTGGGAAAACCAGTTTTGGGAGGGGGCTTATTTTATTATTGGCTTAAGAAATAATGAGCTACAACAAAGAATATTTTTCCAACAAATACTAACAACACTTATCTCAAAACCGAGACAAAATTCCTTCTCGAAAATTGTGCCAAAATCTCCTTGAAATTCGTGCCAAAAATCTGTACGAAAAGTACGGCCTGTACAACCCTTTAACCAACCTAAATCTGCCTTGGAAGTCATGACACTTTCCAGAAATTAAGTACAGATTGTACGGACTTTTATGAGCAAAGATTCTCCTCGATTTGCATGCCAAAATATCAGTTGTACTGTACTGTACATAATAGTATGGAATCCATATTGTACAGCTTGTTCAATGTTGGTATTTCCTCGAAATTTGTTCCCTTCTTTGAACAGAAAATTGTGCCCTCTTTAGCACAAAAAACTATGTCTTCCTTCACACAGAAATTCGTGCCCTACTTTGTCTCAAGCACTCCACCTTCTTCAGCTATCCTCCTCCTCACGCTCTCTCCAAATGCACATGAAGAATGAAATGAGTTTTTTTTCTCTTTTCCCTTCTTTTCATTTTCCCAAATTGACTTTTGGGTGACCCCTAGATCTAATGGCTCACATTCATTTAGATCAAGGGTGGAGAATAAGTGCACATTTAATTCTCACTTTTAATTTATTATTCACCACTTTCATTAAATACCCACATTGTACTTAATGATTCTAAAGTCACTTTCACTTTAGAAAATAATTTGACTTTACCACTTATAAAGTCAATTTAAAAGAGGGTCACACATGTGGACACTTTTCCCTAGGAAAAGTCTCAAAGCCTGAGGAAACCACTTGTCCTTGGTACAAAATTTAACACTATATCTTACCGAGGAAAGTGTTACTCACCACCCCCATCTTGTTCCTGAAATGGACATGCTTGGCTCTTGGAAGGGGCTTCGTGAGAATATCAACAACCTGCTCATCTATGGAAACATACTCAATATTTACTACTCCTCTTTGGACATAGTCTTGGATAAATTTATATCTAATCTCAACGTGTTTAGACCGGTCATGAAGTACTGGATTCTATGTGAGTTTCAAGAAACTATGATTGTCACAGTAGATCACAGTTGGCTTCAACTCCTGATCAAATAGGACCATTAAAAACTTGTGAAGCCAAATGGCCTCACAACTAGCCAAAATCGTTGTCGTGTACTCAACCTCGAATGAACGCAAGGCCACATATTTTTTCTTGTGGCTGAACCACAACACTACTGTCAAACCCAACCTAAAGAAACACCCTAAGGTACTTTTCCTATCTGAAGAAAACCCTTCCCAATCTGAATCTTTGTACCATGCAATCATCACTCCATCCCACTAAACATAATCCAGTCCAAAATCCATTGTCCCCTACATATACCGAAGAACATGCTTTGCATCCACCCAATGCACTCTCATGGGCTCTACCATAAACTACCTAAGGGTTGTTGGATTACTGAGAGGGGGGGTGATTCAGTAATAGATCAATAATCCTTTTTAACTACAAAATGAAAGTGTTATATCAATGTAGCATTATCATCCAATAGTTGCAGTGTAAATAAACAATGAACAAATGAGAAATCATACACATACATAGTACACCAGTTTTTTTATGTGGAAACCCAAAGCAGGAGTAAACCACAAAATGATTTTTCTTATATGTCTTTAAGAATTACATTCATTGGAAGCACCAACTTCCTTTGTTTTCCAGTTGCAACTAGAAGGAGGCTCCAACCCCCTAGTTTCTCAGGCTACAACCTGAAGGAAGCTCCAACTCCCCAATTCTCTAGCTACAACCAGAAGGAGGCTACAACCCCCTAGTTTCTTAGGATACAACTTGAGGGAAGCTCCAAATCCCCAATTCTCTGGCTACAACCAGAAGGAGGCTATAACCCTCTATGTTCTCCAGCTACAACGAGAAGGTGGCTACAACCACCTGTCATTTCCTTGTCCAACCACCCTAATGTAGAAGTAGAATGATGGACCACTTCCACACTATCACTATGAGATATACTACTGTAAACCTCTATCAATCAACCTGTAACAACCTGTACCAATAACTTGTGCCAACATGTACCATACATCAACCTGTACCATAAAAAAATGCATCAACCATGCGCCAACTTGTACCTCAACCTATAGCATCAATGAGTGCATCAACCATGCACCAAATATGTACCAATCATGCATCAAATACACATAAACTATGACTCATAAAAATGTACCAACATCATCAACTATACACCTCATGTATGTGCCAACTCATCAACTACTTGTCTCAACCATGTACCCAACATGTACCTCAACCAAAATCCCTCATCAATTTCATCATCCAAATCTGATTTGTAACTCTATAATAGACCTCGTGTATATGATCACATACCTGCAAGCCTTCCTTAACTTTAACAACAAGAGACTAGCATTTTCATCAAACTTTACTTTAGTCTCACATGGCTAATTTTGGATTAGTCAACAACCCTAACTTGAAATAATCATAACTATGTACATGTAATGAATAAAGATATGAAAATGATACACATTGTTCTTCGGTGTCATTTATGCAATTCCTCCCTATTTCACTACTTGGAAACTCTCATAAAACGAGTTATAGCAAAAATGGCATACCTTGTTGAATTATGGCTTATTCTAGAGAGCGAACTTGTAGAGTGTGCCCCACAGTAAATATTTGTTGTATATACCTGAAAATTGTACACAAAATACTACAGAATGTACTATAAACAATACATTTGAGCTTACTAAATTTGGATCTTTTATGAAGAATTTATGACATTTTTACTTGAAACACATGTTTTATACTAGTTTCAGGACTAGCCACAAACCCTATCTTCCACGACGTGTAACTCCAAAAATACAACGACCCACAAAACAAATTTTTTATCACAGCTACTTGGATATGTCTCCTTAATCGCCTCCTAATTTCATAGTCTGAATCATTCTATAAAAAATTTTATTGCGAAAATGGTGAGATGACCTGTAAATAACATACCTTAGAAAGCATCATCAAAAGAATTTATCCTCCCTTGAATTTCGGCTTTCTTTACTTCACCTTCCCTCTGAAATTTGGCTTATATATCCTTTGGTTACCTCAGTCACTTGTATATATTCAATATGCTCAAGTGTGATTAAAAATGAAAGACCCTTGCCTCTTATTTATACTTTCATGTAGCTTCTTCAAGGGGTTACCTTCTAACCATCTTAACCCACTTTCCTTATTTTAGGGATAACCAACTTCTAACCACTTGTCCAGTTAGTAATTTTTCCATTAAATTTACTATTTAAATAATTTATTTTGTATCCACTTTGACTTATAGTACACTCATCACTTCACTTTATTATTTAAATAATTTATTCTTTGCAACCACTTTGACTACTTTGACCTTTTGGGGCTTCTAGATGACTCATGAGGGTTCTCGAACTTCACATGGCCATAACTCTCTAATTGTGAGGAGTTATGTGACGTTCCACATACCACTGGAAATGGCATGACATGTAATATCCATCCAGAATAGTCTTACCTTAAAATATATTAAAACTCATACCATTATACATAAAACAAACTTGGGTCCATTACCCAAACCTTTGTGCTACCAGAATTCACTACCAGACTTTCTTCAAGATTTGACATCAATGAAAACCAACCCAAATAATAAACAAGTGTATTGACTGAAAAACATATATCTGGCCTGGATTTGACAAAATACATCAAAGAACCAATCAACTGACGATAACGAGTAGGATCCACCAACTCAGAATCTGAAGCATGAATCTTCTACTAGTTGGTGATCATGGGCTTAGACATGGGTTTACAATCCCCCATGTGAAATATGCTAAGTATATCAACTAAGTACTTCCCTTGTCCCAGGAATATATTCCCTTCCTCCAACCACACCTCCAATCCTAGAAAATAGTGCATTAAGCCGATTTATTTCATCTCGAAGTTTGAAGCAAGATACCTCTTGCAACCTGCTATGAGTCTCTTAGCCCCTGTGATAATAAAATCATCAACATATAGAACCATAATGAGAGGATCCTCACCCACAACAATAAATTGAAGGTTTGGATTAGCCTCACTCTTTGTGAAACTCATCTACTGCAAGTATGTATCAATACATGAATACCAAGCCCTTGGTTCTTGCTTAAGACCATCGAGTGATTTATTCAACTTGCACACATCAGGATTCTTCCCATGTGACTCAAAGCCCAGTATATGCTCGATATATAACTCCTCCTATATAACCCCATTGAGAAATGTAGTCTTCACGTCCATCTGATGAATTTTCCACCCCATCTCTGCTGCAATAGATATAATCGATCAGATAGAAGTGTATCGAGCAACGGGAGCAAGGGTCTCCTCATAATATAGTTCCTCTATATATGAAAAACCTCTAGCCACAAAGAGAGAATTGTACTTCTCTATGATGCCATCCATAATAGACTTGATCTTATAGAGCCATCTGGAAGTGACAACCGAATTCCCCTCAGGACGAGGCATTATATCCCAAACATCATTCTTCATGATAAAGGCATACTCCTCCACCATGGCCTCTCTCCAAACCTACTGGTTGGCGACCTCTATTACACATGATTTTGGTTACTCTGGTGATGTCTCTACAAGTGATGTATTTAGGCTCCCACAAGGACTTTTTGCCTGAAAAAAGTGACTGTTGTCTTCTTCCAAAAAACACATTTTTAAGATGAGTTCGCAGGCTGCCTATATTACAGGGTGTGAAAATTCTTCATTCTCGTAGGTAAGGTGCGAACCTGTTTCAAAGATTGGAAAAGAGAAGAGGTCACGAAGGTTCTAGAAGGGAGTCTTCTAGAAAATGATTTG
>ML781025.1:395402-406392 GCA_009831015.1 Picea engelmannii | reverse complement strand
GCTCTGATACCGCTGATCCAAATTTTATGAGAAGAACGAAATGAATACATATTATTAACAGGTGCTTAACACAAAATAGCAGAGATACAGTAAAACTAGTTTTCTATTCAATAATGAAATAAGATGAAACTGTAAAATGCAGTGGAAACAAGCTTGCTGGAATGGTGGTGACTTATCTCTGAGAAGAGATGTGACGACAGTGCACATTCACAAGAAGGCGGTTAAAATGAGGCTCTGAAGGCCTTTTTACAATAAGAAAGAATGCCAAAAACCCTAGACATCCAAAAACCTAACCCTAGTAGATGAAGCGCCAAAAGTCATGTGGGCCCCGTTTGGGTAAGCTAGTACATCAACTTCCCGGGGTCATAACGTTTGCATACGATCTCTGTTTTAGGCATGTGATAGCCCGTTGGAAAGGTATCGCCGAGGAGATTCATTTTGGGGGCTCAATCATGCCTTTGGCTATCATTGAGGAGATCAATACCGAAAAACCTTCATTTAGGCCCTCAAAATGGCCCCAGAAGTAAAAATTGCTAAAAATAGTAAATTGTCAAAAATGTCAGAAAGTTGTTTTGAGCCAGTTGGAAAAGGTGGGTGGCCACCGATATCCATATGGATCATTCACCCCAACCCTTCGGCCTAGATATCATGCGTTGAATGCTTCTATTCCCGCTCCTACACAAATCTCATCCGGGACTCTTGGCGTTTCCACTTCTTCTCGGCACAATCTCGTTCCCAGTTTTATTCCGAAAATTCCTCGACCCCCTTTCAGAGGACCTCTTCCATCCTCTATTGGAGGCACCGAACCTAGTGGCACCATCCCATCTTTCACACCTAATTACCAGATTCCTATTGTTGGACAATTTCACCAAGGAGGCCAAACCCAATCCCCTTTTGCAGGACAAATCCCAACTGGGACGCAACCCCCGATTGGAGGGAAACCCCCACCGACCCCACCCTATGGACAAAACATACCTCCATCCTTGGCCCAATATTGGAATTATCTTATATAACATAATCCTCACTCAACTGGGGGGAAACAACCTCAATCTAGCTCTGTCATACCCCCTAGTACAGGCCAACCATATCCAGGCACGTCTAATCCTATTTGGTGCTTGAACGCTCAAACCCATGCCCCTGTTTAAGTGTACAACCCTATGAATTACTTGCCTCCATACCAACCACCGAATCTGCCTAGATCTTCGCATTATATGCAAACTTCTTATGGTCCCACTGGTCTACCGGCGAGACTCCCTCCCCAAAGTCACCAATACCCACATGTGAATAGACAGTTAGCCTTCTTAGCCACCCTGGACCTCCCTGATCTGTCGAGGATTTTAAGTGATCTGATTCATCACTCTCCTCATTGTCCCACCATACCGGCCAAACTACCATCTGAAATCCCTAAATTCAATGGTAAACCGGGAGAGGACAAGAACAATCATGTAATGAATTTTCACCTTTGGTGCTCATCCAACTCCTTGATGGATGACTCTATTCGTTTATGCCTTTTTCAGTGAACCCTCACAGGTTCCGCCGTGAGGTGGTATATAGAATTACCATGAGGCTTCTTCACTGACTTCAACACCCTCGCTATGGCTTTCCTCACCCACTACCAGTTACCGATCCGCTACGAAACGAGACTGAGATTTTGAGTTCTTTCAAACAAACCAAAGCCACTCATATCTCTGATCACATTCATGAGTGGCGACGGAGACGACGTCTCATCAAAATCGAACTTCCTGATCAGTTGTTGGCAGAGTGGTTCACGAAATCATTCATGAATGACATCGCTCGTAACATCTCCATGGGTGGAGTTGTCATAGAAGAACAGGAAATTAGTCGTGCTCAATACCTTGACCTCGTTTACTCACAAATGGGTACTCTTTATGACTTACTCCCTGACGCACCTCATCCTTCTACTTCCACTACTTCAACTACTCTTGTTGCTTCTCATGAAGCTAACGGTGTGATTTTCACTTTCCATGCCCAACCTCATTCCGTCCAAACCTATAGCAACAACCCCAAACCCATATCTTCTAATGTTCAAAATGCTCCGTATCCTACCCCTCCCACCAACAAGATTTTTGAGGTAAACTATGTTCAATCTACCCCCGCCGGAAAAAATAAATCCAAAAAAGGAAAGGGTAAGAAGAAGGAGGATAAAAATAACCCGCAATAGGAGAAAACCAAAACACCACTTGTTGACAATAGGGATAAGCACAAACCTCGATACCCTTGTCTTATCTGTGGTGATGATCACTACACTAAGGATTGTCCACGACGAGCCGAGGTTACTAAGTTCCTTCAAGGGACAACGAAACCTCCCACTCYGGCCATAYTGTCACAACCCTTCCCCTCTCAAAAACAGGCCCAATTGGTCATTCATGACCAACCTTCCCCCTCCAATACATCCTATGTCTTAATGTGTACAKGTGATTCAAAGAAGAATGACATCACACTTACCACTCGAGCCAAAGATTATCCTTCCTCCAAAGAGAAAGTTGATGCAATATGTCCTTCGTTGGTCCAACCATCTCCCATGACTCCACCTACCAATGGTCCTCTTCATCTCGAAYGACCAAGCCTAGATACAGTTCTTCGCCCTCCCCCAAAGGGTGTTGTTCGAAAATTGGCTTTCAATCCTGATGCACGTGCTACCCAGAACTACAGTATTGTTGAAGATCTGTCCCAAGCACCATCCACGATGTTAGCCCTCGAAGTCCTTCAGACTTTTCCTATACAACGAAAGGCACTATTGAAAGCTATTGGTGGAATCGACCCTACAGATACGAATTTAATAATTTTTTACTTGGAAGATCACATTCCAAGGTTACCCACTCAACTCACATTCCAAATACAAGTTATTGTCTACGACAAAAAAAATTTGTAGAACAGTTATTGATGAGGGTGCCTTGACGTGTGTCATGTCTATTACTTGCTGGAAAGCCATCGACTCTCCTACTTTGACTGAATCACACAACATGCTCAAATCCTTCAATGGCTCTAGTTTTAAGCCTTACGGTTTCCTCCCTTCGTTGCCTATTACGTTAGAAGGCAAAATGGTCAACGTTGAAGTGGAGGTCTTTGACGCTCCTCTCGATTACAACCTTCTACTTGGTTGTTGCTGGATCGATTCCATGCATGTAGTTGTGTCCACTCTTTTCCATATCATGCGTTTCCCACATCAAGGAAAAGTAGTTACTGTAGACCAATTGGCCTTCTTTCACTCTGATGCACGTACCGACAACATACCTTTCATTGCAAACCCCCCCCTTGGATATGAGAACGTCGGTGTGGGTCTTCTTAAAGATTCCTCTTTGATGGGTACTTTCCCCATTCCACCACCCGATGTTCCACATCCATTTGTCACCTTGATAAACATGATCTCCACCTATGTTCATGGAACCCCTGCGTCTTACGACCCATGGATGGTACCCAACCCCGGAGATCATCTTTGTTATGGTGAAGAAATGCCTGTGAGTCTGGTCGAATCCGCTTATCAAGCCATTCCATCGACAACCCCTTCTAGCCCCTCTCTTTGTGATTTATCTCTAGATCCATTCCGCATCATTTTTCCTACAAACGAGATGATTATGTTTGTTATTTCCGTGGAAGATACCCCTTGGGACAATGCACATCATCGTTCCATCCTCTTCCTAGAACAATGCACCATCGAGGGTTACCAACGACTCTTGACCCCATCGACCGTTGTCATCATTTCTACTGTTCCCGAGTCTACACACGTTATGTTCTACGAAGAGAACTTAAGTAATATCTCACCCACCATCCCCCTTGACATATCCATAAAATCCGGAGTTGTCGAAAATGTGCATATCAGAGCTTCGTGTTCCCATGATGAATTTGTCACCTACAAGTCTCTTTTCCAAGAATTTCGTGACGTCTTCGCATGGAGCTATGAATAAATGCCGGGGATTGACCTCGACATTGTGGTACATGAGATTAAGACATACCCGGGTGATAAACCTGTCTGGCAATGACTTCGTCGAGTCCACCCATGTAAAGCAACCACTATCAAGCTTGAAGTTGAGAAACTTCTCAAAGCTAGCTTTATTTACCCTATGGCTCTAACTGACTGGGTTTCCAATCTTGTTCTGATTGACAAGAAGCAAGGGACAATCCATGTGTGCATTGATTATAGGGACATTAACAAAGCTTTTCCTAAAGACAACTTTCCTACCCCCTTCGTTGACCAGATCGTCGACGATTGTGTCGGAAGTGAAATCTTCTCTCTGATGGATGGCTTCTCTGGATATAATCAAATCAATATCATTCCCGTGGACCAACACAAGACCGCTTTTATTTGTCCTTGGGGCACTTTCGCCTACCAGAAACTTCCATTTGGTTTAAAGAATGCTGGTGAAACTTTTCAACGTGCTATGTCTTACGCCTTTCACGATATAAAACACATCATGCAGCCATATCTCAATGACTTACCCACTCATTCCATGCGCCGTGTAGATCATCCAATACACCTCCGCACCATTTTTCTTCGATGTCAGTTTTACCATATATGCTTGAATCCCCACAAATGTGTTTTTTGTGTAGAATCCGACCGAATTTTGGGCTTTATTGTTTCACATCAAGGGATCAGGGTAGATCCTTTGAAGGTCGAGGATATTCTTAATATTCCTCCTCCTTCCTCACTTCATCAGTTACAAAGTTTGTAAGGGAAGGTAAACTTTCTCCGTTGTTTCATCCCAAACTATGCTGAGCTAACTCTTGGATTTACGCGACTGCACAAGAAAGGTTGTGAGTTCGTATGGGATACCACTGCCAACAAATCTTTCGAAGCTTTGAAACTGTCTTTGGCACATACCCCACTACTCTTCCCACCTGATTACAGTTGGGATTATTTCCTTTACCTCGCAGCCTCGGACTATACCATCGCTATGGTTCTCGTCCAAGATGATGATTCTCATGACAAACATGTCATCTATTACTTGATTTGGAGTCTCACGACTACCGAAACCAAGTATTTACATGTTGAAAAACTGGCCTTAGCAGCCGTCTAAGCTATTCAATGTTTCTGGCACTATATCCTTTCTTGCAAGACTACGGTAATTTCTAACTGCAACCCTATGAAACACATTCTTACACGCCAACTGCTAGGGGGAAAATACTCCAAATGGATCGTAATACTCCAGGATTTTGACTTAGAATTCGAACAGGCTAAGTCCAAGAAATCCTTGGTGTTTGCCGAGTTGATATGCGACCTTCCCTGCTCTGAGACGGAAAATGTAGCAGCAGATTCATTATCCGATGAATCCCTTTTCTTGATTAGTTCCGATGAACTTTGGTATGGAGATATCATCATATATCTCTAGACCCAGACTTTCCAGCCCAATTTGTCTAGCACTGAAAACCGTTGCATACAATACCAAGCCCGTCAGTACATTATCCTTGGTGATACTCTTTATCGTCATGGGATTGACTCCGTTATTCGACACTGCCTCACGTTTGATGAAGCCGAGAAAGCCCTCAATGACTGCCATTCTATAGCATGTGTTGGTCACATGTCTAGGTATGCTACTACCCAGAAGATCTTATGAGCGGGGTATTTTTGGCCTTCTTTTTTCAACGATTGTATAATTTTCGTCCAAAAATGCCACGCTTGCCAAACCTACAACAATAAAATGCGATCACACCCTGTTCCTCTACACCCTGTGGTATCCATTGGTCCTTTTGCGAAATGGGTTATCAATTTCATGACATGTCACACTCACTCGGTCGGGGGGAATGGATACATTATTGTAGCCGTAGATTATTTTATGAAATGGGTCGAAGCGATGCCAAAATTCAACAATACCGAAAGGACTACAACATTATTTATATTCAATCACATCATTGCTCGGTTTAGTGTTCCTCAAGCTATCATTACTAACCACAGTAGCCACTTTATAAACTTCATGATGTTTGAACTCACTAAAAAGTTGGGTCTTCGCCATGACAACTCAACGCCCTATTACCCACAAGCCAACGGCCAAGTTGAAGCAATAAACAAAATCCTCATTACCATGCTTCGATGAATGATAGGGATTCACAAAATGAGTTGGCACATGATGTTGTTTTCAACATTGTGGGCTTACTGGACATTCGTTAAGTTTTCTACCGGGTTTACACCATTCCAGTTAGTCTATGGTCTAAAAGCCATCTTGCCGATTGAATGTGAGATACCCTCCCTAAAACTATCTGTCAAACTTCTCCCAAACACCTCTGTCGAAGAAGAACGTCTGTTGTATCTCATGCAATTAGACGAAACCTGTCGTGACGCCACCCTAGTTATAGAAGCCCAAAATAAATGCGTCAAAATCCAATACGACAGACATGTCAAGCCACGTGTTTTCTCCGAATGCGATCTGGTTCTCCTTTACGAACAAGATCGGGATATGCTAGGAGCCGAAAAATTTGAAGCTATGTGGTGAGGTCCTTATATCGTCAGACGAGTTTTGGAGAAAGGAGCTTATGAGTTAGTGGACTATGACGGTATCCCTTTGAGTGAACCCAGAAATGGGTTATACTTAAAGAATTACTATGCTTAAGACCACCTTTGCATGAGATCTTGTATTTTATTGTATCATACTTTTTGTTACTTTAGTATGCTTTTTTCGTTATTTGGTCTCTGCCCTCGACCACTTATCTTTCATTGTGCTTGGTTTCCAGATGTCGGAGTCTTCACCACCCCACATTGGCTTCGCCGATGGCGCTAGCCGTAGTACTCATAACCTTTATTTTTCTTCATGGGCAATTTACGCCCCTACAAACGAACTTATCAGTCTACGAGGTGTGTGCCTCGGTCGTGCGACCAATAATATTGCAGAATATAGCACCATCATCGAATTGTTGATTGATGCTATTTCGCTTGATATCTGCCACCTGGTTATATGACTTGATTCACAACTAGTAGTACTACAGTTAACGCCTATGCTATCTGAAGTCCTACTTTATTATAGGTATATTTACGAATTCAGCTCTTGGAATGTTATTTTGATTATATCGAATATCGACACATTCCTAGATGTCTAAATACATTGAATGATGCATTAGCTAACTATGTGTTAGACATACATTTGGGGCATTTATAAACCAATCACACATAACATGTATAACACAACACAAAATAAACCGATAGAAGCCGTATATATGTATATAACGATCAAAAGTTTTTACAAAAAGTTTTTTTCCAAGGATCAAAATCTCAAAATACGAAGCCCGTAGCTTCTACAAAATAGAATCACGGATGACACTCACAATAACACACAACTTCTCGGGCTACCCTATGAAGCAGTCGACTGAGAGACTCAGACACGCCCACAGTATGGCGCTGGTAGCGTCTCGGAATCTCCCCAATAGCAATATCCGGGACGTCCGCGGTAAACCCCTTCAAGTTCTGCTCCACTGCCTCATAGTCTTCAGCCTCCCATCTCGCCACTGGAGCCACTTCTCCTCGCATTTGAATGGGAGACATTCCTAGAGGTCGATATGGCCCCACATCTGTGTCATCAAAAAGAAATTTTTTGATTAGTTCTTGGATAAACATAAAAACATTTCATATGATAAAATTTGCAAAAACATTTGAAAAGAACAAAATGTGTACTTCTTACCTAAGTCACCCCACTGAGCATCCTTAGGCAGGGCCAAATCCGGATCCCCTCGAAAATCCAAACCTGCATATGCGTAGTCATCTATCATCAACATCTGGGGCCTCAACCAGTCAAAAATGAATCATTATACTTGACTATGGGCCCTGCTACGTGTCGAGCCATGAGGTTGCACCACCTCAGCATCGTTGGATCCTGTGGGGCCAGTAAACCCCAATAAACCTGTAGTCACAGCAGTGGGACCCTCTCGAGGAAGAATGACACCAAAAGTGATCTGTACCAAAACTGCTTCAAGTCACCCTTTCTACACTTCGTCAATTGTCTCTTCATACTATGGAGAACTGCATCCGACCAGTTGAAGACCAAAGGCTTTGTGCACTCTATGGCATATTGGAAATAGCTTTGGAGAGCCATGTGCGGAGCTTCACTCCCAGCCATGTGTGAAATAGTAAACAAGATGGTCCGTAGGGTCAAATATTGGACCCCCCAAATAGAAACCTTACCCTTGCTTCTCTCTACCTCGGGAACACAATAATGGTGACAATATTCACTCATAGGGAGTCCGTCGCCTCTACCTCTGGTCAAAGTAGCATGGTATCCATGCCATGACAACCCCGTTAGAAAATAGATATCCTCAATATCTAGTGTCAGAGTATGGGCTCCCACATGAAATAACTGTTGATCAATGTCCCACATGTGGACAAAGTATTCCAACAACCTGAGTTGGGATCTCATGCCCAGAATCCTGAAAAATTTCAATAGCCCACAGTCCCGGAGAGCAGCGACTGTACCCGGGTCATTCCTGACAATGGCATCATCCTCCTTATGTTCCCTTTATCTCCATTCCAACATTGTGATGGTCAAACACCTGCAAAAGATCCATGAGAGGGAAGTCAACAACTTGTTTTAAACTCTTGCATAATTTTTATTGAGCAAAACCTTACTTCAAAATCCATTTTTTGGCCCCCGCAGGTGAGCCTTTTGCACAGTGGGAGATTCTCGTAGGTTCCCTGAAGGCCACCTGCAAGAATATTAGATTCTCATAGGTCCCACATGACCCACCTGCGAGAATTCTCGGGCGCATGTTCTGACCCTAAAATGGACTCAAAACCCAAAAAATTGCCAATAAAAACAAAAAATAAACCATGGAAAAGTTAGAGAATCAAGAGATTACCTGGTTGGATGAAACGGTTTTCTGAATGATCGCTTGTGCCTCCCGCAATCGAGAATATAAATTTGGGGGAAAATGAGGTATGTTGGACAAAGTTTTTGGCAAAATCACAATGAAATGGTAAAAAGCCCTTTTTACCCATATTTATTCACTTTTTACTATTTTTATTTTATTTTTTATATTATTTTTATTACTTTGTCTATAAAACCTAATACCCTAATAGTCTTGTGAGTGTGGTTTTTCGCAGATATCACAACTTCAAAGTCTGAACGAGGGGGTACGGGTGTTTTTTTCTTTTGTCGCATGTATGACTACTTTTTTAGGGTTTTTTAGAAAAAACCTCAAGCTCAGTCTTTATTTGTTCTCGCGCTCGAAAATATATGAGAACGTAACCGAGTATACTTTTTCTCATATTTTCGTACTCGTCATGGTAACACGAAAACGACGAATGTTAAGGAGTATCCTTTAAGCTCTTTTCACACTCCATAAAAATGAAAAGATGGCCGAGCGATCTTGTTCTTTTCATGCTCGTTAAAGTATTTGAAAAAATGTTCGACGGGCGATAGTTTATCACTTTTTCAGTCTCGTCGAACGCTTTTACGAAAAAGGAACTGGGAGAGTTCTCTTTAAGTGTTTTTCAAACTCTCAAAACATGAAAAACCCTCGAGTTTTCTATCCTTGGACTCGTTAAACAAACATCGAAAGACCCACAATGGGACTGAACCACTCCTTCCTAGGTTTCGTTAAACATACTCCGAGGGACTCATCCGAAGGATGAGCTTACATCGACAAGCATATGTTATCCTCCTCAAGATTGTGTAAAAATAAAGAGGTACTCGCCAGACATGGTGGGGAAAATTTTGGGAAAGGGATGTGTTTTCGTATTCATATTAATGGCAGTAAACGTCGCTCTTGAACATGGCACCCCCTATTCGTCATTTGAATCTGGGTTGGGAAATCCATTTGTCTCTCATTCGAATTGCTACAAGGTCATATCTTGGGTCATCTTTGAGTCAGTGCTACCAAGTCCTTGGTCGTGTCATTCATATGTTCAAGAGAAGTTCACACGAGCCCTCTATTGAGTCGTCCATATACAATTGTCTATTCTTACTATGTCGGCCTTCCTTATGTCCGTTTCGACTCGTATTCATACTTTGTTTCATCCTCAAAATCTGTTACTTATTTCATGTCATTGATGGGGGATACATCAAGGCCCTCCTGTGACGAGTCTTGTTCCATCGACTCCAACTCATTATCCATAAGTGAGACTTAGAAATCATTTAGTACCTTGGAACCTATATGCCTTAATGACAGGTCTCTTCGCTTTCGACAGGGGTTTCACATCATTGATCCCTGATCGAGAGATTCCGTCGAGTGTTCGACTTCAACTCATGCATTTGCATTCATTCAAATTGTACTTTGGTACCTTGGGAGTCATTGAAATCAATGGTGATTTCCCTCGCACTTGGTAACGGTTTTCATCAACGACCGGTAATCAAGTGGTTTCTACCATGTTTGACTTCAACACATGTAATCACATGGCTAGATTCATACTTTCAGGTGATGGGATTGAAGACCTTGTGTCTCATCTTTTTGATCCAGGCTGCGATGGAGTATGTATGATTTGTATCGGCACATAGATCCACTCTATATGTCATGTGGCTGTGTCATCTTAATTCAAGTCTTCTCGCATAGATCCACGGTGTATTCCTGGTGGCTATGTAGCATTTTGATGGCATGGATCCACGGTGTATGATTTGTGGCCATGACCTACGTTTATGATTCCATTAATTTATGATCTGAACATGGGAATGCCTACCTTAGAACTGGTATTATATTCTATATATGCTTGGTTGTTTATAGGTTTTCGATTAGGTGCTCTCGTTGTTTCTGACACACACGTGCATTTTACAAAGTATTTCGGCTGTGACAAGTTTTGGCCTCATACTTTGGGGGGCATTCTGTTACACATGATTTTGGTCACTCTGGTGATGTCTCTACAAGTGATGTATTTAGGCTCCCACAAGGACTTTTTGCTTGAGAAAAGTGACTGTTGTCTTCTTCCAAAAAACACATTTTTAGGATGAGTTCGCAGGCTGCCTATATTACAGGGTGCAAAAATACTTCATTCTCATAGGCAACCCACACTTAGGGTGAGAACTATTCGCAGTATGCTCTATAGGTAGGGTGTGAACCT
>ML781025.1:343938-357701 GCA_009831015.1 Picea engelmannii | reverse complement strand
GTCTGTTCATCATCGTGACTCTTCATATTCTCTGGTCGTTTTCCACCATGCATCTAGCATCACTGGGTGTTCTGCTGAGATTTCTCAGCTTCTTTGGGAGTTGAGACTCCTCATCTTCTCTGGCACAATCGAGCTTATGCCTTCTGTTTCAGTTACAGGCTTCAACGCTCATCCATTTGTCAATCCCCCTCACAATCATCTTGCTTCACTGGACGAAGCTTAGAGACTCTTCATCTTCTCTGGTGTTCACACAGAGGTCTCTTCCAATTCTCTAGCAGAGACAATCAATGATTTCTAGCAGTTATACTGTGACGTGCTACAATAGCCCTCCGATCTCCTTCAGGTTTATCTACGCCGTTGGATGAACTTTATTAGATCTTGCATTCATTTCGGCATTTCTGTGGCCAAGATTAGCACCTCTAGCTTCTACCTCCATATTCCATCGATGTGACCAATGGCTATGACCACGCGCTTATGCCTTCTTATGTTTGGGGCGCAAATGCACCTTTTGGATATGTAGCGAGAAAATTTGGATGGCCAAAATATGTGTTCTTAGATCTACGGTCGGGAATGGATTTCGGAGCCCCACTGCCATTCTACCTTTAAGCGAAGGGGGGGGGCGGTCCGTAATTGGGCGCGCATCTCTCGAGTGGTCAGGATTAGAGTGCCCAGATCAACGACGCTCAAGCGATTATGGTTCCCCTTTGCCTTTTTGTCTTTAATACGGGGCGGGGGGGGGTCCAGAATTGTGGAGTATTCACAAAGGGCCCCACTCCTGTCGTTTCACCTTTTGTATCATTCTCCACCTGACCATGCGACAAGGATCGTTCCCTTTAGCCCCTCCTCGTCCTTCGACATCTGTCCATCTCTCGAGTGGTGTAAATATGCTGACATCACACATGGATTGACACGTGTTGAATACTGTCACGTGTCACTTTGATTCGTGACTTACATGTGCCTGAAATGTTGAATCAGTCTGACACTTGTCATTACCTGGTTGTGCCACGTGTTCATAGCTGATGTGGTATGATGACGTGAGTCGGGTCAACAATCCAGATCACATCATGATCTGACGGTTCAGATTTGTTAGCAACATTACTTGTCTTCAGTACCAGGACATCCAGGTCTGCAGGTCACACGAGGAGCGCCCAAGTGCGACGCACAGAAAAAATCCTTTTCAAACTTAAAATCAAGCGAGCGGGCAAGATTATAGTGTCAACGATCCGGATCCATCCTTATAATCAGATCAGCGGTGGGTGGGAAATCGAGATTAGAAAAGTTGTGTCAAGGTTAGCGCAATGGATAGTGCCCATAGCACATTCAGAAATGGATGACAACCGTTCATCCCAAAGGGCACCTGGCACTAGATCTAGTCACGTTGGCTTTTCGGCGATCGCGAGTGCAAAGGGTGAAGGTTTTATGTCTTTGAACATCGCGAAACCCTGAACCCCGACAGCGTTGAAAGCACCGAAGCTAGGGCTCGCGACATCATGACACATTTTCAGCCGTCCATCTAATGGAGACATATGGCAGCAAATTGAGCCATCTCGGCGTATCACTCATCGTGATTTCGATCAGCAAGGATCATTCCCTTCGTATTCGCGAATGCCGATAGCGCCCATAGTCTGGCTCGTGGTGTTGGTGCCTAGTTGTAAAGAAGTAGGCTTGGAAGATGACTGCTAAGGTTTGTCATTTGGCAACTCAGGCCCCAAAGCGTCGAAGGAAATCTCAGTCGCTCATCTTGGAGGAATGCGTGGCGACCGTTAGACCATCCCGACATTTCGCCCATCGAAATTTTGAAGGAGGGAAAACCATCTCCCTCCTATCTGCGAACCCCGAAACGCCGAAAGCACCTTTGGGAGTAAGCGCAGGGCCACAACCCGCGGTCACTTGAGAAAGGAAGATAGTTATGCAAAGGCGCCAAAGCGCCGGGTTTTGTCACAGAAGGGAATGCCACGCCCTCCAAGCCCAGTTTGGCCCGACATCGATTCTGTGTCTCGTTCGGAGTTAATGAAAGAAAGAGCAGGTGGTTGAGACCTCATTTCGATCATTAAATGTGAGGTATGGAGAATCTGGCAAGCAGTCTGCTCGAAGGGGGTCCTGTGTACCGATTCTTCCGAGGAGCCATGCCGAAATATTCGAATAGACAATAAAGTCTGCACACGCTAGCCCGACGTTTAATGTTTTAGCTACCCTCCTTGTAGGAGCCATGCATAGTTAAGATGGCACTTAAGAAAAAGATATCAGTACGAGTTTGACTGAAGGGACAGCAAGCTTTGGGTGACCGGACACGCCTCTGTGAGGTGAATTTTCCTGAGTATATAGACTCAATCTTGGTATTTTTGTAGGTATCGATGGTTGAGAAAGACTCCCAGTTGTAAAAAATTTAATGAAGAATTGTGTTATGGTTATTTCTGGACTCTTGAGACTTCTTGCCTGATGAATGTCAGTTTCTTTGATATCTTTGTGTATGTTGTATTAGAGCAACTCGGAATTGGAGGATCCAGTCGAGTTGTGACTATTATAGGATGATGTATGTTGGATCACTATAACAGTTGTGTTGTTCTAAACAGTCCCTGTGAACTTCTCAGCACTGAAAGACTTGGAATTGGAGGATCCAGTCAAGTCTTCCTTTTAGTTTCTTGAAGCCCTGAACCAAGCGGATCTTGTATTCAAAGTTTTTCCTCTACGAGCTACCGAAAGGCCTGTTGCCTGAGATAGTTTGTTCATTCTTCTCCCAAGTCTTCTGCCTGCCCATCTTTAAATCAACTCCCTGACTGAAGTTGGGTCAAGACCTCCTTTGTTCCTTGTTATCAGATACAGTTTCTATTTTGAAGCGATACCTGTTCGAGTCTCTACCCATTTGATCACCCATCTATCAAACCGTGACATAACAACTGATGGGCGTTGGGCTTTGCTTCTGCAAGCAATCCAGAAGATAATTTCAATGCTAACAAGATTCAGTTGGGATTTCACACATCGTGATCTCGACACTCTTGTCGTTCTGTGTTTTTGTTACTTCAAAGTCCCGATCCACGAAAATCCGTAATGGAGTCGTATCAACGGTCCAGATCACATCTTGATCTGATGGTTGCAATTACGTCGTGATTTCTCATATCGCGATATCGAGATCCTTGATCCAACACTCGATCCTTGAAACACCGATATGGTCTTGAATCAATGGTACAGATCTGATCTTGATTCAACGGCTACGATTGAATCGCGATTTCGCATATCGCGATTTCGGCATTCTTGTTGCATTGTTTTCTTGTCTTTCCATGTCGCGATTTGCGAAACTCCGATATGGAGTTGGATCAATGGTCCAGATCTTATCTTAATCTAACGGCTCATATTAAATCATGATTTCGAGAGGTTAGGGAACATCGTTCCTTTGACTCTCCAGTCAGCGAACTGATGATCTATCTCCACGTGTCCTGCCTTAAGATGGGCGGTCCTCCTTCTTTCGGGATTTTGTGAGCCCTCTATTCCTTGCACTTTAAAGAATGTGCAGGTTCTCCTCGATCCAACGGTGGTCGGACCCTGTGCTCGGAACTAACGCCTGAGATCTATCCTACATATCTATGCGCTCCTCTTGTCTACATTGAGATCTGACGGTCATCGAGAATTCGGGATGGGATCAAATGATCATTGATGCTTCTCCTCCAAGCTTACGCATCCTCCTTACTTGGAAGAATTTCTAAGTGTCAAAGGCTTCGACCTTTGATCCGCTTATGATCCTAAGTGCGCTATCTCTCTTGAGCTTTAGCAATAGGTTAACCTCATCCCTGGTGCACACTTACGCACTGCATTCGACTCTGTGCTAATTCCTCCTGAGCTTACTTTGTTCCTGTTTTTCATCGATGCACACTCTGATCCTACCATATTCACTGTTGTACTTGCCATAAATGACAAGCATACACTACCTGTTAAACATTTTCCAACACAAACAACGAAAGAAGGATAAGGGGGATAAGAAAACTACTGATAATGCTGGCGAGGGAAACACTGAAAAGAAGAAGTCGAAGTATCTGTGTAACCCATGCATGGAGGACCACCCAACTCACCAGTGCCCTCAGCTTGCAGAGGCCCAAAATTTATTAGCACGACAGCAACCTGTTGTGTTAACGAACCCATTTCAACATGGGTAAAATTTAACTCAAGCCTCTCCGAGCACAAAAGGGGGCATTCAAGGACCCCCTCCATCTGTGAGTAATTCTTCATCTACGGATGTGTATATGATGAAAGGTGATGCCTATATATCAACTAGAGCGCATGACTACAGAATGCCAAACAACTTTGAGAAGAGTAAAGAAGCTGAAAACCCACCTCTTCCTCTCCATATCGAGAAGACGTTGGGAGAAACAATGACACACATCCCAAAATGTGCGTTCAAGAAAGATTCTCACAATCCAAATGAAAGGGCCACACAAAACTACTCTATGGTGGAGGATTTGTGTCAAACCCCTTGTGCGATATCTTGTTTGGAGGTCCTCCAGAGCTGCCCTTCCCAGAGAAAGGCTTTGCTAGCCGCCTTAGGATCTGCTGAAACTTGTAGTCCGAGTACAATCATGCTTGATACAACTGACTTAAAACCTCGTCTCCCTTACCATGTAGCATTTCAGATAGTAGTGGCTTACCCCACGAAAAAGTTTACTTGGAACATTTTATGCACGGTGGTTGATGAGGGTGCCTCGATATGCGTGATGTATTTGGCATGTTGGAAGGCCATTGGCCAACTCATTTTGTCTCTGTCACCTACTCTTCTTACTGCATTCGACGGTCATTCGTTCCGACCACATGGCATCATCCCCTCTTTACTCTTGCAGTTAGGGGGAAAGACTGTGTGCATCGAGGTTGAAGTGGTCGATGTATCTCTTGACTACAATCTCTTATTAGGAAGGAGTTGGACCTATGCTATGCAAGCAGTGGTCGCTACATTTTTCCGGTCTTATTGTTTCCACATGAGGGCTGGATCATGACCATTGATTAGTTGTCTTTTCCCGTCCTGACCCTTCATTGGGGGCATCCACGAACCCGATGATTGATAACCCTCAACCTGACATCATCAATATAGGGGTTGGTTTGTTCCCACCTTTGATGGGTACTTTCGATTACCCACCTCCTTCCAACGATGTTAATTTCGTTTCACACCAACCTAAGGTTGATATTTTTCAAGTCTCGTCGTTTCGTATGACCTACTTCAATGATCTATGGACTCTTCCTTCCCCATCGGCCACGATGGAAGGGACAGGACACCTTGGTATGGTCATGCCCTTGTCCGTGGCAGAATTTGCATACTGAATAGTCCAGCAAGCTTCTGCCGACCCCGATCCGACTCCCGCACATGAGTTAGATCCGATTCTCGAGCCTACTTGGGCTCAAGGTTCCCTTGTCGATACTGGCTCTTTAGACTTAGGATTTCCTTCATACGAAGCGATCATTGAAGCAATGACTAGTCTAGATAGACCCTAGGATGATCTCCATCACAGATCTTACTTCCTCCCAGAGTTAAGAAGAATTGAAGTAGGTGACTTCATGTTGACTATGACTCAAGATAGGTCTTGGACTATCAATCCCTTGGCTACACATGTAGTTTACGCCCAAGATAATATGGAAACCATCATTGAAATGATACCTATAGATATCTCCAAAACCCCTGGTGTCATAGAGAACATTCTCGTTGGAGTTGATTGTTCCCCGAGGAGATTCGAATATACATGGATTTATTTAAAGAATTCCTGATGTTTTTTCCTGATATTATGAGGAAATGCCAGGCATTGTTCCAAGAATCGTCAAACACGAAATCACGACTTATCTTGATGTTAAGCCGGTCCGACAGAATCTACGTCCAGTCAATCCTAAGAAAGCAGCAGCTATTAAGGTTGAAGTAGAGAAACTGCTCAAAGCAAGTTTTATCTACCCCGTCCATTTGACTCAATGGGTGTCAAATCCCATTCCGATTGACAAAAAATAGGGTACGATTCGCGTATGTACGAACTTCCATGATTTGAACAAAGCTTGTCCAAACGATAATTTCCCCACACCATTTATTGACCAAATAATCGACGAATGTGTAGGTTGTGAAGCTTTTTATTTCATGGATGGTTTTTCAGGATACAATCAGATACAGATCAAACCCGAAGACCAACACAAAACCGCTTTTATTTGTCTGTGGGGTGCATTCACTTATCGGAAGATGCCTTTTGGTCTGAAAAATGCTGGAGCTACTTTTCAGTGGGCCATGTTTTTTTCTTTCCATGATCTCGAGCATATAGTCGAGGCCTACCTTGATGATTTAGCATCATGATCTCGTAAGAGAGTTGATCATCCCACACACCTTCTACTTATCTTTGAGTGATGTCGCTACTACTGGATTCGCTTGAATCTAAACAAATGTAGTTTTTACGTGACGTCGGGTCGTCTGCTAGGTTTCATAGTTTTGACAACAGGGATCATAGTCGATCCTCTGAAAGTTGAGGCAATAGTTTAGTTTCCTCCACCAGACACAATCCTTCAGCTTCAGAGTTTACAGGGAAAAGCGAACTTTTTACGACGTTTCATCGCAACGAGATCACAAAGGGATTTATGTGTTTACTGAAGAAGGATGCTCCTTTTCATTGGGATGAAGCCACTCAACGCTCCTTTGAAGCATTGAAACGTGCTTTGATGACTGCCCCGTTGCTTCAACCACCCAATTATAAGAAGGATTTCTTATTATACTTGGTTGCGGCAGAGTCGACCATCGGTATGGTCTTGGTTCAGGAAGATCATTTGCTCTCAGAATATGTGAATTATTACCTAAGCCAAGGCCTGGTTGGAATGCAACTCAATTATTCCCACGTTGAAAAACTCGCATTGGCAGCAGTTCATGTTGTCCAATGGTTCTATCATTATATCATGTTTTGCAAGACCACCTTCATTTTTGTTGTGAATCCATTTCAGTACGTTTTGACATGACGAGTAATTGGCAGAAAGATCAGTAGATGGATAGTTGTCCTCTAGGAATTTGACTTAGATTTTGTTTTGGAGAAATCCAAAAAGTCGTTGGTCTTTGCGGAACTCATCTCAAAAATTTCGGTCGAGTCAGGTGATGTTATGCCCGAAGAGTCACTTATTAAAGGAGACATGTTTTTTATCGCGGCTTCGGACCCCTGGTATGGAGATGTACTTTTCTATCTCCAAAATTTGAAGTGCCCGACCTCTGCTTCTCGTGATGAGCGTCATTGTATACACCATCAGGCCAAGAACTATCTCATACTCGAGGACACTTTGTATCATCGAGGTGTAGATTGCATCCTTCATCGATGTATCACTCATGAAGAAGCAAAAATCGTTCTTAATGATTTCCACACCGAAGCATGTGGCGGTCATTTTTCTGGGTTGGCAACAACCCAAAATATTCTACGGGCCGTTACTTTTGGGTGAAATTAATCAAAGATTGTGTTGAATCAGTCAAGAAGTGCCACTAGCGTCATATCTTCTCTTGGAAGATGAGGTACACCCCGCTCCCATGTTTCCCATCATTATCGTTGGTCCCTTCACCAAGTGGGGGATTGATTACACTACATGCAACCCCCCTTCAGCAAGGGGGCACCGTTATATCATCCTAGCAGTAGACTACTTCACCAAGTGGGTCGAAGCTATGCCAACGTTCAAAGATGATGGCGAGACTGCAACTCTCTTTTTGTTTAACTAGATAATAGCAAGGTTCAGTATCCCGAGAGAGATTGTCACTGACCATGGCAGTCACTTTCAGAACAAAATGATGTCTAAGTTAACATCAAATCTTGGGTTGAGGCAAGAACATTCGTCACCCTACTACCCATAAGAGAATGATGAGGTGGAAGCTGTAAATAAATCTCTTAAGACCATTCTACAATGAACAATCAATTCGGCCAAGTCAAATTGGCATGTGATGTTATACTTGGAATTATGGGCCTACCGAACGTCTATTAAGACTGCAACCGATTTCTCACCTTTTCAACTTGTTTACGGGCTGGAAGCAGTATTTCCCATAGAGTACCAGATCCTGTCTCTAAAGTTGTAAGTACAGTTATTGCCAGACACTTCACCACTTGAAGAGCATTTATTATACCTCGAGAAGCTCAATGAACAACATCATGATGTAGCCTTGGCTAATAAGGCTCACAAGAAAAAAATCAAGTGTCAATATGATCGATCCGTTCATCCTCGGATTTTCTCAAAAGGAGACCTTGTCCTGGTCTATGACCAAGATAAGGACCCCCTAGGGGCAGGCAAGTTCAAACCCATGTGGTTCAGACCTTTCATAGTAAAAGAGGTTCTAAAGAAGGGTTCTTATTGTCTGGTGGACTTTGAGGGAAATGCTTTGGTGGAGCCTAGAAATGGGCTCTACCTCAAGAAGTATTACTCGTAGGTAGGTCACCTCGGGTGACTTCTTGTAAACATATGTATAGTTCTTGTACATTTGATTTTTTAGTTTTTGTCTTTTTGGTTTTATGGACGTGTCATTTTTGATGTCATATTTTTCACTGTAGCAGATGTCAAGTGAATCAGAGGTGTTCATTGGGTTCGCAGACGATGCTAGCCGGCACACTCGGAGGCTTGCTTCCGTAGCTTGGGTGATTTTCAGACCTCAAGGCCACTTGATATCTTTAGGAGGTATCTGTTTAGGTGATGCCACAAACAATGCTGCCAAATACAATGAAGTCTTAGAGTTGCTTCATGATGCTTTGTCACGTGGTATCTCTCACCTCCAAGTCTACTTAGACGCTCATCTGGTTTTGTCTCAATTGAATGGAGTTTACCGCATTTATGATCCTACTCTACACCGACGATTCCTTAGGGTACATCTCTTAGAACAAATCTTTGATTACATTACGTATATGCATGTTCCTAGGAGATTGAATCAAGTCACAGATACTCTAGCTAATCATATATTAGATTGGCATATTTCACACATGTAAGAAAAATCACACACGTACATGCAAATACATTTGTAAATAAATGTAATCCATAAAACAAAAAAAGATATAAATATGCATATATATATACCACAAAGTATCATAGTACATGGGTGGGCACAAGTGCCTCAAAAAATATGTGTCCAGTAAAGAGTCACGGGGCTTATGCCCTCAAAAATATACAAAAGGTGCCCTCGACACGTAAGAAGTCTAGCCTAACTAAGGGCGGGGCCTGTTAGCCCTACCATAGTGAACAATGACGTTGGCCAAACACCGAAAGATCTAGACCCAGGTCTATGTTACCCCAACAAAGTGAGTCTGCATAGACAGTGGGAGAGCCTCAAGCTCGTCCATAGGAACTGAACGAGTAAGAGCAGTGAGGTTCCTCTCCACCTGCCTCAAAACTCTCTCAGCCTCTCTGGTTGGAGGTCCCCCTATTATTGTTGGTCCACCATCTGCGGCTAGTCCCGCCTCTGGTCGAGGATGCTTCCTGGTCCTTGTGAATCCTGCTGGATGCACCGGCCCCACATCTGCACATAACAGATACATACGTGTCAGATACTCTGGTATACAAAAATGGTATATATGAAAAAACATAAAAATTAAATAACTTTGAAAAAAAAAACTTACCCATCTCTCCTTGCTCCTCTCTAGGAGGCACAGGCATGTCAAGATCTCTGGAAAATTTGATCCTGGCATAGGGGTAGCCCTCTATGGCCAAAATATGTCATGCCCACCAAGCAAAAAAAATTTCGTTAAAGGCCTCAATAGTCCTCCCCCCTCCCTGTCACGGCAACAACGTCGCCCATCTACATAACGATGGGAGAGAGGGCTTATGCCCTCGTATCATCACTCTAGGGCTGAGACTTGGTACCCTCTCAAAGAAAAAGGAACACAAAATAGTCCCAAACCCAAAGTTTCAGTGTCTTTGCATACGACACTTTGTCTGTTGCCTCTTCATGCAGTCTAGTAAGGTGGTACTCCAATCAAAAATTTATGCATTTAAGAACTAAACCATACATTTCATGTCCACCCAGGAAGCTTGATGTAAATATGCGGATCCAGTGATTCACCCAATGAAAAAAGATATCACTTTTAGTGATAGGTTAGAAATCTTGTTTATCGTCACCTGCGTACCCACTTTCTCTGTACCAGCTTCACAATGGAGTCCAATAAACTCCTCTATGTTGTGAGGCCCAGAGGGAAATGTGTGAAAGTTGAATGGTTCCCCTCTCCTCGAGAGGCCAGTCAGAAAGTACATATCTTCAGCTATCGGAGTCAACGATTGTCCCTCAAGCATGAATGTCTCTGCATCCGGGTGCCAGTAATATACCAAGGCATTCAACAGCCTAGGTTATGACTGCATAAACAGACACTGGAATAATTTCATCAAACCACATTGCGCCAATGTGGTGGTAGCATCAGGGTCCTCTCCGACCAAAATATCAATGTCCTCATGCTCCCTCTCTCTCCAGTGAACATACATCCTGCTATTTACAAAGTTCAGGGGGGATTAACTCTTGCATATTTTAAATTTTTCAACATTTTAGAGGGTATATGTGGGTTGTAATATACACAGTCGCGTATGCCCGTGTGCAGTATTTTCTCTGCACGTGGGCATACGCTAGATATCATAGGAAAACCCGCGTA
Organism: Picea engelmannii; assembly: GCA_009831015.1. Lineage (NCBI taxonomy): Eukaryota > Viridiplantae > Streptophyta > Pinopsida > Pinales > Pinaceae > Picea > Picea engelmannii. The sequence goes on along the minus strand of ML781025.1, from coordinate 347,109 downwards.
TATGTAGCACCGACCTTTTTAAAGGTGAGCGCCCCCCTAAAAAAACAAAAAGAAATGAACAAATGAAGAATTGAAGTGCAAGGGGGGTTGGTATGTACTTACTTGGTCCAAGCGGAAGTTTGTTTCGTCCACTGAAGCTCCTGGAATCAACTCTTTTGACAAAGGGTTTTTTTTGTCTTCTTAGTCAATTTCTCAATTAACAATGGTGATAATTAGCTACCAACTTCTATTTATAGACTTTTTGGCCCCTTTTTGTCATTTTTTGAACCCATTTGTCCTTTTTTCTAGCCTGAAAATCATGTAGTATGGTCCAGGATTTTATTATGGATTGTTATGTTAAGTTTTACTTTGGGTATTGGGAAACTTTTTGGAGATTTGGGGCATTTTTAAGGTCCTTTGGTAAAAAGTCATTTTTCCAACTTGTTGCATCTAAGTTAGGATTCCACCTCCACTTTATGTATCTCGTTGTCTTTGTCAGTTTGTCATAAGATCAACCCCACCGAGTTGCGACACAGAACCATCTTTGTTGCTTTAGAGGTGTCGTAATTTAGTGGTAGAGCCTCCCCCTTTCATGGATGCCCTAGGTATATCCTGGTTTCATTTTGGTGTCCATGCTATCACTAATGACTATAGGCTCGGGAGTCCTTTTTAGTTTTTCCTGATTACGAGTATGAGCCTCATTTGCATGATTCATTATCATTCTTGACCTCACCCTCAGGACTCCCAAAACACAATGGGTCTTCTTTTAAGCCCTTTTCAGACCCTCTAAACATGAAAAGATTGTCGAGTGATCATGTTGCCCTTCACACTCGCTAAACTAAAATTTGAAGGCATGTCTATTCGGTAGTAGTTTACCCCTTTTTCGGTCCAGATGGTCAAATGTACGAACAAAGGTATGCTCTAGGAGCTTCGGTTCTCTAGAAGAGTATTTTAACCCTTTTTCGGGCCTGAGGGACTAAAATTACGAAAAAGGAACCCCCACGGAGTCCATAGTTAAGCTCTTTTCAGACTCCCTAAAATTGAAAAGATCGTCGAGTGACCATTTTCCTTCACACTCGTTAAAATGGTCCATAAGAACATCTCATACAGAGTCCATAGTTAAGCTCTTTTCAGACTCCTTAAAAGTGAAAAGATTGTCGAGTGATCTTTTCTTTGTCACACTCGTTAAAATGATTTTGAATAGATGTCTTTTCGGTGCTAGTTTACCTCTTTTTCAAACCGACTAGACTACCTTCGAAAAAGGTACCCCAACGAAGTCTCCTTTTACGTTTTTTCAGACTCTCTAAAAATGAAAAACCATCGATCTTACCTTCTCTCGGCTCGTTAAAATTACATCGAAGGACGTTATCATTGTGTCTCATTAATCACATTTGAATTCCTACATCTTTGGCCTAATGTCGGATCCATGTTTCCCTCAACTGAACCATTTGAAGCATGCCTTATACGCAAGCCCTGTAGCACTTTTGCCTCTACGTCTTGACACCTTGACCCATGGAGGGATTTTCCCAAGTGTCCTTTTCCTGCATATGTTTTCTTTCTCTGAACATTAGTGTGTTCCTTGTGCTTGGAACTAGTATGTTAGCAACACTCGCTCCTCCTTTGTAATGTATCATTCTTTTATTCTTTTTCAAGCCTCCCAAAAAATTATTGAAAAAGACAAAAAAATCAAATATACCCCAAAAAGAGGAAGGGAAAAGTATTTTATTATTTTTGGCAGCACAATGAGTTGACCTTGGACAAAGAACATCCTTCCCTTTGTTTGTCAAGATCTGGGATTTAATATGACCTTAGGAAGTTGTTCTCGCTACACAGAGTTGTGTCCTCCTCTGTTTGGTTATTCTTCCAAACATATGGAGTTTGTGTTGCCTCCTGCATTGTGAACTTATGTCAATACCATGGTGCTTGAGTCTCATCATTTGTCATGCTATTGTCCAAGGGAATTTTTTACCAATCTTGAGTCGTCCCTTCTGCAGTTTGTCTCTTGACCTCAAGCCTGACCATCCCTAAAGCCCAATCAATTCTTTGTTCGAAATCAATGAATTCCTCAGCCTGATCATCAAGATCCTCTAGTCTATTCCCTGACGATCTGTTGAAGACCTTTGGGTAGTGAAGTCGTACACTCATACTACACTCATACCCGAGTTATGAATATTTTGAAGTTGTTACTTGAGCTCTGAAGGCCTCATCTCTAGCCATTAGGCATCATTTTCTTCTTGAAGATGGATACTCTACATGTATATATTTTTTATTTCAAGATGTAGATCCGCTGTGTATTTCTCACGGATACACTTTATATAGTTATATGACATGGATCTGCGGTGTATTTGATTGGCAACCATGATTAATTTCATTTCAAACATGGGTATGCCCGCCTCGGTGAGACAATTGTTATTTTGCAGATGGCACCTCCCGAACTCTAGACCCGAGGCTCACTTGCTTCGTATGTTGGTGAAGATTGGTAATGTATTTCGGCCATCAGATGCTCTTCTGACCTCACACATTAGGGGGCATCTGTTATAACCCTAATTTTCACCATACATGCATACCTAGCATCAGGTCATCTCACTTGCCATTTTTTCCAAGCCACCATTGAAAATCTCTTCAAAAAACCATCCTTTTGAAGTCATATGTGCCCTGCACCACTGTTGCCCACGTGTATACGCTAGCTAACCCGTTATAGCCTGCATATACTGACAAAAGCACAAAAAATAGAAATTTCCAGACAGAATACAAATTTCCAGGTAATTGCCTAAACCGTTTGACCACTCATAGTCGGTCACTCAACCGGATAACTACCCTCTTCTAGCCTATAAAAGAAGAGGTAGGGGTCCCATTTGAGGAGAGGAAGATAATAGCAAATAAACTCTGCCCTTTTTTGTATTCCCCTTTGCCCTAATCATTTGCAACCATTTTGTGAGGAGAAGCATATGTGGAAGCAGTTGGTGCACAATTGAAGAGGAGCCCAGGACCAGATTCGAGGAGTAGTGGTCGTTCTCACCATTGTCAGTTACTTTTGTGAGATTAATAAAAATAATTACTTTTCCCGTCCCGCCATATGAGGTGTTCAATATTCAATTTTGATTATATTTTATTAGAACCTCTAACCCACTAATTCATATATAAGATGCATGTTCGTAGTTATTTGTTTGTCTATTTGTGAATGGAGGTTGG
>ML781025.1:300576-326825 GCA_009831015.1 Picea engelmannii | reverse complement strand
ATATGAAGATGCAATCTTTTCATTTCGATGAAATCTATGCTATGAGAAGGAGAAAACATTTATCATTCCCATATGCACATGTCCCAAAGTCTATTAAACTCATCAATATCAATATTCTCAAGAAATGAGAAAAAGGTACTAAACACCAATGCACGATTCATGGCCCCCCCCGGCCATGAGGGGGAATTTTTTTCATAATTTAAGATCAAAAAATGCCAAGAATCATGCAATTTCGCTACTTCAAATGCAAGGATTCCCCCAATCTAAAACAAGAAATTAAATCTTTTTGTTCCAAAAATTTCACTAAAAGCAATAATGAACTTTGTTAAAACAAAGAAACCCAAACTAGTATTTTCAATTGCATAAGAAAAATGACCTTTCAAATAATAATCAAATGAGAAAAGACCAAGAAAACTCAACTTTCAACCAATCACTGGTTTTCAACTAATCAACTTTCAACCAATCACTGGTTATTAACTAATCAATGGTCCAAGAAACACTTATAAGGCAATCAAACTGATCTGGGTAGTTGAAAATACCAAAACTCAAATCCAAATTTTTGAAAAATTGAGTTCGCAGGCAGGCAATATTACATAGTGCGAGAATCACTGATTCTCGCAGGTGACCCTTGAGCAGGATGCGAGAACCTCGCACTGAAACCTAAAGGCAGAGTGCGAACTCTACCAATTATCGTAGGCTACAATGAAGTACAGTGCGAGAATGCCTGAACATAGTCAAAATTTTGAAAAATGAAGCAAAATGTAAAAAAGCTTCTGGACCCAGAGGGTCTAACAGGATATCCTGAAGACTCAGAGATTGATAGGAAAGGAGAAAAGTGAAACCAGAGCAAATGGCCATAGAAAATATCAAAAGCCACAAATAAAATGGGATCTCTCCCCAGTGGAGTCACCAATTTTGTTATTGGATAAATCCGTAAGTGCAGACACAAACCGATCTCCCTAGATCCACCTGGATCTAGAACAAAGCAAGACAGAATATGACTCTTTCCCTAGATTCTAACCATTGAATTAAATAGGAGGCAAGATCATTTGACATACCTTATTATCGCTTCCTATTGTCTTTGTTTCTCTTGCTTCACTCTAGTGCTCTCGTGCAGCGAAGACCAAGACAACACAAACCAACCAAAGTGAAGAAAGCACAATCTATTCAACAGTCAATCTATGTATATGATCAAGGAGTTATACAATAAAGTGGAATTAGCTTTATGGGAAAGGGACATATTACTATATCATATTAATGGAAAGTAAATATTACAACCTGAGCCTTGATGTCGCAAACTTCCTTTCGATGGCCCTTGGCTCCAACACACACACTTGCTCACTGGCATGAAGAAGATCAACTCCTTTGGATGAACTTGTTGGAGTCTCCTAGTTGTTGTAGCATCAGTCCTTCACACAATTCTTTCACCAATTCTCCAATGAATCTTTCTTAACCTTCTTTCTTAACCTTTTCCATGAGAATTCCCTCAATATATAGGAGAGAATGAATTAGCTACTTCGATAAGAATGATCCCAAAATATCATGGAATCCAGTACTAGGATAACCATTCGAATGCCATCTCATCCTTCTAGAAGATTCCCTTCTAGAAGCATCGAGAATTCACCTTTTTCCATGCTTTAGGAAGAGTTCACACCCTAGCAATTCAGCACAGTGCGAACTTCTCGCACCCTAGCTTAAGGCAGCCTGCAAGAATCATGCATTCTCGCAGGAAAATATACTAGTGGCCTGCGAACAGTCCTCAAAAATGTGATTTCTGGAAAGAGATGAAGGTAACTTTTCTCAAGATAAAGTTCTAATGAAGAGCCTGAGTACACCATCATCAATACATCATCATGACGACCAAAATCATGGGTAACACCTGCCTCCTCGCTTCTGGGCTGAGGAGGTGTATTGTGCTAATTATATTCTCAATCACATCTCGACTCGAGTTGTTCCTTCCATGAATTCATTCAAATGATGGCATGGAAAGAAACTCTTTGTTGGCCACCTCTACGTGTTTGGATGTGTTTCCTGGGCTCACATTCCTGATGATTATCGAAATAAATTGGATGCAAATATTCATTCTTGCATCATGATGGAATACTCTGAAGAGTCGAAATCTTATCGATTATATGATCCTATCTGATGAAAAATTATTATCCAACATAATGTTAAGTTTGATGATAATTCTTACAGAGTTAATTTGTTAAATGCCTCCTTTGTATTACTGCAATATGCTCCCTTTGATGATATATTGGACATTGTTTCTCTTTCTCCTCTCTTCATTCCTTCGACTGGACCATCGACCTTTATGCCTATTTGAACTCGACCTTCGATCTCTGAGTCAACTAGTCCAACATATTCTATTTCAAATGGTCCATTGAATGTAGAACCTCTGACTTCTGATCAACGTACTGAAGTGAACCATAGGTCACATGTTTCTTGTCTACCCCACTGGGTTTCCAAGATAATTAAAGTCATTGGAGATGATGTTGGAGATGCCTCCTACAAACGATAGACTCAGAGTCAGAAGAAACATTCCATCATTTCCCCCATGACTCGTGTCCTTAAAACCTATGATCTTGTTACCTACTTCGATGTCTAAGGACGACCCGAATGGGAACAAGAAATGAACATTGAAATTGATTCATTGTCGAAGAATAAAACTAGGGACTTGGTTTCCTTACCACATGGGAACAAAATTTTGAAGTGTTGTTGGGTCTACAGGACCAAATTTACCTCTAAAGGTGTTTTTGAGCGACATAAAGCACACCTTGTAGTGAAGGGATCTTATTAACAAGAAGGCATCGACTACACTGAAAAATTACCCCCCGTTGCAAAGATGAACTCGATTCAATTGATTATTTCCCTTGCTACTCATTTTGGATGGAAGATTCATCAGATTGATGTGAAGAGTTCCTTTCTTCATGGAGACCTATCTGAATAAATTTACATGGAACAACCACCTGGCTTCGTGACAGAGTCCAATTTGGTATGTCAACTCAAGAAGTCGCTTTATGGTTTGAAGAAGGATCCTTGGGCCTGATACGCTAAGATTGATAATTTCTTTCTTAGGATTGGTTTCAAACGATGTGAATCTGAACACAACATGTATGCTCTCCACTCCAATGGATACACTTTGATTTTTTTTGTATATGTTGATGACTTAATCATTACTGGTAATCATAATGCTCGCATCTTTAGATTGAATAAACAACTTGTTGACTCCTTTAACATGACATATCTTGGCACTTTGCATTATTTTTTGGGTCTTCAAGTATTACCACTGTGTGATGGTTTTTTCATTTCTTAGTTTAAATATGTAATGGATTTGTTGACACATTTTAAGATGTTTGATTGAAAGCCTTATGCCACTCCCTTTCACTTTAAAGTGAAGCTTAGCAAAACTTGTCAAACACTCGTCGTTGATGCTATTCTCTATCAACAATTGGTCGATAGTCTCATTTATCTTACTCATAGTCAACCTAATATCTCCTTTGTTGTTAGTGTGTATTCTCGATTCATGTAGGACCCCAGATAAATCCATTGGAAATAAATCAAATGTATTGTTCAATATCTAAAGGGTACCACATAGTTTGGTATCAAATATTTTCGTAGTTCAAATGCGCTAGTTGGCTTCACCGAATCCGACTGGGCTAGCGACGAAGATGACCAAAAGTCCACTTCTGGGTATGTGTTTCACTATAGCACTAGACCTTTGGTGTTTTTGTGTAATAAACATAAGGTATTCTCTCTAGGGACTACAAAAGCATAATATTGTGGTGTTATTCAAGCAAATTCCGAAGCAATTTGGATTCGTCAACTTTTGGACAAGCTTGAATTTCATGTTTAGGCCTCGAATACAATATTTTGTGATAATAAAAGTTCCATTCAAGTTGTTGACAACCCTATTGCTCATAGTAAGATGAAACATATTGAGCTCCATGCTCACTATTTGTGGAAGTTGGTTCAAGATGACATTGTTTCTCTTGAATATTGGAAGCCATGTTTATCAAGATCGACACTTTTCTTGGGCTTTAGAGAGCTACAATTATGGGGGGGTGTTCCAGTAATGTAATTTCACCTCCTGAACCTCTAGAGTTGTGTTTTGATGGGGTAGTGTTGGAACATGAAGCGTTGATGATTCATCACACATCTCTTGGGTTTAGTTAGTCAAGAGGTCAAACCTACATATGGACACAGTCAGTCGGGCGATCGACCAAAACAACATATCAGTTAGTCATGTAGTCTAAGTTCCCATTGGTCAAACAATCGACCAACAATCGAAGATAGTTGGGTGGTGGATCGACGAGCCTTGTAATCGACTACGAGTTGCATGGATAGTCATTCGTATCGAGTCATGTTGAGTCGACATGGTAGAGAGGATTTTTTGGAGTCAAATCTAACCGTCAATGATTATCTTCTGGATTCTATGGGATTCGGTTATTTCCTGAGACTATAAAAGAAGACCCCTTGGGTCATTATCATAATGTGAACTGTGAATTGAGATTGCATAATAGATCATGCAAATCAAGATGTGCAATATGAACTGTGATGTTATGATCACAGTATGTTGTGATTAATTGTTGTAACGATGTCTTTAGACACCACCTTTGTTCTTCAAAAAAAATTGTCCCTCTTCAATTATCTAGAGTATTGTGTTCTTTGTTTCATATCTTGTTCCATTTAATTCACCAACAAAAACAAATTTGTGTTTTTAGAATTTCTATCTAAGTTAACTGAATATGCAAAACATGGGGTTGTTGATGACTCTTTTTTGGACAAGCACCTATTCACTATTTCAATGGAAACACCTTGGTTTGCTAATATAGCCAATTATCTAGTTGCAAAAAAAAATTCTCAACACTTCTCATACAAAAAACATTGAAAGGTTGTGAGATAAAGTGCCAAATATACCTAGATAAAAAGGTACTTGTCTAAGGGTAGACCAAAACACATAATTCATCGTTGCATTATACAGGATGAAGTGTATGATATTATGCATGTTTTCCATGATGACCCATGTGGGGGCTAGGTTTTTGCAAATATGGAAGCTCGTAAAATTCTTCACTAGTAGTATTGGCCAATACTACAGAAGGATACTACAAAATATGTAGCTCATTGTGACATGTGTAGAAGGATAAGAGAGACTACACATAAATATGGGATGCCACTACAATTAAAAATATCCATGGATCCATTTGAAAATTGGGGTTTATATTTTGTAGGGCCCATTGACCCAACATCCAATAAAAAATAACACATACTAATATGCATAGATTTCCTAAAAAAAGGTAAAAGTTAAATAAATGAAGAATGCTAAATAAAATAAGGTGGTAAAATTTCTTTATGAGAACAATTTTACAATATTTTGGGTGCCCAAAGAGATTGTAACAAATCAAGAACCTTAGTTTACATCCAACCTCATTGACTATCTCAACAAATTATACAAAGTTCATCATAGGAAATCAACTACCTATGATTCTCAGGAGAATAGGTAGGTAGAGGTCACAAACAAAGAACTAGAAAACATCCTAACCAAGAAAATGAAGAAAAATAGAGAGGATTGGGCAAGGAATTTAACAAAAGTAGTATGGACATGCAACACAATATAGAAGACAACCGAGTATAGCTCTAGTATTAGGCCTAGAAATCTGTATAAATGTGGAAACTATTACAAGAGTGTCAAGGATACCTGTTGGACATCCTTGGGACAAAAGTGACATTATTCCAACCCAAGAAAACAAGTAGGATTTTCTTTTAGCATATGAAACTATGGAGGACATTGCACAAGGTGTCAAAAGAACCAACTTACCAAACTATTGAGATAAAGTGGCACTCCACATTATTAGGTATGTTACATGTGAAGGAAGGAATATCCTAGAGCATGCCTACAATTTATATTATTAGGTCAATTAAGGTATTTCTCACATCTAAGACTGAAGAAATATCAAGCATTATGAACTTCTTGCTTCAGTCTCTCAAGGAAATGAGTATGAAAGTATAAGGAGGGAAACAATCAACTTTATCCCATCACAGGCTTGTAAATTTGATCATTTGTGATGCACTAGAAAGGAAGCCTCATGAGATTTCATGGGGTAATTTCTTAATGGAAATGTTTTATCCTTACAATTTTTCATAGATGAGGACACAGAACTTGCAAAAGAGGCAAGAGAGAAGAATAAAGTATGGACAAAGTTGGCACCAACACTGAAAAAGAAGAGAAAAAAAACTAAGAGGTTGGAATAGAGATAACATGAGAATCATTGCATTGAAATAATGAATATAGTTCAAGAAAGTGTTGCTACATTATTAGAGATACAAGGGTCATCCCATATAAAATACCATCCTCTTAAGAAAACAAGCACAATAGAGATAGAAAGTACCAAAAGAAAGAATCTGAGATCTAGGACATGGGCCTAGAGATCCAAGAAAGAAAGAATTGGTGAAAACCTCTTACTCCAACACCTAGGTATCTTGTTATTTAATGATTTCCTTACAACAAATCAAATTAGCAGCTAAAAAAAAAATGCATGGTTGAAATATTCAACTCAATAAATCTAGCAGAAGAAAAAAATGGAAACTGAATCATGCAAAACACCAATATTTTTGGGTAGACACCCATGGAAAAATATCAAAGGGAAAACCAGTACTGAGAATGATTTTATTATGCTAAAATTAGGGCTCCTGTAATATGGATAATGGCCCACTGAAAGAAATTCAATTGTAGACAAACCTGGTTGGATGATATGTTGCAAAACCTATTGTACGATTATGTACGACCTCTGTGAAACTGCTACACAGATACCTAGATGATCTGTGTGATCTGTGCAATTGTAAGTATGAAATCCGTGCAATATTCACTACCTATTCCAAAATACTTGTATTGTATGTGACAGATGATCATTTTTTTGTATTGTTGTTTTCTCTCTCCCTTTGACCTGGATCTCTAGATTGAATTCCTTATCCACCTATCCAAGATCTCCTTGATTCACAGTCCTTCGTGATCCAATCCTCTTTGTCTCTAATCAATTCCTCTCGACCAATTTGACAAAATAAGTCTCAAGTGTCTTCCTCCTTCACCCTATTCTTTCTTTTATAATCGTGATTTATAATCTATTTCTAATCTCCAAAGTGATTGACGGTTGAGATCACTTCTCACTCCACTTGAGATTTACATGCTAATTACTTTTAGCATTTCCTTAAATAACTCAATTAACTAAATAATTAATTAATAAAATCAATTTACTTTAATAATTATTTTAATTAAAGTAAATTCAAGGATATAAGGCTTTGGATGACTTCTACATGCTAGACACCAAGCCTATGGAGAAACACCTATCTACTGCTACCACTAGCATCAACACTCCCTATTAGCGAGGAATTTATTTCCCGAACAACCACCTTGAACTGGTTCTCCCTTCAATCCCAGTACAATTTTGAACACATCATACTTCCCACTAGCATCCCTCCAACCCTATTGGTTAGTTGCTTATTGAACACTGGAAGTCACCAAATCGATGACACTACATATAAATGCCATGAAGTTTGGAAACTTCATCGAAGGTCTTCTCTCCCTCAATCTACTCCTAGAAGCCTCTCTCTCCTGATCATCCATCAATGTCATATCATACCAAATTGGTCTCCTAATAGGACTGGAAGGGGTTAACTCCATCTTCCCATATGAAGGTTTACACCCCACAATGGAATTTTATCAACATTTTCATCTTTCAGTTATTCACCCTTCGGAGCCTCCTTCTCCTCCTCCTCTGTCTCTGACATCGATCCATGATCCAAGATCCCCTTGGACCCATGAACAAGTTTACCCTGCAGCCTATATAATATACCATATTTGACACCAATGTTTATTTATATGTCAGGACTAGCTCCCTCTAAACATATGATTACTTGCTCTCTATAAAAAGTAACAACAAAACCTAGGTCCTCCAAAACTGAAACTAATAGAAATTTCTTCTTCATTTTTGGTACATATAACACATCTTCCACCTTGTGAAACCCTCCTGAACCCAGCTAGAACCTGATTGTCCCAACTCCCTCTACACCACACTTGGCATGAGTTCCAAGATCCGCCTATATATTTGAGTCTGTCTCTGACAAATAGGAGAAAAACTCATGTGCCCCAATCATATGAAAAGAAGCACCACTTTCCAAGTACCACGCACTCCTTGAATTGGTGCTGGTAGAGAGGCATGAGAACATTGAGAATTCCTTCTCAAACTTTACTACAAACTCATATAGTTGTGTCTTTGTTGATGATGTTTTCTACATCTTCCCTTTCCCCTTATTCTTTGGACACTGTGATGCATAGCACCCATACTTGTGGCATGAAAATCACTTGATTTTACTCAAGTCCTTCTTCTTCCCTAGCTATGATGATTCTCCATCATTGTTACCCTTCTTGCTAGAACTCTTCCATTTTCCCTTCTTCATATTACTAACAAGAGCCAAGTTATAGTCATTGATTCCCTGCTTGATGGCCTTGGAATCCTATCGACTCTTTTCCTAGATCCAATCATCCCAAATCCTTTTCCAGTCTAGGATATTTTCTCGAGCACAAACTCCTTTGAAAAATAGTTCCCAAGACTTGGGAAGACCATTCAATGCCACATTCATGAGCTTTGAATCCTCCATTTTATCCCCTATGGTTGCAATCTGATCACACACTTGTGTGATCCTCACGATATAGTTGTAAATTTGTTAGATCTATAAATCTGCATCGATATTAGTTTATTCCTTAATACCATTTTCCTATCCATGTTCTTGATCTAGAATAAACTTACCAAGGAATAAAAAATCTCTTTGGCCATATTCTTCTCTACTAAGTGAGGAATTAGACGATCCTTGACTAAATCCAATATGACCCTCTGATCTTTGATCTCGTTCTTGTTGTGATATTCCAAAGCTACTGAATCTATTGGTGGCGTAACTACTCTTTTCACTAACTCTCAAAGGTCATAATCAAATGAAAACGTTACTCTTGATTTCCAAGATAGGAATTTAGATGCTCCATCCAATCTGTCTTCAAATCTTAACGGTGTTGATGCCATCCCTAAACCTGATAATATGCCCTGGAAGTAACCTGCTGCTGAAACTTCCCATGTACTGACCTGTACAGCCTCTGCCCGTGCTATCTGCATGATTGTAAAGATGATACTCACACAGTTCCATCTGACTTGTGTATTTCTACCCACGATGTTATTGCATGACCTATAAACAAATAACCGCATTTTTTAAGCGTTTTCATTAAAAATAATTACGTTTTCCTCGGGGATTGACTCGACTGCAGTACGATTGTTTCCCTAAAATTTGTCCTTCGATTTCATCCTTCGTGTTATGGATCTGCTATGGGTATAAGATATGGATTCCCTTCAGAGAATGTGCTTTGATACCATGTTTAAATTCACTTACTCCAGCACTTAGGTCTCTTGTTATCTAGTGATTTACTTACTACAAATTAGATTAGCAGATCAAAAAACAAAAATACATTGTTAAAATATTGAAATCAATAAATATAGTGGAAGCAAAAACTGGAAATAAAATCATGCACACATAAACACCAATAGTTTTTGGTAGATACCCCTAGAAAAACCTTGGAGGGAAAACCTATGCTGAGAATGATTTTATTATGCTAAAATCAGGGCTCCCATAACAGGGGTAATGGCCCATTGATATAAATACAACTCCAAACAAACCTGGTTGGTTGATCTGCTACATAACCTTATGTACTTTCATGTATGACCTATGTGTGATTATTACATAGATACCCACGTTATATGCATGATTTGTTTGACTGTAAGGATGAAACCCACACAATCTACACTACATGTTCCAGAACACCTGTATTGTCTTCAACGAATAATCCTTCTACTATATGGTTTTTTTCTCTTTCCCTTTGACCTAGATCTCTAGATGGAATTCCTTCTCAGCCTATCCAAGATCTCCTTGAATCACAGTCTTTTTTTATCCAATCATCTCCATCTCTAATCAATATCTCTCGATCAATTTGACAAAATAAGTCTCAAGTGTCTTCCTCCTTCACCCTAACCTTGATTTTATAATCGTGAGTTATAATCTATTTCTAATCTCCAAAGTGATTGACAGTTGAGATTACTTCTCACTTCACTTGTTATTTACATGCTAATTACTTTTAGTATTTCCTTGAATAACTCAATTAATTAAATTAATAATTAATAAAATAAATTTACTTTAATGATTTCTTTAATTAAATTAAATTCAAGGATATAATGCTTTGGACGACTTCCACATGATAGAAACCAATCCTATGTGAAAATACCTATATGATGCTAACCCTAGAATCAAGAACAACTCCTTCACTTATCCCTACACAAGGCATGGAAGAGATCCAAGAGCTTGTTAGCATGGAGACAATTGAGTCAAGCATTCACGACTTGTTGGATTAGCTCAAAGAGATAAAAGTAGAGATCATCAAGTGGAGATCTATAGCATAATCCAATGGAGAGGAAACTATCCCCTTAGCACAACATAAACATGTAACCTCTAATTTGCAATAAAAATATCAAATTTAAAAGATGAAACACATAGACATAATCAAATAATTAGAAAATGAAAATTTGACCTTAAGAGAAAAACTAGAGAGATAGAAAGAGAACATTGAAACTAAAGTTGAAAAGATTGTGATCTTAGAAATTTTTATTGCTAGGACTACATAATTTACAGAGGAAATGTTGTCACGATGATCTCCTACTAGAAATTACAATTGTAGTTAAGACAACAATTGTGTAATTTTAATTAACAAAGTTGTTCAAGATATTTTCCTTTCCAAATGGATAACCAAAGATATTTCACTAAAATATATCATAGATGCCATGATAAAGAGAATAATTTCATGTGTGAGTTATGTATGCATACCTATACTTTTTGTCATCCATTGAAATAGTTTCCCAACCCTTATGTGGGAGATGTCCATTTGAGGGAATTCTATCCCTAGATTCAAAATGACGAGAGCAAGGCCATCGAATCCAAAATATACAAAGAAGATGAGATAAACATTAGCTTGTGGGTGAGGGATAAAACTACTAGGATTGGAGATGTATTGAGAAACCATGCTCAAATAATTTTAGATGTGGAGTTGATTCTAGTTTTAATGGATAAACAACATGAATCCATAATGCAATATTAGAGCACCATGGAAAACTTAGGGGATAGAGTGTTACAATTGTGCCAAAATAGGTGGGAGCAGTTAACTCCTGAACTCAAAAGAGAAGAACCTCGAACCCCACAAGGGATAAAAAAAATTCTATACATATCAAAGGTATATATGGACACTATAAAGAAGATGAAGCTAAATTGGATTGGATTAAGATTTAGGTTTTCCCTTTTCCTACACTTCACTCCATCATGGAAATCTCCAAGAGAGACAAAGTTTGAGAGGGAGAAGAAGAACACTAGAAAAATTTGCCCCTTTAAAAATGGTTTAGGCTTGTAGTAAACTTGCCAAAATCGTGTCTAAATTTTTTTAAGGGATTTTAGGACAACTTTTAAAAATCAAGCCCAAATGTCCTGAAAAATGAAGTTTTGGAGGAAATGTTTACAAACTAGCCCCCAAAATTCAATTCTCATGAATTTTAGAGGAGGTTATAAAAAAATAGACCTAAATGTATTTTTAGATGTGGTTTCTTGAAAGAAACCTATAAAATTCACAGGAATTGATGTTTCATGCAATTGAGTTCTTAGAGGCAACTAGTATAAAATTGTCACAAAAAATTCAATTCTCATGACTTCAGGGATAGTTTTAATAGAACAACTCGTAAAAGATATGAGAGTCAAATTTTTGGTAGTGATTTTGTACAAACCACCTCCAAAACTTCAATTCTTATGACCCATAACTTTTTTCAATATTGTTAGACTCCCATCAATATAGATACATGAACATTTGATTTGATCATTTTCTTTCTACTATTTAATTTGGAAAAAGTCCATATATATTGCATTCTCTTCACATATGTGGTCAAGATCATCCAATCTTCATATTTGTACAATGGGGAAACATACTCCATCAACACAACTTCATTTCTATATGAACTTTTTACACCATTAATGCAAAACATCCCCAATACATGTACTGAGGATTGAGCAATATGATATGTGATGATCCCTTGTATTACCATTTGTTTCCCATATTTTTCCATGTATTATTTCTAAATTATCCTCAAAATACCTAAGACTCTCCTAAGTACTCTTACTTTATTGGCCAATCTAGACATTGTTGACTTGTGTTTATTTAAATGAATATGTCTAACTTATTTTCATAAGAGTGTGATAACTACATTGTATTGCAAGTATTTTGAGTTGATTGTGTTGTTTTAGAAAATATGCACTAATGTTGATTGGAAAACATGAGATTTATTGTTTCAATGGTTAGAAACCTTGGAAGTTAATCCCATGGTCACATAACAAAAGGGGGTTCAACCTTTGTATAACTTATCCATCTTCAGAACTCCAAAAGCATCTTAGCTAGGGAACAAGGAAGGAGAAATTTAGGGGATCCTACCATCTTTAATTATGGAAGTGACTACACCAAGATGACAACACCAGGCAGTAGAAATTAATCCATGTGTAGTTTAGTCCCTCAAAATTTCAGCCATAATTTGAATTTGAATTAGATGGGGGAGGCAAAAATAAACATCTAAACTCAACTGTTATGGGTTTAAGAGAAACTATGTAGACACGATCCATTTAATTAGAGTTTTGATTAATGGAGTGAGTTGGCATCCTTCAATGTAATTACATTATTTATATGAATTAGTACATAGGAGTAGGATCCCAATTCCGTTATGATTTGTATTCTTCTATACTAGGTTGAATTGTTTAAGAGCAGTTGTTTTTGTTATTCTAATATGTGTAATTTCTGAAGACATAGGAACAAAGTGTTGATATCAATTTTCTATTCATAAGTGGTCTATGGGGTTCCAAGAACGACCTTGGGTAAGGTTCACTCAAGGGAAGGTCACATGAATCCTTGTTTTTCCATTTCCATTTCTATTTCTATTTTGTGAATCTATTTGCATTTTGGTAGATAATTCATTTTCCTTTCTGATCTAGTTCAATATTTATCATCACTTATGTTTACACTAGTATTTTTAGTCTGATGTGAATTCATGATCACTTCTATCACATTGAATTATAATTATTAGTGCAATGGGTCATGGTATTTATGAATCCTTATGAGAATCATGATTGTTTCTATGTGTATTTTCTTATTTTGATATATAGACAATAATTGTTGACCTTATTCATCATTTTCATTCCACTAGCTTTTAATTCATAGAAAATTTTAGGGGCAAAATTTCTCCCATGGGCGAGATCTAGCCCCTTCAAATTTTGGCAGGGCAGATTTTATATATTAAAAAAAAACCCATATTAATCCCAATTCGCCCCCCTTTTATTTTTAAAACAATATGAATTATACATTTAGCCCAAAAATGGTAGTCGAAATTTAAATATGAATTACATTTTCGCCTTGGAAAAATGGCGGTCATCCTCCCTTTCGCCCGATTTTTGGGAGTAGCCATCAATCTTCCAAGGTTTTATCCCACAATTTATATTTTTCACAAGGCCAGGGACCATGATTCGCCTTGATTTGGGAATGGCCATTGGCCTTAGGGTTTTTTCGCCCATCGATTTGGAGTTTTTACATGAATTCGGTCATGGGCTTCAGAAAACATTTCCCCAATTTGATGGTGATTTAAAATATTAATAGATCCAAGTGATTCAACTTGAAATCTTCATCCACGCCTAGGTTGAAATATTCAAAGGCCAAGTTCCAAGTCAAAAATCTATTGTCAAAATTTGCAAATTACAGGACAATAAAGCATCGAGTTCTTGCCATCTTCTCGGTCGCTATGTGTCAACGTTTCTAGTTGTCAGGATGGCCCCTGTAGCACCTTGATATAGGGTAAGTCATATGTGGATTTTGAGACCTCTCTGCAACTTTTGAAAATTTTCACGACTATGCAGGGATAATCTTAATATCTTATCATATATGGGCTCATGGTTCTCCGCTCCGCTAGTAGCAGAGTTGTTTTGGGAATTAATTAAGTTCATATTCTAGTAGGGATTATCCTGATCAATGATATATCCCACCCAGCCTTCAAGATAGCAGAGGCTTCAGGTCATGACGAGTGATTGTTTGGTTTAGTGATTGGAGTAGATTAGTAGTTATGTGTAACATGTTTAAGTTTTTGAGCTTACCCACAGTTTGGATAAATTACCTGGATGTTTTTAAATAATTCTCACAAGCTAGTGTTTTAGCATGGTGTTTCAACACCATTTTCCCAATGCTCATTACTTATGTGTTTCCACGCACGTCGCACAAGTGTCATCCTGATCAGTGATTTCCAATTAGAGTAGATCAATAGTTATGTGTTTAAGATTTTGAGCTTACTCACAAACTACAATTTGGATAAATTAGCTGGGAATTTTTAAATCATTCTCACAAGATGTTGTTGAAACACGATGTTTCAACACCATTTTCCCAATGCTCGTTTCTTGTGTGTTTCCACGCACATCGCACAAGTGTCATCCTGATCAGCGATAGAGCCCACCCAGCCTCTAGGATAGCATAGGATTCATGTCATGATGAGTGATTTTTTGGGTTAGTAATTAGAGTATATCGGTAGTTCTGTGTTTAAGTTTTTGAGCTTACCCACAGTTTGGATAAATTACCTAGTCATTTTTAAATCATTCTCAAAAGTTGGTGCTAAAACACGGTGTTTCAACACTATTTTCCCAATGCTCATTGCTTGTTTGTTTCCATGCACAAGTGTCATCCTGATCAATGATAGAGCCCACCCAACCTCCAGGATAGCAGAGGCTTCAATTCATGACGAGTGATTGTTTGGATTAGTGATTGGAGTAGATCAGTAGTTCTATGTTTAAGTTTTTGAGCTAGTGGTGCTTTTAAATCATTCTCACAAGCTGGTGTTGAAACATAGTGTTTCAACACCGTGTTTCCCAATGCTAATTTCTTGTGTGTTTCCATGCAAAAATTTCATTCTGATCAGTGATAGATCCCACCCAACCTCGACCCTCCACGATAGCAGAGGCTTCAGGTCATGACGAGTGATTGTTTGGGTTAGTTATTGGAGTAGATCAATAGTTTTGTATATTTTGTTTAAGTTTTTGAGCTTACCCATAGTTTGGATAAATTACCTGGGTGTTTTTAAGTCATTCTCACAAATTACAAGTTGGTGCTGAAACATGGTGTTTCAACACTGTGTTTCACAAATCCTCGTGCTTGTGTAAGGCCCACTCAAGGGAAGGTCACATGAATCCTTGTTTTTCCATTTCCATTTCTATTTCTATTTTGTGAATCTATTTTCATTTTGGTAGATAATTCATTTTCCTTTCTGATCTAGTTCAATATTTATCATCACTTATGTTTACACTAGTATTTTTAGTCTAATGTGATTTCATGATTACTTCTATCACATTGAATTACAATTATTAGTGTAATGGGTCATGGTAATTATGAATCCTTATGAGAATCATGATTGTTTCTATGTGTGTTTTCTTATTTTGATATATAGAMAATAATTGTTGACCTTATTTATCATTTTCATTCCACTAGCTTTTCATTCATAGAAAATTTTAGGGGCGAAATCTAGCCCCTTCAAATTTTGGCAGGGAAAATTTTATATATTAAAAAAAAAAACCCATGTTAATACCAATTAACCCCAATTTTATTTTTAAAACAATATTAATTATATATTTATCCCAAAAATGGAGGTCAAAATTTAAATATTAATTACATTTTTTCCTTCGAAAAACGACGGTCATCCTCTCGTTCGCCTGATTTTTTGGAATAGCCATCGATCTTTTAGGGTTTTCTCCCACAATTTTAGATTTTCATAGGGCCAAGGACTATGATTCGCCTTGATTTGGGAATGGACATTGGCCTTAGGGTTTTTTCTCCAACGGATTTGGAGTTTTTACAGAGGATGCCCTTGATTTGGAGTTTTTACATGAATTTGGTCATGGGTTTCAGAAAATTTTGTCCCAATTTGATGGTGATTCACAATATTAATAGATCCAAGTGGTTTGAATTGAAATATTCAACCACGCCTATCTTGAAATCTTCAAAGGCCAAGTTCCAACTAAAAATTATATTGTCAAAATTTGCAAATTACAGGAGGAGTAAGCATTGAGTTCTTTCCATCTTCTCGATCTCTCTATGTCAACGTTTCGGGTTTCCATCCTGACCCCTGCAACACCTTGATATTAGGTAAGTAATAAGTGTCTTCTAATCCATCTCTTCAACTTTTGAAAATTTTCACGACTATGCAGGGATAATCTTAATATCTTATCATTTATGGGCTCATGGTTCTTCGCTCTACTAGTAGCAGAGTTGTTTTGGGCAATCATTAAGTGCATATGCTAGTAGGGATTATCGTGATCAGCGATAGATCCCACCTAGAATCTGAGATAGCATAGGATTCAAGTCATGATGATTGATTGTTTGGGTTACTGATTGGAGTAGATCAGTAGTTCTATGTAACGTATTTAAGTTTTTGAGCTTGCCCACAGTTTGGATAAATTACCTGGGTGTTTTTAAATCATTCTCACAAGATGGTGTTTCAACACTATTTTCCCAATGCTCATTTCTTATGTGTTTCCACGCACGTCGCACAAGTGTCATCCTGATCAGTGATAGAGCCCACCCAGCCTCAAGATAGTATAGGCTTCAGGTCATGATGAGTGATTGTTTGGGTTAGTGATTTCCAATTGGAGTAGATTAGTAGTTCTGTGTTTATGTTTTTGAGCTTACTCATGGACTACAATTTGGATAAATTACCTGGGCATTTTTAAATCATTCTCACAAGCTGGTGCTAAAACATGGTGTTTTAGTACAGTGTTTCAATATCATTTTCCCAATCCTCATTGCTTGTGTGTTTTCACGCACGTCACACAAGTGTCATCCTGATCAGTGATAGAGCCCACCCAACCTCCAAGATAGCAGGGGCTTCATATCATGACGAGTGATTGTTTGGGTTAGTGATTGGAGTAGATCAATAGTTATGTTTTTAAGTTTTTGAGCTTATGGAGTTTTTGAGTTTTTGAGCAAATGTCATTTTTAAATCATTCTCACAAGTTGGTGTTGAAACACGGTGTTTCAGCACCATGTTTCCCAATGCTCATTGCTTATGTGTTTCCATGCACAATTATCATTCTGATCAGTGATAGAGCCCACCTAGCCTCGACCCTCCAAGATAGCAGAGGGTTCAGATCATGACGAGTGATTTTTTTGGTTAGTGATTGGAGTAGATCAGTAGTTATGTATATTTTGTTTAAGTTTTTGACCTTACCCATAGTTTGGATAAATTACCTGGATGTTTTTAAATCATTCTCACAACTTACAAGATGGTGTTGAAACATGGTGTTTCAACACCGTTTTTCCCAAATCCCCATCCTTGTGTTTTTCCACACACAAGTGGTAGAGCACCCAGGTCCCACCAATCATACTAGAATTCCAAGAAAGAATATAATCCAAAGAATAAGTAATGCAATTCTTCCCACAAAGCTACAATTTCACATTCCTATATTCATTTTAATAGAGAAAATTCCATTCAAATGTATGCATGTACTTGTTTGTATATTGCAGTATCAAGACCATGTCACGCATCGAGATAAGCATAGTTATATATAGTTTTAGATAGATGTGGCATGCCTAGAGTGAGTTTCTGTCGAACAGTGAGAAAGAATGAAAAATCTAATGCATACAGTTCTACAAACACTTCATATGCATCCTCATACAATATTCTAAGGTGTTGGTATTATAATTTCATACAAACATTTCCTCAAGGCTCAACCCATTTCTATAACCTATATCGTATTGTACAATGTATTTCTTACTATGTAGTATGCTAATAACATAAAAATAATGAAAATAGTTATCCATATGGCCATTTTTCACCATGAAAATCAATTAACCAAAATTTTCCATAGTCCACTCCATGTTTTTCCTAAACCACCATATATTACTATTTCAACCCAACTATAACCAAACATATAAGAACCCAGGTCCCAAACCAACCTTACTAAATATATTGTCACTGTTGTTCCAGATTCAGTTCATTGATGTTCCAGATTTAGTAATTGCCAATTCAGTTAAGTTTTCTATCAGTCTAGATTTCATTTATGTTCAGTTACAAAAATGCATGATCTATTCTTAGAGAAGGGCTCTAATCCCTAGAGGCCAGGTAGTTAGTGTGAAAGCATGAAGAGTTGAGTGAGGGTGCAAAGTTTAAGGAGGAGTGTACATGCATACATGCCACAACCATTCTCCAATTGGGATGCATTAACTCAAGCATTGTTATCCATTTGATTAGGAAAAAGGATTAGGGTTTGAGGATTCGTCAGACTTCTTGCATGTGTCCAGTTTACTATTTTCAAATCTGCAAGTTTGTTGTTCATATTATCAGTAATATGTGTATGTAGGTGAATTTACTCTATAGCTATTATTTGTAGGTGAATGTACAAATCATCATCATTGTTTGACATGGAATAGCAGGAAAAATTTAAACATGGGACAAATAACAACATCTCATCACTCATATCATATGACATACAAATTCCCCAACAGAAAATAATGGACCATCGTACTCTGTAACAGTGTAATACATCAAGGATATGGGATAAACCCAATCTGGCAAGCAAAAACATGTGGTAAAATCCACATGCACAATGTCTGACAATTGGGACCTTCCAATCTATCTTTGTATGATTGTATCTAAGACTAAATGTAGCCATACAGTTTCTCATGAGTCATGGAACACACTTCTAGACAAAACAAATTATCAACCTAAAAACAATCTATCACAAGAAAAATAGTTTTTAAAAATGGATTTTTATTGATGTGGCATTATTTTAAGCCAATAATAATATGCAAGATGAAAATGACTTATTGTATGTTGAAGTGATTTATTTTTAGATAAGTATTATTAGTTTTGTAACTTTTTGAGAAGAATTGAGTTCTTAAAACTGATATATCTCTTGCATTTGTGTTGACTTTCCAAATGGATGACTAATTTTATATTATTTTTCTCATGCAGGTTTCACTTTTGGTTTCTAGATCAATTTGAAATTGTAATTGGGAAAATTTCAGTGAGATGTCAAACAACAACTGTGGAAAAAAAATATCAAAACAGAGGGATGTATTTTAATACTTTCAAAAGCCTCAATCCAGGAACCCAGATTATCTTCATGATCAATCTCTTTTGAGAAATACATCAGTGAAAGTCAAAGAGATGTCAACTCTTCTAAGAATGCATATAATATCCATATAATAGATGATGAAATAGGTTCCTCTAGTGATCAAATTGAGATGATTTCACCAGAAATTGACAATAACAATGTTGAAGGTTTTTCCTTGGAAGGCAACACAAACCATTCACAATCATGTAAAAGGATAAAAGATCAATGTGGCATAGGGAAACAATTCCAATCGGAATGGGTCTCAAAATTTCTATTTATTGAAACAATAGCTCCAACAAATGAGAAAGAGGCTTCACAAGAAGTTAGATGCATTATATGTAGTTTGAAACTTGGAAAGACAGTAAAATTGTAGATGAAGTTAGATAAAATAGAGAAGCATGCATGAAAGGTGTATGCTAAGGAAAATGTAAATGGCGAGGATAAATATATTGTCTGATGGAAATATTTTGAGGAATGTCGACATGTCAAATATGAAGATGAATATAATAAATACTTAATCAGTAAGAGAAAACTCGAGGCAAGTGGAGGAACCATCACATCTCTATTTGGAAAGATGATGGAAATAAATTTGTTATCCAAGATGATGCAATTAAGCATTGTATTTTGCATCTTATCTAGAGGTCGTCCTATGACAGATTTTCTAGATTACAAGAACTTTATATCTTTTTTTGAAGTGTCAAATTTTCCATCTTCTCATTAGTTAGTAACGAGTGGTTGGGAATGGGAAAAATATCTAGCTCAAGTAGAAAAGGATGGTTTGAAAGAGAATATTGCAAATGCTAGGTTTTTTTCATTGTCTTTGGATGAAGTTACAACTATTGATAATACTTCATGGATCTACATGAGAATTTATATGGTTAATGATCACATTAGGCATTCATATTTACTTGGGATTAATAAAATGAGGGATAATTCTACAACTCAAAATATTTATGAACTTTTCATCAAGACTTTGAAGGAAATTGGTGTTATGGATCATTTAATGATTGTGAAAAAGTTGGTATGTGTCTGAGCAGATGGAGCAGCAGTCATGCAAGGGAAAAGGAATGGCCTTTGTGTCAAACTACAACTATCAGCTTCACCATTTATGATTAATATTCATTGTATCTCTCATAGAATGAATCTTGCATTTAAAATAGTAAGCAAGTTTCCACTAGTTTCAAAAGTTGAAGATATTGTATGTGAAACTCATGCATACGTTTTTCGTAGTCCGAAGCGATTTAAAGAGTTTCAACAATTTGATGAAGGTCTTATAGATGGAAAAAATCTACTAAAAGATGTTGATACAAGATGGATCTCATTGAATGGACCATCTCAAAGACTATTTAGTGAGTACCAATCCTTAGTAGGGGTGATGTATGAACATCGCTTCAATGCCGACAAAGCTCAAGATCTTCTCTTTCGATTAACTGATATAGAAACATTATTAACATTGGTTGGAATTCTTCCCATGATTTATGAAATGAATTTCCTTGTGAAAATGTCTCAGAGTCACACAATGTATATTGGAGAATACATACATAAAATAAAATTAGCATGTCTTCAATTGGATAATTTGTATAGGATGCCAGATTCTTTCACAGGTCCAGCATTTAAAGGTTGGACTACTATCATCGATATAGAAAACATTGAAAATTATTTGAAGTTTGATGGAAAAGGAATACTATCTATGGAAGTGCGTGGGTATATGGTTCCATTTCATTATGTTAGTAATATGGGACGAATCACTGAAGAGTTCCATGTGTCAAGAGACCAATTCAACAATGTTGTGATTTCAATGAAGCACAACTTCATAGAAATTGCAAAATCACTAGCATCAAAGATAAGGTAATGATTTCCTCAAGATGAATTATTGGAGGACATGTATGTGGCATACCCTCAATATTGGAACCCTAAACACAATATAGAGGCTAAAAGAGTTTACTTTTTAGCAAAATAAAAAAATTCAGTGCACCAATTTGGCAAGAATCGCAATGTACAAGGAGAAGAGATTGAAGGTATATTAGATTCATAAAAATTGTATCTACAAGCCAATATCTTTGGTCAAACAATTTTAGCTCAATATTGTGTTTTTAATAAACCTCTAGAACATGGTGCAATAACAAGATTATGGACTAAATTAGGTGAAAGTCAATACCTAGAAGAAAACATGTCAGAATCTTTCAAATTAACATATTTATGTCAAACCATGATTTTGGGATTGGTGGAGGATGAGAGAATGTTTAGTGCACTATCATTATTGAAGTAAAATTTGAGGAAAAATCTTGATAAACATATGGATACATGTTTAAGATTATATTTAACAAAGCATGACATAAAACAATTTCCATTTGATAGAGCACTAGCTCTTTGGTGATCAAATTGTGATAGAAGGGGAGAATACAACACAACAAATTTATCTAATGAACTTGATATGGAAGATAATATTTTGTAGGCTCATAATAATAGTTCATTTACAAATTTTCTTGTTCATAATATATAAAATGAGGGTCGACATGTTGATGTGAACTAGGATATTAATATACCCCAAGATGCTATCTAAACCAATATACATGAGGGAACTCTTATTTTGACTTACATGTTCCATTGATGATTGGAGTTGTAGAAATAATGAATGGAATGGCACATGTGATGTGATTCTTGTTAGTTTATTGACTTAATTGTTCCTCTATTTTTGGAGTGCATTGGAAAAAGGTAATTCTTTATGGGAGCAAGATTACCATCTATAAATTTGAGATTGCATTTAAGGTAAAAATAGGTTCAATGTTTTGTATTAAATAGTGTAACATTGAAGCTACATTTATTTGATCCAAGCTATTTTAAGTTTCATGTCTTGATAGTTAATTAAGACATTCTATTTTTCCTATCTGTGACCGGAAATGAAGCTAGCATTTGATGAAGTTGAGACCTATCTCTTCACATAGATAGTGGCCTAGTATTAAAGGCTAAATAACTAATTAACAAGACTTTCACTAATAAATCATGGGCTCATTCAAGACTCAAGTGCATGAAACTTGTTGGATTTGTAACTTTGATATCTTAGAAAAATTTAATGGTTTGTTTGTTGTTTTCATTTGGACCAATTTTTCAACTTTGGAAGTTTGGTTTTTTATTTATTAAAGATTGTGTTAGTCCCTTGAATGCTTATAGTTCTCATTTGTGCTTGAATGATTCTTCAGCCATTTGTAGTAGCTTGATTGGTTTATTTACAATATATTATGTTTATTTATATTTTATTTGAGAAGACATGTTGGTATTCATAAAAGGAATGAACCATGAGTTGCTAAGTGAAGAGAAAAATGGTCTATGTACTGGCCTACTAGATTCCTATGTAGTGATCGTAGGAAATCTATTTTCAATGAGACCAAAATTCCTCTAATGAATTTATAATTTGAATGTCATGAATAAAAAAACTTTACATGTAACCTCTCAAAAACAAAATTATGAAAT
Source organism: Picea engelmannii (assembly GCA_009831015.1). Lineage (NCBI taxonomy): Eukaryota > Viridiplantae > Streptophyta > Pinopsida > Pinales > Pinaceae > Picea > Picea engelmannii. Next base: position 304,100 of record ML781025.1, on the reverse strand, counting down.
GATTTCTAATCTAGTCTGGTTATTTCAAAGGTAATAAAGCACAGTATATGCATAAACATTGAGTCTTCTGACACTAATTCATATGATGAGACTGTTATAGATTTCCTTCTAACACTAATTCATATGATGACCCAAGTTAATCAATACCTACTCAAACTCTAATCATTTCTAAGACTGTTATAGATTTCCTTCTCACCGAACAATTCTAAATCTAAATGTTGAATTAATCCTTCACCACTAAACCACTCCTTGCAGAAAATAAAACACTTAGATGAAATGAATTAAAATATATATATTACTTTTGCAAGAATTTAAATCCTCTCAAAATATCTACTCTATGATTGCATAAATAAAATTCTCACTTCAAAGAAATTGTAACTTCATTAAATCACAAATCTACAATCACACCTCCATCTAGATCTGGCTCAACAATAAACAATGGAGAACTTAATCTATGATATCATTTAGTGAGATGGTTGAGATGTAACAACAATACTAATTATCAAGTGACAAGGACTAACTAAACCATTCAGGAAATATTACACTTTCAAGATAACAAATTGTTACAACAACAATTGCAATCTATTCAGCAACATCGATTCAAAAATAATTATTGCTTCAACAACATTAATCATACAGACTGCAGACAAAGGTTAATTTGTTGATTTATCATGTGATATGCATAGGAAAAGAAAACTAACAATCGATTGATGTGATCTTTGTGTGGAGGTGGGCCCTTGCCTCCAAACAGAGATGCATGTAAAAAAATTAAAAAAGAATTAATCACTAACATAAATTTAGTTGAACATTTCCACTTCTTATTAAGAGATTAAATTTCTAGATACAATGTTAATTCTCTAGTTCTCAATGGAAAAACAAGGACTAGCTCCCTAGCATAAACACTTTGTACATATTTTAAACCATGCCTTGTTCTCATAATAGAATGAAACTACATGTAGTTCGAACAGTCTTGATAATCTTTCGATTCTCAAGCTATTCATAACTTCTTAAAATAGATATTGTTAATATTACAATAACAAAAATTAGAAACTTAGAAATCAACACTCCAATTGTTATCAATTGTTGTGGCAAGTTGAACGATTCCCTAGATAAGTTGTGCTAATTTCAGTCTCTAGAATATCGCCCTTTGCTAGTTGGATATGTTATATCCATGAGGAGATTCAATCCATGGTGCCATAGTATTCTTCATGTGTGTTTCAGTCAGTTGTTTCAGCCAAGTGTTTTAGCACAGTGTTTCAGCACCAGCTGGAAACATATCTGCATTCATTCTTATTAATTCATCAATAATTACCCAAATTAGGAAACATCATCCTAGTTTACAAGTACTCTATGAATTAACATAACACAATTATCAATAAATAATGAATTGTGAATTGTACCTGCTCCAGCGACCAAGATTTATGTTCTCATAGGAAATGTAAACAATAGGGTCCAGGGATGAATTAATACAAGAGAATGAGAAATGATAAGGAAAAAGGGGAAATTTTAGCACCCAACATCTCCCCCCAACTGCACCATTGCATGTCCCCAAGCAACTTCACTCACTCAGAATCGTATTCTAAGTCGGGGCATGAACTTTTCCAATGCAAATTAGAAATATTGCATAAAGCTAAGAACCCAAGACAGAGCATGTTTAAAATTTTCATGACTATAGGGATCCTTGGTCCTCAAGTCCAAAGAGGATGATTCCCATCTAAATCCGCTACCTTCTAGTGAAAAAAGTTTCTGATCATTAATTTTTTTAACACAAGAATCTATGACAAACCTTTGAAGGTTTGTCACTTTTCTAGTCCTGTAATATGAAGAGAGTAGATGTCGATGTATATTAAAAACAATAACAAGAGTACAGGGTTCACCCCTAATCCATAATGTTGCTTCTTCTTCATTCTTATGATTTGTGTGGAAGCAATTCCACCATTTTTATTGATTGTTCACAAAATAAGTGAAGGCTCTCAGGTACACATCTCCTACATAGGGAACATGATTAAATTTTATATCCAACAATAAGGCTTGTTCATGCAAATAAATCTCACAAAAGAAATGTTGATCTAAGAAATCACTATGGGAGAAAGTTTCTAAAAACTCAGAGGCACTGATCATTTTATAAGGCCTTCCTTCTTAATAGATTTAAGCTTAAAAAGAGTTAATTTTTCATGAAGAAAGACTAAGTATGAGGGAGAAGGGCTTATAGAGCTCAACAACTCTTCTTCTAACAAATACATTTGATTTTATCATGTTGCAGAATCTGGCACTTAGCTTGCAGTTTCTTCAACTCTCCCAATTACTTCTTCATTTCTTCCCATTTAAATTTCTGAGATGTCAAAAATTCAATGTATTTCTCCCTGAGGTCCTGTATTTCCTTTTTGTGGGCTGGAACAAGAATCATTCCTTCTCCAAACATGGCAACTTGTTTCTTACATTTATCAATCTCTGCCAACAAAAAGATATTATTATCTTCTGTGTCATGATGTTCAACTTCGTGTTCATCCTCATCATTGATTTCCATAAGAATTGGAGCTTGTGTCATTGGTTCTTGTGTAACAATGAATTTATCTGGTTGTGGTAATTCCTCTTCCTCAACCACTGGTTCTTGTGTGACAGTTTCTTCTTCCGTGGACTCATAAGATTGTTGATTTAAATTAGGTACTGTTGTTTCTTGTGTAGCAGTGGTACTCTTAGGATGGGTTGGTTCATTATTCTTATCCATCACTAGTTCTTGTGTTATAGTGACAACTTCCTGTATATCCTTATTATACTATGTATTTAAATCAGATACCACTGGTTCTTGTGTTACAGTGGCATTCCAGTCTTATCTTCTTCTTCCTTAGCCATTGGTTCTTGTGTGGCAATGGCTTTATTTCTCTATGTTGCCTCAGCCAGCTCTTTCTATCTTCTTATTAGTCCCAAAGTTGAGGGCTCAAGAAGGGTCGCCTCATACCCAACCAATATATAAATATCCCCACACTCAAGACACAAATATTCCTTAAATTTTTCATGTGTTTCATCCTTCTCCTATGGCACAATCTTTCCTCCTAAAAGATGGGTTTCTTGCACTAATAAATCCATATCATGAGGCAGAGGCCTTTGGGATCCATTTTCTACTTTTATCATTTCTAATTCCCCTGTAACCCTATGAACTTCTCTTTTCAATTGATCATTCTCAAATAACAGGGCATGAATGTGATGTTTACCTCTTTAAACAACAGGTTCTTGTGTTTCAACAAATCTTTGATTTGGGCTGAGGTTGCCAATTGGTTCTTGTCTTATAGGGAAAACTTATTGTTTATGTTCATCACCCAATGGTTCTTGTGCAACAGTTGGTGAAAGAGGACGCATCACAAGAATCTCAATTTATGCTATTTTCCGTTTAGTTACTTCTGTTGTGACAACAACCCTGGTTCTTCTCCTTGTACTTGGGAAAGTTTATGGAAATGTTGGCAATCGCCTCTTCCTCCTTAATATCTATGGCATTGTTTGGGGAGGTTTCTCTGAGACAATTTCAA
>ML781025.1:271644-300526 GCA_009831015.1 Picea engelmannii | reverse complement strand
ATTCCTCCATATGCACTCCAAGATCTTCCATATGTACATCTTTTGCAATCATAACTCCAGGTATATCCCTCATTTATACATCACCACTATCCTGTCCTACTTCTCCAACAACATTATCTTGTCCCAAATCCTCATTAATTCCTTCTCTTTCCTTTATTTCTATGTCTGGAATACTCCTGTCACTACTTCCTTACTCCTCTTCTAATTCATTTCCATCATTTTCATCAACTTCTACTGCTCCCTTGGAAATGAATTGATCCCATGTCTGGTTTTGTAGTTCCAAGGCTCTCAACACTATTAATTTTATCAGACAATGGTGTGTGACAGAACCTTGGGGAAAACAGGATTATCTTACATAATGTGCCATATTATGCAAAGATTCTAACAGATAATAACGCATATTTATCAATGAGCCATGATGAAGGTGTGACAGCAAAAAACAATCATGTGTGTAAACAATCTTGTACCTACCTTCACATGTAATATATTTCTTCAAGAAAACAACAACCTAGTCCCAAGGTTGAGGTAAAGACTCTATTGTTGTGCCACATCCTCTAGGTTGCACTTGATCTCCTTCCTCCAAGAAATTGGTATTTTCATTAGGAATGGTTGTCCTTTGTCCAAACCATTTTATGTCAGTACTGGGAATCCCTGTAATGGAGGATATAAATTCCTCTGTTACACTAATATCCAAACCTATAACATGTGAATGGGTTCCTGTTAAATTACAAGTGAATTTTAGGGAAATATCAATGTCAAACCCGTCCAACTGCTCGAAATATTATACCCACCATGTGTCTTCAAATATTATGTATACTTCTAGGCACTGATGCAGGGCATCGAGGGTTATTGGTTCATGACGGATTACAAATCCTCCCATGCTGAACATTCTTCTATGTAATTAGTTGTTACAGTATTGAAAAGGAGTTTCAGGTTCAAAATTTCCAACACAGAACCAGGAGCTTCAACATGCATTAGCACACAGGAACAATGGAAGGATATGTGTTGGTATTTTTGGAAAGGTGGCGGTGATTCAAATTTCATGGGAAAAATCAACCTAACAACCATGTTGATTGAATGTTTATGGCAGTGATTGCTTAATTTATTCAGGGATGATGGGATAACCCCCAACTTGAACTGACGGTATTGGTCGTTTGTTGGTGATGTGGAAGGGCATGGAACAATCATTATTTCACTGTATCATGTCAAACACATGTCACAGTGACCGGTCATACATGTAGGTTGTAAACCACAAACACGTACATGCGGCCACTGACTGGTGGCAAGCAAAGTCTGAAGTGGTGATTAGGTTCAGTTGTCCAATCAATGTTATCAACTTATCAATACCTTCCATTAATAGATACTTATTACTGGTGATCATGAATAAAAATGGTGGAGTAACTCTTCCAGATGGATATGATGGAATCGGTGGGGCCATGGCCCATAGTCTTCTTTGTGAATTTTTCAACACGGTGTTTTAGCACTAGCATATATGCATTCATTCTTATTAATTTTTCATAGTCTTCTTTGTGCGTGCAACATGTTTCAGCATGGTTTTTTAGCACCAACATATCTGCATATATGTACATCTCTGTGGTTTACAGGTATGATAGTGTAATTACCAAAATTAGGACTAATGAAATATCATCCTAGATTGCAAGTTAACTATGAATTAAGTTTTAACATAACACAATGTTGAATGAATAATGAATTGTACATGCTCCATGATTGATGTTCTCATAGGAAATGTAAATAACAGGGATGAATTAATACAAGAGAATGAGATGAAAATGGCATGGAAATGATAAGGAAAAAGGGGCAATTTTAGCACCCAACAATGTCTCACTTGAGTATATTAACATAGTCTTCTTCGTGCGCGTTTCAGCATGATGTTTCAACATGGTGTTTCAACACCATCATATCTACATTCATTGAACATTCTTATTAATTATGCATAGTCTTCTTCATGCGTGTAGCGTTTTTCAACCAGGTGTTTCAGCACCATCATATCTGAATTCATTCTTATTAATTCTACATAGTCTTAATTGTACGTGGAGCATGTTTCATCCTAATTCAAGTGTTTTAGCATGACATTTCAGTACCAACATATTTTCATATATGTACATCTTCGTGGTTTACAGGTATGACTGTCTAATTACCCAAATTAGGACTAAGGAAACATCATCCTAGATTACAAGTAAAGTATGAATTAATTTTTAACATAACACAATGTTAAATGAATAATGAATTGTACCTGCTCCAAGATTGATGTTCTCATAGGAAATGTAAATAATAGGGATGAATTAATACAAGAGAATGAGATGAAAATGGCATTGAATAAGGAAAAAGGGGAAATTTTATCACCCAACAATGTCTCAGTTGAGTAGGTTAACAAAGGTATGTGGTACATGAATCTTGATTCCTGACAATGCTCTAAGCATTTATGGCTTCTCAACTAAATTCTATAAACAAGCCTAGAACATTGTGGATCTAGTCAATTTCATAGAGGGAAAACATAAGGAAAGATAAGAGATGTATATATTTAGTGATATAAGCATAGATATTTTTAGTGCTTGGCATATATATTTAGTCTCCAAAATGTCCTACTGACTACATTGTGTAGGTGAGCACATGTGACATAACTGCTCTGTTTTGTACCATATTTTCTTGGAATACTCCAAAGATCAAACATTGATTTGAATTTATTTAAATTAATAGACTTTTAAAAGATTCGCCAAGACTTTTAAAAGGTTTTATAATTATGTGAAAATTCTCCATAATTTCACAAGATTTTATAATTCCGTGAAAGATTTGCCCAAATTTTACAAGATTGTATAATTTGGTGAAAGATTCGCCAAAAAATTATATATCTATATTATATTATTTATAAAATATCCTTCAAACTTTCCCACGTGTCATGGGGATTCACCCATTTATTATACATATAAACTTAGGGGGGGGTTCTTAAAAATTTCCCTGTTTTCATTTCACTAGGACTCAGTACTACTCCCATTCAAATTCTAACAAGTGCACAAATATATGGAGTTCAAAACCATTACCCTAGGTCATGTAGAATGAAGTTAGAATGGTCTACCCATAACCATTTATTTATCTTAATACAACATCATTAGGATCAAACTTTTGTAGTTTTTCATATACATTGCACAACACCTCATACATTCGTATGATCCTTGGTTAAAAATTTATAGTGAGTAGTGGAACACAACACCTCATTGATGTAATTATGTTTCCCAATAATTTTTGGGACCATTTCTCGGGAGGTTGCTAAAAATTACATTAGGATAATATAATATAAAAAAAAAACATATACATTGTAGAAACATTTGTCATAGTAAGTTTCAACCTTTTTAATTTCATAATTAAGTTGCAGGAAACGACATAGGGTTCAGTAAGGATGATTCCTACCAAGAATTTGTATTTTTGGTGCAGACCAAGTAGAGACCAATGGCCAAACGTATAAACAATAATATTTGAGAAATTCTAATCAACCCATTAAAGAAGATCCAACAAACTATCTAACATATTATTGAAGAATTTTCTAGAGGAATTGATGAAGGAAAGAAACTTTCTAAAAGTGTTTTACATATCCTTTTCACTATGAAATAAGAATTGAATCTAGAGAGGAGTCACCATCCATGAATATCATGACATATGAGAGGGAAGATTATTCTAATGTTTTTCAATCTAGTTCAGGGAGCTAATTAAGAAGCACAAATGAAGAACATAACTCTTTATATTCTTCCCCGTGTCTATGGGTTGACTACTGAGGATCCTGATGCTTTTCTCTTTGAGTTTGAAGTTCTCTTTGGAATTTATGATTACAGAATAGATGTGTAGAAGTTGAGGCTTTTCTCATCCACGCTAAAGGAAGCAACATTATGATAGTTTATGATTTTATATGGAAAAAATATCAACACTTGGGATGAAATGAAACAAACTTTCATTAATAAATATAGAGATGACGAGGAAGCCAAAGACACCAAGGATGAGATATTCTAAATGATACAAGGGGAAAATGTATCATTAGAATATAATGGAGAGAGGTTTCAACTTAGGTACAATAGGGATAACACCTTCACATTAGATTAAGAATCTCTCAAACTGTTGCTTCTCAGAGGTGTGAGAGATGATTGTATGAAAACTTTAATCCTCCTTACAAATAGTGATATCTTTTAGCTATCTTATGACGAAAAAAAAAAAACAAGTTTCCAAAAACTATTTTAGAGATACAAATTTAAAAAGTTGCAGAAGTGTTGTTCCATGGTCATCAAGGATAGCAACAACAAATATTACAAACTTTGAAATTATATCCTTACTTGAATACATGAAAACTACTATATTGCATTCCTTGGCTATGCAATTAGATACTATGTAGATAAAAAAGAAACAACAAGAGGTTGAAAACGATTTCACTATTTTTTCTCTAAATATACAAGGAATCATGCCAGGAATAAGTACCTATTAAAAATTATATAAGTTTGTGGGATTCAAGAGGAGAATCATTAAACAAGCTAATGTTTATCTCTATCTATATGAAAGGTAATGTACCAAGGAACAAAGGAGAATATGGAGTAGTCTACTTCATCAATAAAAAAATAAAAATGTCAACCATGATAGTTCCAACAAGGTATGCCTTATTCAAATCTTTAATGTTTTAATTATATTTATAATACTCAAATGTATATTCCTTGTAGATCTAGTAACCCTTTAGCCAACCAAATTGGTAGATGAAAAATCAAATGACACAACCATGGCAATATCATCCTCAACCTCGATCTTTTCCATTTTAACCTTCACAAAAAACATAAGGTCAAGGGCCTAACACTCCACTGCCTTGGAGACTTCAAGGATATCAGCCTTGTTGACACCTCCTACTCCTCATACACAAACAACTACCTAGCAGGAACTTAAACAACCACAAGTTCCTGCCTAACCAACACCAAACCCAAAAAATAGTCATGTTTGAAACAAATATACGATAATGAGATGGGAAAATATTCATCCTATTAACTAAGTTCCTTGAAGTTAAATGAATTAAACCTTTTCTCATGGAAAGTAGTGGAAACCTCTTTGCCTCCTCTAATCATTAAGCTAATAGAAGAAGATTCACTTGAAGACCAACAAATTCAAGATCAAAATCAACAACCCTCTCAACATGATACCCAATAGAGACACCCATATTATCTAAAGAGGCTGAAAAAAAAAAAATATGCATGCAATTGAAAATGAACTTGTAGGAGTCCCCGAGGTGTAGGACATTCGGTGACAGAGTGTGTTGTTAAGGCACTATGTGTTGTTAAAGTCACCGGTTAGAAACCTGCGGAGACAAAAAATCCAACCATGTTAAGGGTTGGTGTGGCTCAGGCTGGGTGCGATCCTCGGATGATTTTGGCGGCTTAGATGCCCTTGATTCACGATTTCTCATCCACATGCTAGTCTCGCAGGTCACGGACAAACTAGAAAACAAAAAAAAATGAACTTGTAGGAGAACTGAAAAAATCTATGTTAAAATCCTTCACCTACAAGTTATAATATTAAATGTCTCCATTTATGATAAATTCATCAAGGATCCGTGCATAAAGAGGCCTAGAAGTAAGAAAAGAGATCCAACCACTATTAATGTTGTGGATATCTTGTTGACCTCATATTAGAAAAGATCCTTACCTCCAAATACTCTGATCTAGGGAGTGATGTAGGGGAAGTTTACATAACAAATGCTTAATAAAAAATACCTTGATAGATTTGGGGGTAACAATCAATGTGATGACCAAGTACATAGTGCTTAAGTTAAATTTGAGAGAAGTATGGAGAGATATAGAGAATATCCTTTAGCCAACAGAGAGGTCTATTGTTAGCTTAGAGGGAATGATAGATGATGTCATATTCCCTATAGATTCATGGTAGTATCTAGTAGACTTCATAGTATTTCAAACCAAGGAAAAACTCAATGGATATCCCTTATACATGGTAGACCATTGTTAGCTACAAAAAATACATACATTGGTTGTAAAACATGAGATATGACCATTGGACATGGTCAAGCATGAAAGAGACTCTCTCTCTACACCCCATGCTATGCCTCTTATTAAGATTGAATTATTATTGTCAATAGAATAAAAGGATGATGAAATAATTCTTTGGAATTACTATATAGCATGTTCTCACTATTGATAATGTGTTAGTATTGAAACGTGTAGACAAGGGCACATTCATTTTAAATTACATGCAAAATTTATGTCCCAACACTATCTAAGTTTCAAACTACCTTGACAATGAGGATGAGAAAGACCAAACAAAAACATTAAAAACAATTCAACTCTATTGGAAAGAATTATTCACCACCGGTTAAAAAACAACAACAACAACAATTTCTTAAGATAGTATAATTTTTTCCTGCAAAAGTTCGTAAAATCAACAGGAAATTAACTTTTGTCGAGGAGGAACAATAGTTATTCCGAATGTGTTATTTTAAGGAGAGGTTCTTCTCAACTTTTTGTTATCTATCCATGACCAATCAAACACGGGCATGTGGTCATCATCCATGATTTGTCTTTATCTGATCTTTTGTCCATGTGTCTGCTCCTTCATTGACTCCAAACTGTGATTGCTCACTGACCCCAATATTCTTTCTTAATATCGTCTGCTTAACTAGGATTTTTTTCCTACTCCAGATTGTACCCTATCCTTCTTCACCTAGATCTTGGAAGGAACCTCCAGTTCCCTGTCGCAGTGGGGGCCATGGCTGGAGATGGTGGATCAGAAAGCCTTGACGAAGCCAGAGTCATGCTGCTTAGGTGTCTTCTCCCACACTTGATGAAAAACTAGTGGGAGCATTTAAGAAGCCGAGGGAAGAGGTTCTGAAGATCCAGGTGACATTTAGCAGGAGCAATCTCACCAAGTCCATCATAGAGCCCTCATTCATCTAGAAATATGAAAATCCTATCAGGGGAAGGTCACATTCTTTTGTTAATGTTTAGGAACTTTTTGTAATGTGATGTATGATTGAAATATGAAATTTTTGTTTCTATAGATCATTTGCTATGTGTTGGAAGCAGAAGAATCATATGAATTCTAGGAGGGTTTTTTTTTTAATTATATGAACGTTTTCACATGATATCTTTGATATTTATATTAAGCAAACCTTTTAGCATAGAAACTAAAGTGGATTTTGTTTTTTTATTTTTTAGAAGGAATGTAAGGCACGAGTCAGATATGTAAGCTCTAACCCCATGGATAGGGTTGAAATTGTGGTAAGACAGTTAGAGGGTGTCATCTCTCTTATTGAAAAAATGCACATGATTGATAAAGCTTCATAAATGCACAACATAAAGCACAATAAGGGACCTCAGACAGATCCACCATTGAAGGAGGAGGGAAGGAGGCCCTTCCCTGAACCATATGCTTTTCTCAAGACACAACAATAGGTGGAAGAAGAGGAAAATGTGATGATGTGTGAATCATCATATACGAGACTATTGAGGATAAAAGGCTATTTTCCTACGTGGTACTATCCACACCCATATCATGAAACAAATTGATTAGATTCAAAATTCCATGTTTTTCATTGCTTTTGGCATCCATGTATATATGTTATTAGTATATAGGGTTAGCTAAATCGATTAGGTTCGAGCAGATTATTTTAAATTAAAATTCAGTTGATTGAAAACTGTATATCCTTGTACGCTTTAACAACAAACATATGACCAATTGTACAACTAAAACCCTTTGTTCATTGTTGATATCATTTAGAATTCGATGAATCGATACTGTATATACAATTATTTCCATGAGATGTATGAACCTAGGCTTGAACACAAGATTTCAGTTGGTCATTTCATCAAAGTATGCAATTATTTCCATGAGATGTATTTTTTCCAAGATGTATGATAGTTTCCTTAAATGCAACAAAGGTTTTTATTTTTTGCATAGCTTGAATATTTGGAGAAGTATTTGCATGATAAAAAAGGAAAAATAAAAAAAATTCTTTAAAAACTCTTAGCTATCTTTGGTGCCAAATGGAGGATCATAGCTCTACTACTTCCTCCTATTTATCATATCTATGCCTCCATCCATAAATTGACTTACTCTCCTCTCCATATTTATCATTAAAATACCTAGACTGGTAATCCTTGGGTGGCATGTTCCAGCTAAGAGGATTGGTCTCATGCCAATGTACATGTTGAGGCTTGGGATGATACCCATGTGGAGGTTGTGCCTTGGGATTCCCATAATTGAATCCACCTCCACCACCATAAGTGGTTTTGGCACCCAAATTTCTGTGTCCAGTTTTGCATGCGCACATAAATGAAGTTGTGCATGCTCATTCCATAGTTTTGCGTGCACTGAAGGAAATGCATGAGGAATTCCATAGAGTGTGCATTAGACTGGGGTTTTTTAGCAGTACACCAAGTATAAAGACTACCAAGTGCATCTCGATTCGATTTTTGTCAGTTGTGTCATAAACCAAGAAGATCCCTTCAAAATCAAGAAAATAATCATTGGGAAATCTCCCAGAATGATTATTTCCCGCAGCACATGGAGACGTGGGGAAGTCAAAAGATGATATGGACAGGCAGTTAAGATTACCCCTAGTGCAGACAGTGTATGTGGAGCACTAACAGGAGCCAAAAGCATGTGAGGTAGTTGGATCATACAAGCGAGTGGAGTAGAGAAGAAAGAGACAATGCTCCCCAATAGCTAAAGATATAAAAAGGAGCTCTAAGCTCAGAACAAAATTTAGTTTGTCAGTGAGGCAGCTCATAAGATAATCAGTCAGAGAGTTTTGAGTTAGCTTAACTATCAGTATCGAGCTCACTCTGAGCATGCTATAATCTTGTGATGTTTTGAATATATTCATGTGTCTATGTTACGTCTAAATGCTAAGGCAAGGCACATGGTACAATATGTTGTATTCCCACTATTTATATAGTAATGATATGAAGTTCTCTGACTGTTCAAAGTAGCTATTCAGTGCATTGTCATTATTTGTTGTGATGGAATGATCTTAATAATAAGGATATGACAGTTCTAATCTAATATGTGTCTATTATGAATGAGTTGAATATGTGTGTTTATTGTTTCAAGTATTAATCCTAAGTAGACCTGATTTACATGGATTCCAATTGCAGTAATGGTTTGTGTGTTTAATCCTTCATCCTCGACCCAAGACCTTATGTTATTTTTTATCTTCTCTACATCTCGGGTGAGACCTTCCTTGGCCTTGGCCAAGGATTGATATGCCTGTGCTTTAGGGTTTTTGTTGGACATTGTTATAGTATAAATTGCCACATATATGTATTTGTGACACAGACCAACCATTTTCCCTAGCTTGCTAATCAAAATACCAACTTCCCTCATAAAAGTCACTTAAAAAACATGACTTTTTCTTATATATGAGGGTTTTCTTTGTGAAACACATGGACATATGCACCTTGCTAGTTTGCAACCCGTGGATGCCCTAAAAAAATGTGAAACATAAAATAATTCCACATTTTCAGGCGGGGATTTCGGTTCGACTCATTTCCCAACCTCCCTGAGCTCGTACCCAATGGAATTCAACATCATTAACATCTTAAGGATGGTATAAATGCACCATTGGAGGCATGTAATAGGAGGAAGAATTCAGGTGCAAGATCATGCTGGAAATATTTAGCAAACTTCCATATATCCCTCCATGCTCTGAGCAACATCCCATACCTAGAAACTCCTTTCCCAGTGTTCCTTCCTTCTCTATATAACTATAGGGTGTGTTCCTATCCCTGTTGAGTTATCCAAGGAAGAGCTTCACTGTTGAGTTGATGCTTGAAGGTATTTGGAGGAACCCAGGGAATTTGGCTCTACACTAGTACCGAAGGTTGAATCAACTTGTAACTACCTTTCTCACGCTGTTGTTAATATAAGAGTTATCTTTCCCTCCTATTGTGTGTTTATTGGTTCATTAATGATATATGTTAATTTATTTCATATGTATTTGAATCTATGCACATGATACATGTTATTTGAATGTATAACTACCTTGTAGAAACGTATTCTTGGTTTCCTATTGTAGGCTAGTTCTGGCAAAGACCGGGAGCACTTCAAGAAGTGAGGGCAGAGATCGACATTGAACGAAGGATTCAAGGTGTGAGGCCTCTCCTTCTTTCTTTCTTTATCTCTCTCTCTCTTTATAAAAGTAGTTATTTATTGTATGCATTGATATAGATGAGGGTAGGTTCTTTCTTCTAAATTTGGTCTTGCTCTGCTGTGACTTGACCCAAGGTCATGAGCGAAAAATCCCTTAATCATAATTGGCGATCATACTAGGGAATTATTTCTCCTAGTTTGGGTCAGTTGTAGGGCGTCTTGTGTGTCCTTTTTTATTTCTATGAGTTTTCCTGTTTTCCGAGATTTGTTGAAAAGACTTCATTATATGGAAACTTTTCCATAAGTTTTTTGGAGTCTCCTTGTTGAAAGTCCTTTTTTTTCCAATTGTACAGAGTTATCCGCTCTTTTATGTTATATTAGTTGTGGATATCCACTTTTTTACTATGTATGACATGCGGAAATCTGCGAGTCTTAGTTCACACAATCGTGGACCTGTGTGTAATTTTCGAAAAATATTTTCTTTCTTCATTCTTTGGGATATTTAGGGGATTCTTCATTGTCTTAAGTCTTTGAAAATTTCTAAGTCACAGAAAAGATCTTGCTCTTGGTTTAAGGGTGTTCTTAGCTTACTTGTATCTTGGATTTTAAACTGAAATGATTTGGGGGGGGCATGAATTGTGTATCATGCAATTTCTTTTAGCATCTTTTGTTAGTCTTGCTTTGATAGAAAGAAAAAAAAAAAACTAGTTTTATGCTAGTTAAGTCTCTTTCTTTCTTTGCATTGTTTTGCATTGTTATTTGAAAAAGAAAAAGATATTAGCATAGGGTTTTGTTTTATTCTCATCTTGAAAGAATTTCAAAAGAAAATTGAGAAAGAACATCCTTTGTTTTCTTCTTTTTCTTTTCTCTAAAGGTTGCATTGTCATCTTGCATTGGAAATAAGAAATTTGCATTTAATGGTTTAAAGGATTGTTCATGCATTTTCTTTTTGAAGATCTTTTTCATTTGAAGAATTGGTGTAAAGTTCTTTTTTCCAGTGTTCTTATCATTTTCATTTTTGCAAGAGTCTCACACAACATCAGTTGCACTTCCATACCCTTTGAGTAAAATCAACCACTAAAACAAATACTAAACTTAAAATGTACTAGACTTTGTTTCTAGGGTTCACAAACAAGTTTAGGGTTAAGGCCTTGGTTTAGGCTGGAGAGTTAATTTCTCCAAGGCAAAAAAAAAACATAGGAGTAGGAGTTAGGGAGAGTCTAATCCAACTGTTGTATAGGTGTGGCTAGGAAAATCCTCTCACACAGGAGCTAAGAATGAGGTCGCATAAGGGAGAGCCAAGGAGATTCCCCTCCAAATCTCAACCAAGCATAGTGGAGAGATCGTATATTGGGGGTTTCATTAGTGCCCTTACCTCCATGAGAAGTAGTGCTTTCGAGGCTTCGAGATTTGTTACCCTACCCATACGTTCGATCCCAACTATATTTTGTTCCCCCAGATGCCAACTATGAGTTGGTAACCTTAGTTTCTCTTCTTAGGGATCTCATAGGTGACTGCAGCGATTTGTTGTGGTACCTGGGGCGGATTTCACATCACACTTTTCAGTACTGTTGGAGGGTGCCCTGCGAAGCAAGGGTACTTGCACCAGATAAGGCTAGTGAGTGGAGGTCGGGTTAAATACTTCTCACTCCTTAGTTCGTTGTGCCATGATACTTAATCAACCCATTCCTTCGTCTGGAAGGCCCCTTTCCACTTTTTCATCTCTTTGATGACTATGACTTTGTATAGTTGGCCTTAGGTTGTTTCAGTATCACCTCTTTTGGATCATTGATTCAGGTTGGTTGATCAACCGCTCCGCTGGTGGGGAAGGACCCATGGTATTTCTCTTGAAAATGTGGAGGTGTCTCCTAGAAGGCATGGGTTTTTATACCACTGGTTCATCAAAGTCAATGCATGAGGCTTTTATGGACATGAACAATTCGACAAGGGAAAAACATGTTCATAAGAAAGTCAAGGCCAATTTTTTTAGGATACCAACCAAGGGACCCTTTCCTAAGGGGATTCTTGTGCTTTTCCTTTATTTGGAAACGTCGGTGCCCCCTTGATGGCCACTTTGAAAATTCCTGGCTTGAATGTAGGACTAGCTAGTAGCGGTTTGGTTTTGGACCACTTCAAATGTCCTGAATTCTCTTGATTCTTCTCAGATAAGCACCTTATGTCAGGGGCATCATACAGATGTTGATCCTTCACCCTCTACATCTGCAAAGTATACTTCTCCTCCTTCTTCCTCTTCTGGTGAAATTCCGACTACTATTAACCAAAAGTATAAAAGGAATAGGAAGAGTAAGAGTAAGAAAAATAAAAAGAAGTCACCAACCTATGCTAGTCATGTTGGAGACCGGTCACCAGCCTCTGCAAGTCATGCTGGAGGCAAGCGACCAACCTCTTCTAGTCATGTTGGAAGCACGAGTCTAGTCACTACTAGTCATATTGGCGTTGATTCACCAACATCTGCGAGTCATATTGGAGTCTTGTCACTATCCTCTACAAGTCATGTTGGGGGAAAGAAACCAGCCTCTGCTAGTCATGTTGGGAGCAAAAGTCTAGTGACTACTAGTCATACTAGCGTTGTGTCACCAGCCTCTGCTAGTCATGTTGGGAGAAAAAGTCTAGTGACTTCTATTCATACTAGAATTGTGTCACCAACCTATATGAGTCATGTTGGGGGGGAGAAGCCAGTCATTGTGAGTCATGCTAGAAGCACGAGTCTGGTTACTACTAGTCATACTGGCATTGAGTCACCAAACTATGTGATTCATGTTGGAGTCTTATCACCAACCTCTAATAGTCATGTTAGAGACAAGCAACCAACCATTGTAAGTCATGATGTGGGCATGAGTCTAGTCATTTCTATTCATACTAAAACAATGTCACCAACCTCTAAAATTCATATTGGAGATCAACTACTAGCCTCTGCAAGTCATGCTGGGAGCATGTCACCGGTCACTGCAAGTCATGTTGGGGGCAATGATACAGTTGAGAAGCCTAGATGTATAGGGTGTAATACCAATTTACCTTGTAATCTTTGCAAATGAGACCACCTTACTCATTTTTGACCTGCTATCACCATGGTATGAAGAGCATGGTATTTTTCTGAAGGCCCTTATAGTTCTAAGTCATCTTTGGTTTCCTAACACTCTAGTCAATCGTTGGTTGATGAAGCGGTTGTTTCAATGCACTATTCGGCCGACACCACTCTTGTTTTGGGGGGTGATGTGTCTCTTGACCATGTTGTCTCGCATCTTATTCAACCAATGGTTGAGGAAGTGGTCGTGCCGATGCACTCTTCGGTTGATCCCACTCTTCTCTTGGAGAGCGACAAGTCTAAGGAAGTGACATCATCGATGCAATCTTCGGTTGATCCCACTCTTATCTTGGGGAGTGATGTGTCTTTTGACCATGTCCTTAGAATTTCCAGTTCAATACCTTATGAACAAGGGGGAATTCCACTCTCTTTGAATATGCTCCTTGCAAGTCCTAGGATTGTTTCCTTTGATTGGAATGATCTTGTATAGCCTCACCTTCCTTCTTCTACACCTTTTTAGATAATGGTTGGAGTTAATTCAATAGGAATTCACCGAAGTATTGTAGATGAAGGATCATTTGCAAGTAGTTTATCATCCTCGGCTTGGAAAGATTTGGGTTCTCCCAAGCTTGTGTGAGCTACCAGTGAGTTGTTGGCTTTCGATAGAAAACCTAGCAAATGTCTGGAGATTATTCGTCAATTTACTATCATGTTAGTTGGGAAGACTATCCTAATCAATCTGTTAGTGGTGTCAGGACCTTTAGAATATAATATGCTTCTTGGGAATGATTATGTTTTTTCTATGTTGTGGTATCTATGCTATTTTGTATCATGCATTTCCCAATGGAAGAATTGTCACTATTGATAAACTTTCATTGAATAATCACCATCCTGGTTTGGCTTCAGCTCAGTTTTCCCCTTTGTGTGTTCATAGTGTTCGAGTAGACTCTTCTCCACTATGGGTGAATTGTGTGGCATCTTATCCTCAGTGTTCAGTTGCTTCTGAGAAAGGATATTTACAGTCATGTTTTCCCTATCAAGACAAAGCCTTGACAATTTATTAGGTGTTTTTTCCAATGGGGGCATGGGAGACTTTGCTTCCCCTTATTGGCTCGAGTAATCTAGTGTTTCCTCTTGAGTCTAATCTTATTGTTTGTGATACCTCGATCCCTAATATTTGTGTGATGTCGAGTCCTGATTTCCTGGATTTTGAGTTTCCTTAAGATGAGGCCCTCGTTGAAGATATGAATATGGTTCTTCGACCTCTTCCTCAACTAGAGACTTTACAGTTTGGTTACCAAAGAAGGCCTTGACCTAAGCCTAGCGATGGGCTCTACCTGGAGAACTACTATGCATAATTTGTAAGGTTGTACAGTCCTCTATACATATTATACTTTTAGGGTTTCTTGCTTTCGTGTTTTGTATCCCTTAGCACATGTTTTTATTAAAGGATTCTATATTCGACTTATTAACTTCTCGATAAGTGTTTTGTCTTATATACACGACTTTGGAGACATTTTCTTTCGTACCTTTTCCTTCCATGTCGGTCCGTTTTGATAGGTAATGATCTCAAAACTGACATATAGGTTACATTTTCCCCTTCATGCATTTTTGCATTATTTGTTTCATGTTTCATTTTTCCTTAGAATCGACTCCACTGAGTTGTGACGCGAAACCTTCTTTGTTGTTTAGAAGTTTCGTAATTCATGCGGTAGAGCCTACTTTCCATGGGAATCCTAGCTTAGAATCCCTTTGTATTCTGGTGCTCATGCTGCAAGTTTTTTATTAGGCTCGAAAGTCTTGTTTAGTCCCACCATGACTTTGCGTTGAAGCTGCATATATTCTTCTCAATATTTTTCTGGCCATTACCTAAGGGACTCCCTCTAACGTATGTTGCTACGTATGTCAACACCCTTTTCGGATTCTTCAAACAGGTATTGTGTTCATTACTGGCATATAGAGTAGGTGTCACTCACGCCTGCACTATGCATTTAACGATATCATTCATAAATATGTCATAGGTTCCACCCTATTCATTCACAACATTATACCTTCAAGTTTCTTTAAAGGTTCATTTACGAATGGTAGATCTTACCTCTTCATGGGTGTCCTAGTTAGTACCTCACTGAAATTTTTACACCCATGTTGTAGTTTCTCCGTAGGCTCGGAAGTCCTCTTTAGTCCTGCCATGTCTTTGTGTTGAATCCTCATGACTTCCTCTCAATCTCTTTCTGTCTAATGTACCCATGAGGCTTCCAAAACTGTGTTGATTTGTAATTGCATTGCATATTAACCGCTCACACTTTTATGCATGATGTCGGATTCAGCTTGTTATTGTTGAACCATTTTCTTATAAATTCCTATTAGTTGTTATAATTGCAATTTATCCCTTTGTGACTTGACACATTTATCCCTGGAGGAGACATTCCCCTGAGTGTCCTAATCCTGCACATGCTTCCTTGCATTGAGCATAGGTATGTTCCTTGCGCTTTGGAACTAGTTTTCTTTCCCGCGACACTCGTTTTCTCCATTGTACTATAACATTCTTTTATTCTTTTTTCAGTATTTAATAACATGAAAAAGACAAAAAAATAAAAAAAGAAGGTGGGAAAGTGTCTATCTCTTTTATTGGCAGCATCCTTGTCGCCCTTGAACAAAGCACAATCTTGAGTCAGTATCTCAGTATTTTGGGTTTAGTATGGATTTAGGAGACTCTTTCATGTTGTTGAATACCATCTCCCAGAGTCGGTTATTCTTCCAACCATATGGGGAATTTGTGGATTCCCCCTGCATCACAAATGTATCCCAGTTTATAGTCACGCTTCCTAAGTCACATAATGTTTTGTGCTTTGTTCAGGGGAAGTTTAATCCTGAGTCGACCATTATGCAGTTAGTCTTTGACCTTGTATGTCGGCCTTCCCGAGTCAATCAAGTCTATCTCATCATCACAAGTATCTTTGTTCTT
Organism: Picea engelmannii; assembly: GCA_009831015.1. Taxonomy (NCBI): domain Eukaryota; kingdom Viridiplantae; phylum Streptophyta; class Pinopsida; order Pinales; family Pinaceae; genus Picea; species Picea engelmannii. The sequence goes on along the minus strand of ML781025.1, from coordinate 284,372 downwards.
TACTCGTGCTATTATAGAAGGTCCCCATTGACTTCTTGATGGCGGGTCTTCTCTTATTGACTCCGACACATTGCTCTGAGAGTATGATCTAGATTTACACCTTCGGCCTATTTCCATCATTGATATGTGAGCTTGCACTCTATTAACATTATTTTGACATTGATAAATTCAAAGATCTGGTGGTGGCTCTATCAAGCATTTAAAAGGAATTGCTCCAAGAAGGACAAAGTTCTTGTAGTGCCTTTCATTCAAGAAATTGTAAATCGCTATTGGAAGTGCTAGAATGGAATTGATTTATCACTTATTCTCAACTTGGCAAAGAGGGAGATTTTTTTTGTTTAACATGCTTAGGTTATTATTGTTTTTATCAAATTAAAATACAATATTGGGACTATAGCCCAATCTCCAAGGATAGCAATCGAAGAAAGTTCCAAGTATCATTAGTATTATACAGGTTTTGTTAAAACTATTGGACTTTAGAGGTTTGATTGTGCCCTCGGGATTTTATAGCTTAATCTCAAGGATAGCAATGGAAGAAAGTTCCAAGTATCATTAGTATTATACATGTTTTGTTAAAACTATTGGACTTTAGAGGTTTGATTGTGCCCTCGGGGTTTTATAGCCCAATCTCCAAGGATAGCAATCGAAGAAAGTTCCAAGTATCATTAGTATTATACAGGTTTTGTTAAAACTATTGGACTTTAGAGGTTTGGTTGTGCCCTCGAGATTTTATAAGATTTGGTGGTTTATTTTTATTAGGTTTTGTTAAAACTATTGGACTTTAGAGGTTTGATTGTGCCCTTGGGATTTTATAAGATTTGGTGGTTTATTTGTGACCTGGGGATTTTTTAAGATTTGGTGGTTTCTTTTTATTAGGTTTTGTTAAAACTATTATTTTATAAGATTTGCTGGTTTCTTTTTACTAGGTTTTGTTAAAACTATTATTTTATAAGATTTGGTGGTTTCTTTTTACTAGGTTTTGTTAAAACTATTGGACTTTAGAGGTTTGATTATGCCTTCAGATTTTATAAGATTTGGTGGTTTCTTTTTTTTATTATGCCTTTAGATTTTATAAGATTTGGTGGTTTCTTTTTATTAGGTTTTGTTAAAACTATTATTTTATAAGATTTGGTGGTTTCTTTTTATTAGGTTTTGTTAAAACTATTATTTTATAAGATTTGGTGGTTTCTTTTTACTAGGTTTTGTTAAAACTATTGGACTTTAGAGGTTTGATCATGCCTTCAGATTTTATGTCTGCAAGGTGTAGGATAGTTGGTGACGGAGTCAGAGTGTGTTGTTAAGGCGCTCCGTGATGTTAAAGTCATCAGTTCAAAACCCGTGGGGACAAAAAATCCAGCTATGTTAAGGGTTGGTGTGGCTCTGTCACAGACAAACTAACAAAAAAAAATGCTTTCATATTTTATAAGATTTGGTGGTTTCTTTTTATTAGGTTTTGTTAAAACTATTATTTTATAAGATTTGGTGGTTTCTTTTTACTAGGTTTTGTTAAAGCTATTATTTTATAAGATTTGATGGTTTCTTTTTAATAAGTTTTGTTAAAACTATTGGACTTTAGAGATTTGATTATGCTTTCATACTTTATAAGATTTGGGGATTTTATAAGATTTGGTGGTTTCTTTTTTTTATTATGCCTTCATATTTTATAAGTTTTGGTGGTTTCTTTTTATTAGGTTTTGTTAAAACTATTATGTTATAAGATATGGTGGTTTCTTTTTATTAGGTTTTGTTAAAACTATTAAACTTTAGAGGTTTGATTGTGCCCTGTGGATTTTATAAAATTTGGTAGTTTAGGTTTTGTTAAAACTATTGGGCTTTAGAAGTTTGATTGTGCCATAGGAATTTTATAAGATTTGGTGGTTTAGGTTTTGTTAAAACTATTGGACTTTAGAGGTTTGATTGTACCCTCCAGATTTTATAAGATTTGGTGGTTTAGGTTTTGTTAAAACTATTGAACTTTACAAGTTTGATTGTGTCGCCCTTGGGATTTTATAAGATTTGGTGGTTTAGGTTTTGTTAAAACTATTGGACTTTAGAGGTTTGATTGTACCCTCCATATTTTATAAGATTTGGTGGTTTAGGTTTTGTTAAAACTATTGAACTTTACAAGTTTTATTGTGTCGCCCTTGGGATTTTATAAGATTTGGTGGTTTCTTTTATTTTATATTTTATATTGGGCATTTTGGTTATCGCGCCCAACTCCATTAGCCATTCACATCACAAGCACCGAGCATAATAAATAATAATAAAGATGCTTTTCCTTAGCTATCTCGGATATACTCCAATGCACAGAAAGGTAAATAATGGCCATCGTGAGCGCCCAACAATCCAAATTTAATGTGCCATCGAGAGGTTTTTCCATGGTCATCTCAAGCACAGATGTCAAGGAGATCTATGTCAGAGAGAGAGATGAGCCTGTTGAGTTTGGGTACACCAATGGTGATTATGGTGGTGTCGGTGATTAAAATGATGCACAGAGTCCAAGTGTTAAGTGTCGAAATGCATATTACTCAATTTCCAGCCGAGTATCCGAGCATCCACCTCTGCCAACAAACACAGGTATAAAAGACAACAAATGTCCAAATGTTGTGGCCATCGACAACACTTGAAAATATCTTTTATCAAACTCAAGGTGATGTTATGGTGCATCTAGGTCCAAATATAAAATCACTAAGGAATGAATATGTGTGATTTGTCGCGGAGAAATGTTCATTTGTTTTGCCAATTCAACAAGATGCTTCACATCTTGGATCTTGTTCGATAGTAGCCTTGGGGAAACACTTTGATGTAAAAAAAATGGAGACTCTATTGTTTAGCTAGGAAGCAGAATCGAGACTTGGTGGTAGAGTATTTTTAGGAATTTAGTTAGTAGTCAACCGGGGTATCATTAAACAGGGCAGATCCCGATTTCTTGGCATATTTATCGAGCTATCAAAAAAGCCTTATCTTTATATTTTAAGTAGATCCAGATTTGTGTAAATAATTGGAGATTTTTGGGGCAGAATATAAGCATGAAAATCAACCTTTAATTGCAAGAAAAGACTATTAATTAAAGTTTCTTTCCAATTTTATTTTTTTTAAGTAAAAAAGTAGAACCTGCTATATTAAGTTATCAAAGAAAGCTTGACAAAATACACAAAGATATAGGTCTGAGCCACCAAAAATGTTGTCGTTTTACCGGAAACTAGTATGGTTTGGAAAATTGTTTTGCCCTATGTCCTGCCCGGAGGAAACCAGGACAGATGGCTATAGTCTAAGTGTACATGTAACAATAGCATGATTAAACAAGGTCTCTGTTTGAAAGGTCTATGTTTGCAAGGTCTCTGCAACGCCTTGAGAGGTTTGTATCATTAGAGAGATGGGCTTGCCAATATATGAGTTATGACATAGAGTCAATTCCAGTATTTGCCAGGTGATCTGCAACCTTGTTAGCGTCTCGTTTCACATGAGAAGGGATTAAAGTGAGATTGGGGTGGATGAGATCTCCAAAATCCTCCAGAAGTCTTGAGAGTCTCCAGCTGGGGGAGATTCGCCTAGGGAGTTCACCATGTAGGATTTTGGATATGAGTTGGATTATGATTTGGGAATCTCCCTCAATGATGATCTGATGGTACTGGTGTTGAACAACATCTTGGAGGCCTCTGACAAGGCTTGTGAGCTCTGCCACATTGTTCGTATTTTCCCCTAAGAAGCCTGCCATTGTGTGAATAATCTTACCAGTGTGGTTCCGAAGGACATCGCCAAAACCAGCTGGTCCAGGGTTACCCCTGGAGGCCCCATCAAAGTTAAGCTTGAGGAAGCCTGAGGGGGTGGGGTCCATACCGTGGGGCTGTTAGCTCGTCTGTTTTTAGTCTTCCCCTGGGTTTGCACACGAATTTGCATGTCCCAGCCTTTAAGAATACTCTCCTCCTCGGGTTTACACTGCAGATCTTCATGGAGCCAAGATTTGCTATGGACTGTTTCATGGATAAGCTTCTTAACCCTCTCCCATGTAATGGTGGTAGGGGCTGGTTTTGAGTGGAAGATTCTCTTGTTTCTCTCTTTCCAAATTGCCCATAAGGTGAAGCCCGGAAGAAACTGCCAGATGCGTTGGAGAATTGGATTTTGGAAGGAGATTGTTTCCCAATTAGCTAGGGTATCCCTGATGCTACCTCGATTTCTCTGGGAGCGTCGCATGGCTTGGGCTCCCCAATCCCAGATCTGTTGACTGTAGTGGCAGTTGTTGAGGAGATGTTCCATGGTTTCCTCGCTTTGTTGGAAAAGGGTGCATCTGGAGGGACCTATAAAGCCTTTCTTTAGAAGATTGTCCCAGGTGAGGATACGGTTTTGTGCTATGAGCCAAAGAAAAAAAGAGACCTTGGGCCAGAGTATTGATTGCCAAACTTTTCTCCAGATGGTTTCGGGGATTTGGTTTTGGTAGTTTCCCTGTAGGTAGTATGCTTCACTGACCGAGAAGATGCCTGTTGTGGAGTGGCCCCATCGGAGTATGTCCAGTCCCTCTTTGATTGGAATTTTCTGGTGTAGTACACAATTATGCCAGGGTAGAAGGTCGATATCCTCCGTGATCTGTAATTCTGTTCGCCTTGTTTTCCACTGTCTCCAGGGTTGTCTTATGTGAGTTGGGATCCAAAAGTCTTTAACATTTCTAAAGATATTCAGCTGTAATTGATTTTTGAGAGGGTTGAGGCTTTCCAGGTTGTTGAGAGGGGGTAGTTGTTGCCAAGGGTCCTGCCAGAAGAGTGCACTTTCGCCATTTCTCACTTCCCAGAAAGCATGCTTCTGAATCAGGGGGCGATTTTGCCAGGAAGTGTTCCATATGTTGGATCCTTGTATATGTTCATTGAATCTAATTAGTTGGTCAGGCTGTGTGTTCGGGGCGTACTTTTGTTTCCAAATCTGTACCCAGAGCTCTTTCGGATGCTGCAGCCACCTCCACGACATCTTGGCTCCCATGACTTGGTTAAGATTTCCCGGATCCCTAATTCCCAGCCCTCCGAATTTTTTGGGTTTACAAAGTTTATCCCATCCAACTAAAGCCCACTTTGTATTATTTTGGTGTCCCTGCCACAGGAAATTTCTTTGGAGACTCCTGATAGCCTTGATGACCGAGATGGGCGTTGCCAGAGCAGTAAAGAGGTAAGTTGGCAGAGCATGCAGGACTGACTTGAGCAGGACTAGTCTGGAAGCAATGTTCAAAGGTCTAAAGGTCTAGTTGTTCAACCTGTTGGCTATAGACAAGAGCAAGTTGTCCCATGAAATGGATCGCGTTGGCTCTCCAGTTAGGGGAATGCCTAGGTAGATGAAAGGGAAGGAACTTTTGGAAATGCCGAGAAGTCTTGAAAGGCGATTCTGAACCGAGGTTGGCGTGTTGAAAAAATAGAGCTTGGATTTGTCCAAGTTTAGTAGCATGCCTGAGGCTTCCGAAAAGTCAGAGAGAATTGAGTTGAGCTTGGTGGCTTCTCTGACCGTGGGGGTGTTCATGAGAAGGGTATCGTCGACAAACTGGCTATGCGAGGGTGCCAGGTGAAGGTTATGAAGTGGAAGCCCAGTAAGTGAACCCTCAAGAACCGCTTCTTTGAGGTAGCGACCTAAACCTTCTGCCATGATTACAAAGAGAAAAGGGGAGAGAGGATCACCTTGCCTGATTCCCCTGGTGGAATGGAATGGCCGGGAGGGTGTGTCGTTGACAAGAATGGAAAAGAAAGAAGAGGAGGTAAGCTTGAGAACCCAGTTGACCCAGGGTTTATTGAAGCCAAAGGATTCCAGTACAGAACACAAGTATTGCCATCTTAATCTATCGAAATCTTTTGAGAGATCGAGTTTGATAAGCATACATGGTGTTTTGCTCATTTTTAAGGAGTGGATCACCTCATTGGCCAGTATGACGTTGTCCATGATTTGTCGTCCTTCTACATAGCCAGATTGCTCGTTGGAAATAATGAACTGTAGGAGCGACTTGAGGCAATTGGCAATGACCTTTGTGATTATTTTGTATATGACATTACAGAGGGAGATTGGTCTGAACTATTTTGGGTGTGTGGCGCGCTCCTCCTTAGGAATGAGAGTGATGAACGTTGCATTGAGAGCGGAGAGAACTTGACCAGATGTTCTTGATTCTTCTACCGCCAGCCAGACGTCTTCCTTGATCATGTCCCAGCAATGATGGAAAAAATCCGTAGTGAAGCCGTCTGGACCTGGTACTTTACCTAGTGGCATTTCCTTTACTGCCGAGTCCACTTCAAACTGAGTGATTGGCCTTATCAGTGCTCTGTTCTGCCCAGAGGTGATCAGTTGGGGTATGTGCTTGGTGATTTTCTGGATTGCTTCCTCCCTGTTCATATTGGTCTCTGTGAGGAGATATTTATAGAAGGAGTTGAGTTCCTCCGTTATTTGGTCATGATCTATAATAGGGATGCCTTGATTATCCTCCAATTGGGTAATGCGATTGATGTATCTATGGTGTGTCATCGCTCTGTGAAAGAATTTTGTGTTGTGTTCCCCTTCTTTGAGCCATTGAACCCTGGATTTTTGCCTCCATAGGATATCTTCTTGTTCCCTACAGACCTCCAAGTCTGCAATTAGTTGCTCCTCTTCCTTCACCAAGTTCAGAGTTCTTCTTCCTGAGATGAAGGTTCGTTGAAGTTCCTCAAGTTGTCTCTCGATCTCCTTCTGCCTAAGGAGTATGTTTCCAAAAGTGGATTTATTCCAGCTTTTCAAATGTTGCTTGAAGTTCTTAAGGCACTGCTGGAACTTATACATATGAGTGCCATGATCTATTTCAGCCTCGGCCCACCAGGTGTGAGCCAGCTGGTGGAAGTTTGGGTGGGTGAGCCATAACTTTTCAAAGCGGAAGGGTTTGGGCCTGGGGGGGAAGCCCGGGTCCAAACAGAAGGCGATAGGCCAATGGTCTGACCCTGTTTTTGGCATTATATTTTCTTCCATGGCCTGGTCACTTTCGAGGAGGGATTCAGCCACTAGAAAGCGATCTAATCTACAGGCAACATGTCGGTGCCCTGTTCTTCTATTAGACCAGGTAAAGATTCCATTCCAGGTTTCCATGTCAACCATATTTAATTGCTCTATTAGGGTTTTGAACTTACCATTGTCCTGCTCCAGCCGTTTTGTTCCTCCTATTTTTTCCTCCAGCGTTAGGATCATATTGAAGTCGCCTCCAACAATCCAGTGTGGCGTGTGTAAGAGAGTTTTGACATATTGAAGGGTTTGCATGAAGCTCTCCTTATCTTGGATGGACTGCGGGCCATAGACATTTTTGATGGCTCCTTCCTTGGTGGAAGCTACAACTTTGAAGTGAGCCGTTAGAGTACCTGTTGTAGAGAAGGGATGATGCATAGAGGCTATTTGTGGGTTCCAAAGGATGGCTAGTCCTCCGGATGCACCCACTGAATCTTGGTAAAGGAAGTCACCACCTCTCCAGCTGCGTCGAAAGATGTTTTCAGCCTCTTGACCTGCACATTTAGTTTCCTGCAGGAGAAGGATATCCGGGTTCTCTGTTTTAACACATTCTCGGAGGGTCCTCTGCTTGGATCTTCCATTAAGGCCTCTGATATTCCAAGTTATTGTCTTCATCATGAGGAAGGTGGAGGGGGGTGGAGGTATCCCTCTGATAACCTCTGTATCTGGCCTGAATTGATCATCAGGTGCCCTGCCTCTTTAATAAGTTGATGGATTGGTTTACTTCCTCTTCTCTTATTTTCCTTGGTTGATCTTTTGGGTGCGGATCCTGGATCTGCCGAGATACCTCGTCTAGTCGTAGAACCCGTTGTGGAGTTGGTAAACACTTTATGAACTTTACAGAGCTGATCTACCGGGATGTGTTGTAGATCTTTTTTATTGTGGGCTTCCTCCAGTTTTTCCAGGTCTATCTCTGCCAGATCCGTTTCATCCATGAGCATGTTGGTATCTTCGTCTATGCCTGATTATGTTGCCTGGGTTGTTTCTTTTGGGTGGGTTGTGTTTATCACTTCAAGGCTTTTGCCTTTCGCTTGCATTGTTGCTTGATGGGGGTTCTGTATTTCCACCTCTTCTGGCAGCTGATTCAGAGCATCATAGGAGTTTTTAGTGGGGACCTTTGGGGCCGAGCTTTGATTATGTTTTCTTGATGGGTTCTTTCGTCTTCCTGTGACATTGGCAAAACCGTCCTTTTGCTTTCTTTCATTGAGCTTGGTGGTTGTGGCATTCAGAGGACAATCTCTGAATAGGTGGTCGTGCTCATGGCACTTCCTGCACCGAAAGGGTATGTGTTCGTAGTTGATTGTCTAGTTCTAGTCTTCATCCTAGTATTCAAGCGTGATGGATCCTAGAAGGGCTTTGGATATGTCCATATAGATGCAGATGCGGGCATATGAGGTGTACTTCCTCATTTTTGTAGCTTTTGAAGCTTTGACATATCATCCCACCATGTTTCCGATGCCCATGAGTATTTCTTCCAGCCAAAACTCCTGGGGTAGAGAGTACAGCCGGATCCAGACCGGGGCTCTTGTAAAGTCCTCCTACTCTGGACTGAATATGTCGGTCCAAAATCTCAGAAATAGACTCGCTGAATTATAGAAATACGGTCCATTGTCGAAGATTTTGTCCTTGTCTTCGAGATTGTACAGGATTATTGTAAAGAAACCCTTGGAACTAAGATGGACTTCATAATCACCTTTAGGGTTCCACCAATCCTTAATCCAGCGAGTGAGATCTCTTTTAGTCGGCCACAAGCCCAAGAATTTTCCGATCAGTGCGTGATCCATCATAAACTGGGTTTGTTCCCCAACCCGTGTTGATTTGATGTGATAGAGTGGGGGATTTTCCATTTGTGGTATACACTTACCTGGAAACCATCCTTTGGAAGCTTGTGGATGAGATGTGTTGGGTTCTAGTTCCATTTCTTTGTTGAGTCCTTGTTCTTGGGTAAAGAGTTGATCCCGTAGGTGTGCCAGTGGCTCAAAGGCAGGGCGCTTAGCACAGATTTTGTTTCTGTCATTGGTGGTAATATAGTTGTACGAGGGGGGTTTCCCCCCCTCTCCCGAGCTCATTGTTGGGTGTGTAGGAAACTCGTGAGGTGCTCTCCTGCAGAACGTGGAAGTGAGCGGCAGATCTCTGTTGTCAGAGCGCGCATCAGGTGCTTCACGGTAACATGGCGCTAGGGTTGCAGGGTGCTAGGGTTGCAGAGCCGATAAACATCGTTTCTTTCCAAATTTGAAGCATACTTGGCAGTTTCAAAATTTTAGAGGACAAATTGCAACATAGGTTGCAGTCAAGGGATTTCATTAGAGAATATTTGACTCCAGTGTTCCTTATTTCCTGTGATGAAATAGATTTTATTTATTTTTAGAATTTATTGCCAAAAAGAAGCAACAGTCCGAGGATTGTATCATTTTTTATTTAATATGAATTGTAAGGCAGAGGGGGAGGAGGAAGAGGCCCAAGAGAGGAACTAATTTGATGCAAAGGCCTGTGCTTGCTTTACTTGCAAACTTGAAGGCAACCTTTCCTTATATATTTCAACATTAGAGATATATGAGAACCAAGTTTATTGGTTTGTATCTTTTATTGTGTTTTACTAATTATTATTCTTATTTGAATGGAATTGATGCGCTATAAATTTCTTGTACATTAATCTGCTTACTCTGTTTCATTAAAGTTCATTCAAATATCTAGTATTCATTCACAGAAAGAATTTTTGTTTATGGAGATTCTTCTCATGGATTATGAAAATCTGATCTGATAGTGAAGCATGTGTTTTCCATATTTGTTTTCTTTATTCTTCTACCTACCTATGCTTTACCTATGCATGTCTAAAAACTGGTTTGGTTTCCTTTGATCAATGAAATTTGTCAAGAGACTCCATGTCCAATGACTTCGATCAATGATCAACATATGTTTTAAACCCGGTTTTTTTCCTTTTTCCTTTCTCACTAGATCTACTTGTTCCATCTTCTATCAAATAAACCATTGCAATAACTAAAATGTGCTAGGCATGTCCTACCAACAACAGAGAGCATCTTCTAGCGCCAACATCTTTTGGTGTCGTTGTCGGGGATGACATTGAAAATTTTCCCTGGGTGTATGACAATGTTTAGATCATCTTCTTGATGGTGAACAAGAAGTGGACACTTATTTGACTATAAATTATTCACCTGGTGACTGTGGTTTAAGAATCCATAGGCAACTCCACTGATCGAGAATTTCAAAAGAAATGGAAGCTATTTTGGCTTGAAAATTTTCTCCATTTGACTTCTCAATTGTGCCTGGTTATCCAAATCTAGTACCTCATGCAGATGAATGGAAAGGTCGGATTCCCAAGTTTAAAGAAGGTACAGATGATAATCCTGCTGAACATTTGCTAGAATTTCATGAAATGATGCATTATTTGGATATCTATCATGAGGATGTACTCATGAAGATGTTTATGTGTTCCTTGGAAGGAGATGCGAGACAATGGTACCGGTCTCTTCCTCATTCTGGAATATATTTCTTGAAGCAGCTTCATATACCATTTAATGACCATTGTAGAATATTTTATCCTGTCGAATCTCTCTTTGAAAGTTGTTGTGAAGAATTTAACTTGTATATTCAGTAGAGTGATTCTTCTAGTAGTATGAATGTAAAAGATTTTATTGATGAAGAGGTGGAGGAAGATTTAATCTTGCATGAATATTTTTCTAGTTATTATATCCGAGAGGAAGATTCGTTGGATAATTTTACAGGTGGAGATGATGATAGCCATATGGTAGATACATTTTATTTTCTATTAGATATTTATAATATTTTATGCACAGACAAAGTTGCCTCTCAAAGCTTCAATGAAGATCCACCTATTTTTGATGAGTATGATGACAATTTAGACGACCAGACTTCTGCATCAACACATATAGAATCTCCTATAAATGGGCCTATGTATGACACTTATGCATTCGAGTCTTAGGACAAAAATGAAGGCGAGGTTGATAAGTTGCATAATTTGTTCATCATGTTTTCTTTTCCGAAAAAGGCTAAGCAGTAGATTCAAGAAATCAGCGAGCCCCCACTTGACGCTCTTGAATAAGAATTTGCAAGAAATAGTAAACATAATATGGAGCACATCTTGATTGATGAACTAGATTTCATGGAGAAACAATTATATTTCTTGCATCAACTGGAAATGCATCATGAGTTTCACGATCCTGTGGCTCTTTACATGGAATCATTTTTTTCCGAGGACCAAAATTTTGCAACATTCATAATCAAAGCAATTTTCAACAGTAAGTATAAGATGCACATGACACTTTTGTTGCAAAAATTTCAGTATTTCTACCTTATATCATTTACCTATAAACGAGACAATGATTTTGACATTCCTCTGCTTGAATGGTTGTACTGGCAATTGTTGATACTGAGAGGGGGGTGAATCAGTATCAAGTACAATTTAAAACCTTTTTCAACTTATACTTAAACCATTCAACTATATCCAATGAGCAATGAACAATAGTATAAGAGTTACACAAATACACCACAATACACCATGCACAATATATGAGAAATAATCAATAGTTATTGTTCAAGGGAAGTAATGACTTCCAAAGGTAGCTACAGCTTCCAAATGTAAAGGGAGGGATAAACCTCCAAGAGGAAGATACAATCCTCCAATATCAAGAGAGTTTTGAACTCTTCATCCTTGCCCCTTCCTTCCACCCAAGAATATATGAGAGATAATAAAACTTTACATTAAATCATCACCATCAACCAATCATCACATAGAACATGATAATGCTTCCTAAGACTTCTTCAATTTATGCAATTATTCAATTCTTGGAGTACTCTGATCCTGTAGATAATATTACTCAATGTATTATCTGAAACTTCTCCAATTTTCACTCCTTGAATCCTCCCCAAAAAGAGGTTATAGAAAGAATGGTAGACTTTATTCAATTCTGGTCTATTCAGGAGAGTAAACTTGCACAGAATGCCCCGCGCTCAATAATTAACATCTGATTCTGAAACTTGTACACAAGAAACTATAGTCCGTACTATTTCCAATGAAATTCGTCCCACTTCATTTGGATTCTCGATAAAGAATTTATGATTGTTTTACCCGGAATACCTATTTATTGACTAGATTCAGGACTGGTCACAAACCATATCTTCCACAGAGTGTATCTCCATAATTATAGCGAATCAAGAGCTAAACCTTTTACCAGAGGTACCTTGATATGTCTTATCAATACCATAGCGATTTCACCATCTGAATCGTTCTATAAAAAAATTTATAGCAAAAATGGTAACATGACCTGAAAATAACATACCTTAGAACACATCATCAAAAGACTTCATCCTCCCTTGAAATCCGGCCTTCTTTTCTTCTTATTTCCTAAGAAATTCGACTTGTATCAAATGAATGTATAATGATGTTTATTTATACCATTTATGTCACTTCCTTTTAACATCAGGGCCAACCTGACACTTTCTTATTTTGTAATTCTTTTCTTTAATTATCTTCAGGGCCTACATGTACTTTCTTCTTCAATTCACTTTGTAATCTTCAAAAATTCATTTCTCCTCAACCATGAGGATCCACGTGGCGTGCCACATACCACCAGAAACAACATGATGTATACTATCCATCCATGGGTGTTGTATCTGCATGTTCATTTTCCTTCATGTCCAAATACCTTCATCAATCTTGCGGTCCAAAACCCATGACTAGGGTTGACATCAATGACAAC